>OX439042.1:25393737-25742161 GCA_949317995.1 Acholoe squamosa
CTAACGCAATAGTTCGCTGTCCTCGACTATCAATGGGTAAGCCTCTTTCAGCAGTCCTATTTCGGCCCCAATTACGGCATGGGATGTCTGTGGCATTGTCGGACATCCGTGGTTTGGGTTACTAGGGCGAGTGAGAAAAATTGGATCAGTATTTATCATTAGCACGTTAAATATATTTAAGAAGAGCTCTGAGATGTTCGTTTGCAGCTCTAATCTGTGTGCAAGGACGAGCAATTCGACACGAAAGTGTACAGTGTAATTGACTTCATATCTTTACAAACAGCTTGAATGAGTTATAATTTCCTCTGGTTTGTTACACCATGGCCATACGATAGTCTGCCTTTTCTGTAGAAAGGAAGAAGTAAAGTAGTGAACTATTAGAGAAAGAGCAAGTCCACGTATCTTAACTAATTCAATTCAATATGGTACTCAACAGTGATCACATGAAACCCATTATCATTCTTGTGAAGATCTCACCCCTTTAATCCGCTCAAAGGTATCATAGACATCTTGATAATTTTGCTGACTAGTTTTAATCACCATCCGGATCTGCTAGCTCAACCCTTTTAGAACACAACGTAGGGATCGATGGAGACTCAAACAAATGCTCCTTTGATGTGACATTTTAGAGGAATCAGGATCAATGTATGGAGGCAGGCAGTGCATGGTAACACCAGGACACTGCTGTGAGCAGCTCGTGGCAATACTACCACTCACTGAGCTGCTCAGTCTTTCTGAATGAGCTGCTCGTAATGAAGGAACTGGGACTCCCAACTCACAAAGGTCAATGCAGGGACAGATACTAAAAGAAATGGCCGCTCACAGTCTCAGATGTTATGACAACTGGATTGGCGGAACATGACCTGCTTCTAGGACTAATTGTTTCTGCTAGAGTTGACAGTGACTCTCTTCCTGTCGCCCACCTCCAACTTGTCACCTAAATGCTGCTGACTTGAAGAATCTAATAAGCGTTCATGCCATGTAAATATTATGACAAAGCATGGTGTAATCACAAAGCTGCTGTATGATTCATTATCAACTGGTTTAACACTAGAGGAATGGTTCGGCAAGGAAAATAAGCATATTGCCATTCATCGTCATTCAATAGTTTATTATAGAAACATTTGTAATACTTTTGAATATTTCTTGCTGACAATGTTCTGTTAGCACGTGTTATCTGTGGATAAGAATAAATATTCAAACTCCGCATTATGGGGTCAATATATCAAGATGAGCGGGTAGGTTTCAGGCTCAGCAGTCAGATACCATAGTCATCAGACATAACAAGTGCGGATGGTGCAGAGAGGGATCAATAACTGGGGGAGACGGCCCTGGTGGGATGACACAAGGGATCTTGATGACCTCCTGACTGTGCTGGCTACTGAAGTATATTCTTTATAGATGGGATTCTGACTATGATGAGAGCAGAGAGACTAAGGTCCAGTTTTCTTAAGCGAATTGGACATATTGTATCATTAGTAACGAAATAGTAACACAGAAATGCAGCTAGCTCTGACAGTTTCACTTATAATTGAACGTTTAGCTATTAAAAACATAATTATTTTGCGGTGGACCAACGTGCATGTCCAATGGAATTCCCCAACCATGTCCTGCTGAATACACATGGTTGGGGGGGGGGGAGAGCTAATTCGTCCTTCGACTCTTTGTCATATTTCCAATGATTATCTCTTTGACCTACGCTTATGCATCAGAAAAGTATACTTGTCACATAGTTATTTGTCATTCGTCAGTTATTAAGGAGTTAGCAGTCAAGAGTGTTTGAAGAGCCCTCAAACATTGTCCCTTTGCGTCCATGGTCTCGTTTCCTGTGCCAATAACTGTCAGGCACACTTCTGGCTTCCTCTGTGGCTTCCTCTTATCCACCCCCCACCTCAATACCCCTCTCCTGCACCACATGTTCCTTCCTGGCAACAAACAGTCTAGACTGCTGCGTTTTTGAGTTCTGGCAAAAGCTGCCTAGACTGTATTTTCCAACCCAGCTTTCTCAATACCTTCATTATTGACTGGCTGTATTATCTCTATGAATAGGTAGTGACACTGCCAGTCGGCCTATCCTAGAATATGGGAGTAAGGATGTGTAACCCACGCTCCCTTTACAATGACATCCCAGTGAAGCCACGCCGGACTTGACGGTTATTGAATGTAATCGGATTAGGAAGCATCCGACCCATGATCCAAGTGTCAGATCATCAAAGCACATGGATCCCGTCAGTGTATAATTAGCGACCTTCACTAATTGGCCGACGGGAAGTTGGCATTCCTCTCAAAGGACGGAATCGGCAGACCGACAGCTCGACTGACAAATTAAGGGATGGTTGGTTTAAAGTGGTCCCAGGGTCTCTGATCCACCAGGACCAGTCTGTTCGATATTTAGTTTATCACGCTGCAGAGCATAATGCCTACTGACAGAAATAATGATTTCCATTACTGGAGTTTCTGGTGGTTACTTCTAGGAGTATTTGAGATTCTGCTGTTGGTAGTCCCTTTGCCTTGCCCTCAGTGCATACTGCTTGTCTATTGGGTATGCCTTATGTCACAAGAGGGCTGGTTAAGTACCGTAAGTTGTCAATAATACTTCAACCTACTATGGGGTGATATACTGTCTAAAGGCTTCAACTGTTGACAGATAACCGTGATGCACCGATACTGGGCCGCCAATGTACTTCTGCCGATCCACACTTTGAGCCGGATGATGCATGGGTGTACCATGGGCGATGTGCTCTGCACGGTTGAGTGCAACATGTTACCTTGGCAAATGTGCATCAGGGTTTCACTCTACATCCTGCCGACAAAGGGGTTTACTGCATATCTTAACACATTCAGGTCTATATTGTTTTACACTAAATTTCGGGCCTTAGGGGTTGTCATTACCTTTCAAAATCTGTTTGAATCATGTTGATATTCCTACTAGAAGTGAAATGGTGGTGGTCTAAGCTAAACACATGGGTATAAAATCCCGGAATTCTGATTGTCTGTATCTATCATGATAAGGGAGATACAGCTTTGATAACATAGCATTCATATTCTCAAAAATAATGATTTGATCAAACTTTAAACATGCATATTTCAGGAACCCCTTTATCAATTGAGATGAAATAAAGTGCATATTGTAGCAATTCTTTTTAATTTTCAAATTCTGAAAATAGAATGATCTGCATTGCCACATGGTACCATTTCTATTTGGTTACCATGGCAACCAAATTCATGCAAAATCACTATTTTTAGAACTTTGGTTGCCATGGCAACCAGTATATTTGTTGAAAATGGACCAAATACACAGAAAATTCTTCTGCCCTATTTTTTTGTATGGAAAAACTCAAAAGTAGGTTTTCACTTAAAAAAAAAATTATTTTACATTTTTTGTGATTTTTTTGATTAAATATTGCTTAAATTGGGATGATATTTCTTGTATTTTCCATCATGTTTGGAAGCTCACCATATCTAAGAAATTAAAGATCGACTCCAATAATTCAGTTTCCCCAAGAGACCACCTCCCATATGTGCGACTTAGAAAAAATGGTAAAGTTTGACTTATTCTTAAAGAAATGCGAGGATTCCGAAAATAGGCCAAAAATAGGCCTTCATGTCAACTTTTAGGAACATTAGGCCTGAATAGGTTAAAGGGTTAAGTGCAGATATGAACGCCATGGAGAAGTGGCCGTGAGGGGTTAAAGAGCAGCTCGAGGGGTGGGCGGTAAGTGGTGTCTGAGGGATCAATCCGAGCTGCTCACGTCACGGGGAGTATACACAGGATCAGGTATAATCCGCCTCTGACACACACCATGGTCCCCCCCCCCTCAACTACCTGACAAAGGCCCCACTCCATAGAACTGCCTGTCCTCTGGTGGCCATAATTACAAACACTAAACACATCTAGCATGTCTTTGCATACTGTAAAGACGCATGTGCCTATAATTTCTAAATACGACGGCAAATGAGAGAAAGATTAGAATCAAGGGGCTTAAGGCATCTCACGCCAGTAATCTATTCTGATATCAGCTAGGTGATAAGTTCAAATTGTGTCACGATAAGAATTTCCAAGAACATCGAGCTTTTGGGAAATGCCAATAGAAGAGGGAGTTCCTGGTAGTATATGTAGATAAGGGTTAACAATGGGTGAGAAGCCTCCCCATGGCTAAGCTTCCGATGCCAGGGCCAGAATGCAATTTGGCCGACCCAACAGCCTGGACCCAACTACAATACCGAGAAGACCTTTGGTGTATTAGCCGTTGGTTGGTACTAAAGCACCCGGAGATTGGCTGTCGCAGGCCAATTGAGAGTCACTAATGGTTTTAAATCGTGCACAAAGAGTCAAGTTAACATGACCTTGAGCCCATTATATGCTCGCACGCTCGGGATGATGGCATGGCAGCTCTGCACGGTAAAGGCTAGCTATTTGTGTGTTTGCACACAGATGGAGATCTATAGGTGATTATTTATCCCATTCTTCATATGTATACGCAAGATGCTAAAATGTATGAAACTCCTTCCATTTTGGCCCAAAACACAGACATCTTGGTTATTTCTGCATCGAGCAAAGCTAGCCTTGAGACTAGCACAGTGCAGTTAGAATTGCCCTCATTGTATCGTGAATTTGTTATAAGCAATGAATTTTATCACCGTTAGATTTTAATTGCGTAACATTAAGCATAGAGTAATTAAATCTCGACGCACTTTAACAGTCTGTAGGCTATCACCAGGGAATTGGAAGGCAGCTTTAAAACTGGCAGACACCTTTGAAGACGACAATTTAAAGACTATCCACGGGACATTATAGAATAATAGAAGTAATCAGATGCATGAAATGAGCTTTTGGCTCTGGAAATTTCCACTGGGAAAGCAGTTTAAAATTGACTGTGGTCACCTTATGCGGGCTGTCAGGCGGCCTTTGGGCGGAGTGGAGTCTGTCTAACATGTCTGGGGCCCTGAGCCGGGTTGACTGTCACTGTCAGTATGTACCTTGACACTTGGACTACGTGATCCTATGCCGGGGGTTGAGTCTATGCTGTCAACTGTCACGTCTACTGAGAGCCTCTGCGCGTTTGGTGTCAACACCGCCTCGCGAGTCTTTACCTGTGGTCCCATAGCATTAAAGATTTTTTTTTTTTAAGAATGTAAAGCAAAACAATACACTTTGTCATTTTTGACGCACTTGTGAATATAGAAGATAGGGTCAACAGCGCTGGAGCAGTCAGTGATGCTGATTTACATTTTGTGTAGACCCTGGCTGACCACCACTTCTCTCATCAAGTGTTAAAGGTACCTTTTGTCTACCCCAGAGCGTCTCTATATTCTATGGTCTACCCCCTGCCTACCCCATACTATAGCACGTCCTATAGGTTACCTCTATAGGCCCACCCTTTACACGGACAGCATTTGTCCACATTAGTGAGGTTTAGCAACCACTGCGTGAGCACTATAACGCGGACGTGCAGCATACCTACAGCATTGCTACGTCTGCGTTAAATCAGGAATTGGTGACGTACGTCGTGCTTGCTAAACCTCCCTATTGTGCCACCAGTGGCACGTCAGTCTCTGAATATGAGCTGCTACCGGGGGCTATGGTTTAAGGAGCTATCAACATTTCATGATGGCCCACTCCAGGAGATAGTTCAAGAGGGTTTCACTCAGGTCTGGCACTTTCTAAGGCCCGATAAAGCCGCACAAATGTCTATACTAGTCATAGTCAGAAGGAGCAATAGGGTACTTTGGCAGGCAAGCTGCTCATGACGACCTCAATAGGACGCTGACATAAGGCATCCCCACCCTTCCATTGCCATACAGTCAACCTACACTCAGGTGTAAAACCTTCTGTATTGAGCTATACAAGGGATGCGAATTGCACCCAGTCATATTCTACGAATTCCTGCAGCCTAATAATATGCAGAGATAATGGAAATACGCGTCTTAATCACAACCAGTGCGACGCAGAACATGTTAAGATTTTCTTGTTAGTTTTCATTTTAATTTTCAGGGGCGTAGGAAAAGGGGGGGGGGCAGGGGGGCCTGCCCCCCCAATCATATAGGAGTTGGGGCCTGAGTATGTCTGGCCCCCAAGAAATTTGCCAAGAACTCATAACAAAATGGAAACAAGTGAACACTTTGCATCTCAAAATTAGATTAATAGGATGATGGGATAGGGAAAATTGGGCCTGAGCCTAAAGTCAGATCCAACAATGACCAAAAATTACTTTTTTTATACAAATTCTATATACATATTATAGGTGTTATCGCGCTTGAGACGACAATTCAAGGTGGTCGTGATGGGGCCCTCACTGGGCCCCCCTAATGAAGATTTGCTTCCTACGCCTCTGTAACTTCAGAAAATGGATTGTCATATTATCATATATAGGGCCCTGACTGTCCTTTGTGACATCCACTGTCACTGCATATATGCAGTTCTAGCATATGTTTTTTTTTGTGCTATACTTCTACATTCTGTCCCTTTGCATCTGTTTCCCTTTGGCAGTAGGCGTCCACAGGTGTCGTAGCAGGCCTCCAGTGTGTTGCTGGGACATGACCTTTCTCAGGACGTAAGCTGGCCCTGAGGCGTTATGATAACACAGGCAGAACCCAGTCCATCTTACCCTACAGCAAGCCCCACCAGTAGCTCCCACCCTTCGCAGTCTCCTGCTTCACACAGCTCCCCTCATCCCCATCCCCTTATACCTCCAGCACGCTGAACCCTCTGCCGCCACACCATGCATCAACACAGGCTGACAACCAGAGCCGATTAGTCCACCACTCTGTCCAGCCGGTCCACATCATGATGGAATATGGTTTGTGGGTTTGATTTATCCAAAGTGTTCTGGCAGGCAAACTCACAGTCCAAAGCCACGAGGAGCCTAGCCGCCTCAGTGACGGTCTTTTATTGGGTGGATGGGTGAGGCGACTGCTGTAGGGAATGTGAACTTGCACCTGTCCCACGGGAAGATATAGATCTGGGGCTATATGCATGGGCAATTCACAACGACACTGGAGCACATGACATGTGTCTTGTCGTGTTGAAGACAGGTGTTGCTGGTTAAAGTAGCTCGTGTAGTAGCTCATAGTGGGATGGAGGGGAGCGTGTATGTACATATAAATGTTGGTGGGAGCATGTGGACGTCAGGCCTTATACTGTAAGGTAATCATGACGTCAGACCAGCAGGTGTCACGCACTGCGTCTTTACCTAATGGCGTCACACACGGCAGGTATCCCTAGTTATAGCAGTGTCTAAGCCCCAGAGGCTTATTTCCACCCTGGCCGTCAAACATGATAACATGTCATTCGCACCTCCTAATTTCCTCCTACCTCGCTCTGCAGTAACAATCCAAGTGCTCTGCCATGTGTTTCCATGGTGACAGTTCTGCGCCAGGGTGCACTATTTACGATGTCCCCGATAACTGTCAGGCAAACAGACGTCAGTTCATGAACTGGCGTGAAGATATTGACTCAACACAGCACACGATGACCGAACGATGCTCGATCAGGACAAGGCCATAACTTGACCTCGGGGAAGCTTGTTAGCCTTGGGATAGGCTACCTCCAAGGTCCCTGACAGGCCACACACAGAGAAGAACACTGATCGCTTTGACGCATACTGCACAGGTCACAATTTGTCTCTCTCATGACGTGTATGAAGGCATGTCGAATGGGGTTGACACTCACATTCTGTTTGTCAACTCCACTTGACATGCGTAATGAAGACACTTCACACTTTCCTGACCCATGCACCTGAGTGCCAGGTAATACTGTGAGACAAGTATGTAAGGGTCAAGAGTAGTCAAGAGCTATATACCAATGATATAATCAAGGCTGGCCTATAATAGAAGGCAGGGGATATCATGGTCCCACAGGCCTGCAACAACAAGGCACTTTTTCCTATCCACAGAACTTCTACCTGACTGAGGACCTCCATGCAGTCCATAAGACAAGGGCATAGAGGTGCATGGCAATGCCATATGTCTCCATGTACTGTAGATACTGAGATTATAAATTGTGGGTTAGCATACAATCTTTTATGTAATTTCACTGACCCACACATAAGGTGTCTAACCTCTCCTGTTGAAGAATTCAGGATTGTGGGTGTCTATTTTGATATTCAATAACAAATGCAAATTTAACAATGAAATAGAATTCACTGCCATTCATTGATAGTATTAGTGATCTTTTCTTCATGAAAACAAAATGACACAGATACATCAAATGTCTCAAGTCTTGGTAATACCTCTTGGTAGTGATTAATCCTGGTACCAAAATGGTTGTTTGCCCCATCTAGTGGAATATCCAAGAACACTTATGTATGTCAAACCATCACACGTCAAGTGCCTTCGACATGGCCATGACCCTAGTCAACTTACAGATGACATGGCATTTTAAGGCATGTCAAATCATATGAGGATTACTGTGTGCTACAGTTGTCATGGTGACATGTGCACATGTCCCAATGGCGTGTGCTCTCTGTGTCAAATCAAGTTGACATGGGTATACATGTCACTTTGTCATGAAGACTTTTTTCAGTGCACCTACTCAGTAAGAGTAGCTAAGAGTATGTTTATAATGTGGTTTATGCGGAATAGGGTGAACATAAGAGTGGCTTAAGTTGATTATATATGTACAGAATATGAATACGATATCAGTGATACCAGTTTCATGTCTGACATCAAACACATAGCGACAAATACACCATATATAGGTTTGATAGATGACCTGGCAATATCCATGTACTTCGTAGGGAAAGAACACAGCTCCTATGTCACCATAGTGTTGTTAGACAAGCTATATGTGACAGACTGTTTCACAGTCTGGCGCTGGGGCTGGGCAGGGGCAGGATGATAGTTTAAAGAAGCTGTGTGAAGACGTAGGCGTGCCTGATAGCTGTGAAGGTAGCGTGTCTACCTGACATCTTAGGTCGACACATGTCTGCGAATAATGATGTCTGAGACGACTCATACAGACACACCACCATCTTTAGCAATACGATAAATTATCGTTACAAAGCACCGAGGGCTGACTGCCAAGTGCTACGGCCGCGTCTAGACTCTTCTTATCTGCAATACATACTCGTCACTATCCATTAAGTGAGCAGGAAGAGCCTGGGCCCGACAAGTGGGCACCCAGAGCATCCATCACTATCGGGTGTTGCACCAAGGGCACAGTCAAGCCACATTTCTCTCCTCTTATCACAAGACTGCTTCCTTTTTTTTTTCTTTTTTCTAACTCACCAAGGGCAGTCAAGTGGTTTAATGCACCATGTCCTACTGTCGAGATGATGTAGTATGAAATACCATTGAGCATTGAGTAACTCTGCTTTCATGCTGCTTTCATGCATTGTGAATAATGGGATCGATATTAAAAAAAAGCTGGTGTCTGCCCCCAATGAAAGGCCCGCGAGTTACTAGTTATTAACACTGTGGTGGTGAGACAGACCATGGAATCACATGCCATTACAAGATCCTTAAAGGATTAGGAAGGATTGTATTGTGTTTGCTTGCAGACCTTGTGCGGCTAGTACTATAGGAGTGACCGGCATCATCCAGTCCTGGTGAGTGTACATACATGTGACAGGCCCCACAATGTACCCCCTTGACGATAAGGAACCCTGCTATGAAACACGATCCCCTTTTCCTGCCCACGATTTGACTCGGGAAGGGAAATCCCATCACCTTATAAAGGCTAGGATGACTCTCCCATATGCATGGGGAAGGGGGAGAGGGGCGGGCGATGTAAAAGAAGAATGGCTGCACCCAGCATCGAAAACACACTCCGCCGACTGCGGACTAAAACCGAATAGTCTGTCTTTAGGAGACTCCTCGGCTTCCAGAATCGATCCCCTTACGAGGCTTCCTGGCGGGATAACACACAAGCCCACTCACACCCTATACCAAGACAGTTTTATCCCCATTTACTGCCGATCACGACAATTTAAAGCCAACAACAGACATGATACTTTTGGGGATCAACTATAATCTGCTGTATGCGGACACATGGGTTTGGACGATGGCATCATATGACATGGCGAAATATCAATTCAGTCAGCCATCGGCGTTATATTGTACGACTACCTATTCATGATAGTATTTTGTCAGTTGAGATTTACAAAACTCAAACTCAAAACCCATCTATGCTATACACTCTAACGCAAAACTCATCTCTGCATAGCATAGATCTCTTATTCTTATTGACCTTGATTAAATCTCAATTACATATTACTTTTTCAACCAACTACCTCGTCCATTCCTCAGATTACAAAATCTACTTCTTCATTTTATAGGATTGGTTAGGCTAGGCGTGTAATAATTGAAGAACCCATATTACAGTCTGAAGACGAATTAGGAAGCAAAATTCTCTTAATGAACCTTAAGCTTAGGCCATTGGCCTATGTTGTCATTGACATAGCTGTTCTATGTCATTGTCTATGTCCCATGTCATTGTATATGTCCTATGTCATTGCTGCATGAATTATATACATTAAATGAATGGGCATTTATGCACTATTAGCCCTTAAAGAGTTAAGGTGATCCTTCAGGGGTTAATGATTAGCGACTGGCACCTTTCTTTGTTTGTATAATGACAGCTATAATGTCTGCTGTCCTATGTATCATGTGATAGCTTCCCAGCTATATCTGCATGAGTTATAGGTGCATTGCACGATTTATGTGCACATTTTCTCTGTGTACAGTTTGTGGGGTACACAAAATATTCGTGCATTTTTCTCTATGTTCTATTGTAGCAGAATTGGGGTCCAGTTACCATACTCTTAATATATGTCATTGACTCGAGTCAATGACATAATTATATTCAAAGAGGGATGTTAATCTCCTTCGCACATTAATTCGCAGAGCGAGCGAAAAAAATCAAAACCAATCTTCCATCGGCATCTTAATTTTGAGGAGAAAAAGGGGACAAAGGCCGTTCTAATTCATATGTGAGGTTGAGGGAATCGTGTCGACTAGAGGCTTGCATTTTATTTAATTCTGAAGCAGTAGCCATACAATTCTCCAATAGTCAGTCAAGGTGTATACAATACTTGACCACCCATACACCAAAAATGGTAAGATTAATTGCAATACCACGGTTAAAATTTTTTGGATTCAAAAGCAAAATCACAGAGACAATTTGATAGTTACCTCTGCTATTTCCAAAGGTAAATGTATCTACTGAGGTATATACCAATACTTCTATACATCCAAACAAATCACTCACTCATACAAATAGAAGACATATTCATGGTAGATGGTGTGTTATTCCATTGAGCCCCACCAGCACAGAGACCTTTATCAAAGTATGACATTGGTATATTGGCCGTGGCCTCCCAGGCCTCATCCAATGACATGGGGGATATTCAGCTTTACATGGAGATACCATTGCCACTTTATCACCAATCACATCTCTGCAGTCTGCAAAGATCCCAATTTATCGTCCTCTGCATATCGCTCACACCTACAGGAATCTACACCCATTTACTCGGGGCATATACACTAGGATAAGGCCATCACTTTCTACACAAGGAAAATTATTGGTAGTTTTAGTAGTCTGAATATTATGATGTTGAGATTTAATGCTATGTGCCAAGTGGCAGGTTTCACTTTGAACCTACGTAGATATCATTAAACCCAGTGTATAAGCCGCACCCGCATATATTCAACACACCATGACTTTGGGAAAATGCTAAAGGCCACACCTGGGGTCTGAAAAGGTTGCTATACCTTACTAAAGTTTACATATGTAAAATGCTACGTGTAATCCGCGCCCTGAGTTCAGAGTAGACATCTTAGGCTATACGTGTAAGCCGCGGCAAGGGTCTGAAATGGTCAGGGATGAAACTGACTGGGCAAAGAAATCCCTGAAATGCTCTCTTGGAACCATCAAAGATGGGTTTGTACAGAAATGTATAGGTCTTTGGAATTGTAAATCCCTGAAATCAAGGAATTCCCTGAATGGTCTTTAAGCCGCAGCTTATAGGCTGGTATTTACGGTATCATAATTCTCCATCGCATATTTGTCAAGGGTAAATACCCTTTAATAAAACTAAGAAAGGGACAACCACTGTGCAGGAATACAATCATCGCCTTATTGCATCCTGGTATCAAACATAGAACTGGGACTATGTTGTATAAAAAAAACACCGCTCATGTAATTGCCATAACACATGTGGCTTGCGGAATACTATAACCATGCTGCATTAAAGCATTAGGTATAGAAATCAGGCACGGCTCCCAGAAATATGTTATTTCAGAACATATTGGACTTTGAGTGATGTCCATGTGCACTGAACACCAAGGTGAACACGCGGTCTAATGGAGTGCTACATGGGAGGCAGAGTAGGGCCCGACAGGCAAGTGGGCAGGCAGTGTGCAGCAGGCCAGGGTAGCAACAGTTAATGCCGTCAGTCACTATCACGTGAGTCTTTTATCAATGATAACAGGCGTCTCCATGGTAACAGAGCACGCTGATGCTGTGTTACGAAGACCATGATAACAGGGGCTGGCACGGGGCCCAGGCAGAGAGGCATTGGGAGACAGGGGCTCGTGCGTTTTGCCGCCCAGGAGGACACAGGGGAGAGGGTGGTGTATCGGTGGGTGAGATGGGTGGGTGCAGGATTGGGGTTGGGGTGAGTTGGGGTATGCTCCAGCCCCCAGTTGAGCAAATCAATGCCGGCTACGGGAGTGTATGCAAAAGCACGGATGTAACCGCATAGATACTCCAAGAGAACTTCTGCTTGCAGCTTACCCGAAGCACGAAACATGATGTAAAAGTATGCCGGAAGAGTGAATTCTTGACAGTTGCTTGGGATGACTAAACAAGGAAAGAAAACGGCGGAGAAACCTTTGTTATCAAAGGGAGTCCATACAAGTTCCAGAAATAACTAACAGATTACTAGCTTATACGTTTGGAAAGCAGCCCTAAAAGCACCCTAGGGGTGCATACCGTAATGAATAGTAATGGGCACTCACGTCGTCAGGGGAGCTCAAAACGCGTGTGAATAGAAGATGATGGAGCCTACTCTAAATCAGTAAAAACAGCCAACTGAACTTTAACAACATGTAGCGTAAGTACATGCAGGCCCTTGTATATGGCTGGTGTCCTTTTGCCCAGGCTAATAGCCTTAGGGATGTCAAGATATTTAAAATAAAGAATTTTAAAAAGAATGGAGTAATCTGTATCACTATTGGAAGAGAATAGTGTGAAGGGTACCATCCATCTATGGGAGTGCGGTACCAGTGTGAGTAGGATAGGGAAATGTAACTTCACAGAAAGCTCTGGTCAACATGTACATAGTAGCTAGATGTTGTATTGTAAGTCATACAGCGATAAATAACTTTGAAGTCCAGTGTAAGTAGTGTAGGGAAAGGTGACTTTGTAGAAGGATCTGAAGTACACAGTAGTGTAGGAAAACGTGACTTAGACTAGTGTAAGTGTGAGTAGTAGTGGCATGGGTGACTTTGTATAAGTGTGAGTAGTGTAGGAAAACGTGACTCTGTAGAAGTGTGAATAGTATTGGCGAAGGTGACGTTGTAGAAGTGTGAGTAGTGTAGGAAAACTTAACTTTGTAGAAGAGGCTGAAGTATAACAGTATGCATGTTTTGGGAAAGCGAGACTGTAAAAGGGGCTGAAGTGTGGCTTTTGTATACTATTGTGTTAAGCATATATTTTCTATTTCTATGTATTCTTTTTTTGTGTGTATATAATATTGTTGGTCCGGATTTGGTAGATTCATCGATTTCATTCCATAATCTGTATTTTGAAAAATTAAATGCAAAAGGGGAAAGGAAAAGTATTAACATTTATTGACACAACTGCACCATGTGTTATTTACATGTGACTTTTCAATAAAAACATTTCAATATCAGTGTACGTAGTGTAGGGAAAGGTTTAGTGTGAGTAGTGTAGGGAAATGTGACTTTGTAGAAGGGTCTGAAGTAAAACAGTGCGAGTAGTGTAGGGAAAAGTGGCTTTGAAGAAGGATCTGAAGTATAACTATGAGTAGTGTAGGGAAACATTGACATTCAACAAGGATCTTAAGTGTGACAAGTGTAATGGGAAATGACTTTGTAGAAGGGGCCTAAGTATAGCAGTGTAACTAGTACGGGGAAATATGACTTGATTGAAGTGGCAGTGTGAGTAGCATGAGGTACAGTGGCGTTGTAGAAGGTTTTAAAAGTTCCAAATGTGCGTAGTATAGGGAAAGGTGGTCTTGTTAATAGTCTGAGTAGTGTCAGAAAAGATGGTTTTGTAGAAGGGACTGAATAACACCAGTATGTGGAGAATTTGGAATAGAGTCTGGAAAAGGATCTGACCAGTATAATTATGAGCAGTGTGGAGAGATGGCTTTAAAGCTTTCAGACATGAGTAAAAGTACCGGTATGAGTAGTATAGGAATTGGTAGCTGCGTAGGGAGTGAATATGACCTGAGTGAAAAAGACTAGGGTACATCTATTACACCGTTGTGTCTAAACCATATAACAATAGACCAACGATGTAATCAGTGCCCCCATACAGAAAATCACTACCTCAACGAGGCAGAGTGGAATATATGCATGAGCAGCATAGACCAAGCTGAACACTGCAAAGATATTACAGAGATATAGTGAGAGAGCTGACACTGTCAGTACTGCTTAGGGAATAGATACCTTGTTGTCGTAGGTGGATGAAAAAAGAAATAGCAATGCTTAATATAGAACACAGCGAGATAAAAAAAAATCGTTATATCAGACAGGGTGACAAAATCAGGTCTCATAAATCTATTGGCCCGCAGCTAAAGCTGTTGGCCTGGGATTTGTGATAAAAATGTTGAAAATTAGACACTCTAGGATACTGGCAATATTAGCCTACAAGTTGATGTCCCTGGTTCAGACAAATCCCATAAAAAATATTGCAGTTTTAAATTGTCTTTAGTCACAGAATTAAAGGGGGGAAAGTCCCCTGGACACCCGGGCCAGTAGGAAGCATGGTTTTGAAAAGAAAATCACTGGCCAGCACTCAAAACTACTGGCCATTTGCCACCGGGGCAGTGTTAGTGTCTACCCCTGCTGTATATAAGTATAGTTCCATAAGTACTAGCATATATAAGATGCCCGTCCCTTGTGTAGAAGGCAAACTCTGAGCTGAGATGAATGCCGGATCCCCCTGTCCTTAATGGCTGCGGCCTGATCAGTGTTTGAAGAAAAAAAAAGATGAAAGGTCCAATAGAAACATGTTTATGTACTGAATAGATTAGACAATGTATATGTTTATGTGCAAACATCCTACACCTTTATGCCCTGCTATTGACATTATACACTTGGTAAAGACCTGGTGTTAGCAATATTGCGCTCCCTAAATATCCTCTCTACAAATCCACCTTCATAACGTATTCTGCGTGAAGATTGCTTGCAAGCAAACCCATTCTGCCAAAGCCACTACGAACCAATGTTAGAAAAAGGGGACACCACCGAGGGCGATATAATACTGAGCTGAGGGAACAGCCTGTGAGGGTGCAGCGATTAGGGGGTTAGACGGGGCGTAATGGAGGCGTTACGGCCTTAACAATGTCAGTGTGCCGGCCCGGCATGCAATCACAAGGAGGAGCTGGTAGGGATTAGGTGGCCCACCACAGGGAGGTAATGGATGCGGCCAGAGGTGCACCAGCTCCAACCTCACCTGCAGCAGCCGGACCTACTCCAGTAGTCTGGGACACTCCTCCAGTGTCCGCCCACCCTTACCACTGATACCCAATACTCCTACACAATGTCCCTTATCTGGGATATCAGATCAGATCAGATATCCCAGTGCACTCCCTATCCCCACCCCTGACAGTAGCCTCATACATAAGGGAATCCCCTAACATGCTTCCATAATTGATAGGCATTCCCAATTGTTGATAGAACTATTCACCTTGGGAATCATCTGCTATCAGATGTCATCTGGGAGCACATACTTATGGGGAATGCTTCCATACCATTCGTCAAGAAACTACGTATATCTGGGACCAAGACTACTCTTGCAATGTCTACTTCTCATCTCCATATATTAGATCGTTAATTTATATGGCCATATGCGCCTCCGACATTGTCTTATTGATGCTAACTGGAAACAAATTGACTATACCAACTTGAAGAATATCTCATCAGCCATGAGACTGATAGTGGGCGCAGTCATTTTCAACCAAGGGGGGGGGGGGAGGTTAACGATGGCACTTTATCAGGGGAGCATCTATATATCCCATCGTCGCCAGCTCTGACGGTTTGTCAGAAGGCAAAGCTTCTCTGGCGTCGGCTCTTAATTTAGAGCCGTCCTGAGTTATAGTGCATACCTCAGCATTGTCTAGTACCATCACTCATGTGGGATATCCTTAGACACAGCTTCTCATCCTGCACTAACACCCGTATCTACAGGGCCTGCCTTATCTAAGGATGCCTCTTGAATCGCTCCTTATCTTGGTATCCTCCGATACCAGACTTCTTTAGAAAACCCCCAGATATTGCTCCCTGCTCAGTAATGCCCTGTCCCCCTGATATCAAGACTATGTGAGGAGTATGGTGGCCATCAAGCCGGATTAGCTGGCCGTTAATCAGACAGGCTGTGATGATTAATAGCTATTGCTTAAGGAACAGCCCTATAATGACGTTGATTAAGCTAATTACCCCACCATTATTCTCCTTAATCTCTATACAGAGGATCATTAGAAAGACGTCCAAGTGTTGGTCTGGGTGCACATCTTGCTTGGCTGCTCTTCCTCTCCTTCAGTCCTCCCCGACCCTTTCGAGGCTGCAGACTTTAATTACGTGTCCGTAACCTGTCACTCACACTCCCTGCCCACAAGGTGTGGGTTAAGACGTTCGGATTACAACCTTCAGCTCCAAAGCCGAGCTGATGGGGCCCCAGCTTCCAGCCATCTTTTTCTTTAATTTCCAGCTGGAGAACAGCTAGAGGAGCGACTCTGTGAGCAGCTTTATGAGCGGCTCCAAGGCACAAGGAGGACCCCTAGCTGTGACCTTGAGCTCATGTATCACCCTCGCCCTCTTGACCCTCAACTGACGCGCTGGTCGTTGACACCACTTTAAGGTTCTCACCCCATTCCTGACCTCTTAGTTTTATATTGATTTATGTCTGAGATATCCCACCGACCTTTACCTGATGGATGGAATTCATGCCTATGACCTATCACTGACATAAAACCCCTGCATTGAATCCACACTCTTCTACGACTCCGACAATACTTCATTTGCACAAGTTCACCACGCACTGTTCACCACATACCAAAAAAAAAGTCCATGCTGCGTATTGTATCTGCTTTTGGAAATCGCAAACAACTGGAATACATTAGTTTTATATACTACCAATTGGAAAATGCACTTAACCCATTGGGGACTAGCATCAACTATAGTAGACACCATGGTAGGCCTAGCATTGACTATAGTCGACACCATGGTAGGCCTAGCATTGACTATAGTCGATGCCCCTTCTATAGGATTTGTATAGGAAATGAAAATTGGCTCGTCCTCTAGGAACTATACTTTTTCCATAGGCCGTCCCCATTGCCAGGGCAACCATTTTTGCTCTGCCCTTAAAGGGTTAAAGCGCGATGCCATGATGTTTATCTTTATGATTGTTACGGCCATTCAATGATAATTCCCTCTTTACGAACGTAGGCATGACATCGTCTTTCCATTTAGAAAATGGAATTCATTTATTCGTTTTAATTTTTGCCAACGTGTGGCTTCTATCCTACCCCTCCCACATTTATCTTTTATGAGGTTCATGCTACCGTTACTACAGGTGCAGTGGCCTGCCTCTTGCAGCCATTCCTCTTGATGTAAATCCCTAATAATGGTAGCGGACACCTGAGCATATCACGCATGTAGTTTGTTAGCTAATCCTTGAATGTATAGACCTGTCGTGGGACCTTAGCTGTTAGTGTAGGAACAGGTGAGACTATAATGGTATATTGGGGATAAGTAACTCTTGGTATATTTTTCACTACATTAAACTCTATACAACGCTGTTGAATAACAGTGCCTGTGGTGTTTTTGCGATATGCAGGTAATACTGGTACAAGTTCCAAATAATTCTGAAACTGCCAAGAAAACTGAAAATGTCTAATTCATCAGACAAGAGATGCATTAGTTGTCTTCATCCCGGTAATAAGATTCTTGAATTATATATAAGACATCAATCATGCGATATTCCCTGCCTACAATCACATCAATTTCAGTCATGTTAAGTTAATCATAAAGGTCTGGGATTGATCTTAATTGGAGAATGACAGTACACAATAGTTCACATTAGATATGAAATATGCAAGTCTGCATGACGGGTGCATTGCATTTGGGCATTCTACACTAAGTCTATGTACCCGGTACGTAGCATAGTACTATGGTATGGTAATAATATCCATCAACTTTATCCCCAACTGGATGAATTCACCAGCTACTCACTTATTGCTTACCGGTGAATAATATACCTTCCATTATACAAACACCAATGGGGCACCCGGTCTGCCTACTAATCCCAGACTCAATATTGACACCGACTGCCTTTATGAATTGTTCTCAGCTAGGATATTGGAGTGGGATATTGCGCTGGAGGTCATGTCACCAAGCTGGATTCCCCATTCCATTAAATCTAAGTACCTATTGGTTCTAGCCTCCCCAATATGCCTGTTTACCTCATTGACCTTGCCATGGGTGCAATATGGGAGAGATATTTCCAGAAGGTGTTGTGATGGCGCTGCCAAATTGCCATCTAATTTAGATTACGCTTGCCTTTTCCCATTGCCGGTTCAGAAGCCCACTTGCCTGCAGGCCCTAAAATAGCCATAGGGGTAGGCTCGGGGCTGCATGCAGCGGAGGGCTTTGGGCGTTATCATTATTTCCCCAGGAGTCGCCGATGTAATTACGGCAGCGCGTCGCCTCCAGCGTGTCACTCACTCCAGTAGGGAGTGACGCCGACCGTCGTTGGACGTCATTCAGGCTATGAGGCTGTAAGACGTTTGGTTACAGGCATTGAGCTCACTTGATGCCCAGTCTAGACGGCAGGAGAGGGAGATGTGTGGTAGATATGACGCTACTGAAGCCATACATCACACGTTATATTTACTTGGTACGTCCATCTTCTCCATACAGTCTCTAATTCACACCTGGACTAAAGCAATGCCAATTATTTGTGTAAGGATTCAGTGAATTGCTTATCGTGGTTGTTTGGGAATAGTTGTGAGTGAGTGAGTGAGTAATAGATGTTTAACGCCATTTCGACAGCTAAGGTCATATTCATGGCGAGAACTACATTACACAATTTACAGGGGAATGTGTCAGTGCCCACATATATGTGCACCACACACATCCCGAGGGGGTAGGAAAGAGGAGAAATAGACCCTTTTAAGTGGGCTAGGGAAGCCCGGGAATAGTTGTGCTACCGGCAGCTAAGTTGCCGGTCATCGATATAGCTGTTTATCTAAAGTGGTATCTTATCCCACTATAGATATACACGGTCGTATATTCATCTAGTAAAAGGGCATCAACAGATTGAGGGGGGTGGGTGGAGTGGAGTAAATGGATTCGCGACAGTACAGATAATGTTCACTTCGTCCCTGAACATTTTAAGAGATATCAAATTATATGGATGTAGGTGCAACAACACTCGACTTTTGCTGTTTGAATCGCATTCATGTGTAAATTGTACTTCGTACACTGAGGAAAAAATGATACCCAGGGTGAGTCTAGTGTTAGGCTCAGGCAAATGTCGCCAAAAAGAGACTGTTTTGATACAGAGGTTGAGCCTGGGGTAGGGGCATACTCCTGCACTGCCTGACACTCTACTCTAGAGTGTGTATAGCCCAGCTGTACCCTCTCTACTGCCATACTCCATCAGTACCTGAGTCCCTTTAGAGACAGACTCAGGGTCAACTGGAGTAACATAATAGAAGAGAATAGGACATTGCCTGAGTATCTCTATGAAGAGGGTCAGGTAATACTGCACCCTACCTGAACAGGCTCCAACATTGCAGGAGGCTTTCTTATCCTACTACATCCTAGGTCTTACAATGGCCTTACAAACAGGCTAAATTGTAATTGTTACATAGCCCTGCATTTGTAGCATTTATTAAGCTACTCAGCTGTAGGATGTATTAAGCCCAATTCATGAGTGGTTTGATAAATACTTTAAACAAATATAGAAATTAAGGGCACCCTATGACAAAAGCCCATTGTTTCATACATACAAGGATTTCAGATGGTTGAATATTCCACTTCTTATGGCAGTCTAAGTAATCCTTGAATAGTTTGTGTATTCCTGGTTTCAGTTTCCTTATTGCTCCTTGCTGGGATTTGAACTGGGTACCTCCTGATTGTGACTCCTTTATGCTCCTATCTGTGCTAGCAGGGCAGGTGGCACAGCGGTAGGATTCTCGCTTTGCATGTGAGGGGTCTCAGGTTCAAGTCTCGGTGGTGATGAGAAACATTTTTCATTTTTTCAGTTTAATAGGAAACATCTCATCTATTGCATTGTATTTTTCTAACTTTGTAACTAATTGAAATAGATGCTTGCTTGAAAACTGACAGAATCTTCAACATCTCCCAAGTCAGAAAATAGCAAGAAAATAAATTCTTTGCATAACAAAAAAATATCTGGTTGAAAACATGCAGCTTTTAAAGAGAATCCCTGGGCTGGAATCGAACTCAGGATCTTCTGATATGAAGGTAAACATGTTACCACTACACCATCTTGACTGTGCTGAAAGATCTTCACTTGAAGTCTTATATGATCTGCTCCCTCTGTGTGTGTTGAAAGCTGGTATTCTATTTTTTTTCCAAGCCCCAAAACATTAGATATATGCCTGGGACCATATGTCACGTTTGCATTTTCTGCAAAGATATGATCATACTCTAAATGCTTTAGTGACCAATTCCTATCATATTCCTATATAGATAAGATTATATTCTTAGATATCATGGTTACAAGGACTAGAGGATAATAGAAAGGATATTGAGTATGTGCAAGAATGGGTGAGAGGGGGGCTTAATAGGGAACAATTTTCTCACAAACCCATTATGAATACATATTCATGCTCACATTGTAGCAATAAGATTGATTTACCAAAATAAGTAATCTTTACAAAAATTCTCAATGGGGCTTGAACTTGCCACCTTCAGATGCGAAGTTCAGAGCCGTATCAACTGAGCTGATGAGGCATGTGGTGTGGTTGGTGCTAGGATATGATATAATCTCAGACATCAGTGTAGGGGCTAGACCCCTGCTTTGCTGGAGTATTCAGTTAGATTCAGACTGAGTATGGCACCACACCTGAGCCTTGTGCCATACTCATGCTCATCCCTTTTCCCAATCTGTGGCATTGAAGCAGGCTCAGCATGAGTATGGCATGTCAGGGGAGAGCCTCTAGCAGAGGCTCTCATGATACTCAGGCAGCACCAGAGACTAGGTGAAACTCAGGCTGATGTTCTTTTTTTCGTCAGTGTATGCAATTCACTGCTTCGTGAAGACATACACGGTTATTTCAGAACATACTTATTCTCACAAGCTCCATCTTCACGCTGACACAAGCAAATCTCAGTTCACACCTCTGAACGCAGCTTTTGAGTATGGAACCTGCACACATCTTCCAAATAGGGACCAAGATGGCCTCGCATGACCACACAATTGGATGTATCCTTACATGGTAAGAAAGAAAGAAAAATTACCCATTCAATACTTGGAGGTTATTTTGAGGACAGGGCTGTACTTGTAACAGACTACCTTATAGACTGCCAGTGCTACACATCCCTTTCAACCCTGTCCCTGCTTTTACCATAGTATGTATGAAATATACAAAAGGTGTGAACTCCATTGTTCTCCTTATCCATTGTGGTATAAATAGGCTATAACATTATACAGACTTGTTGTGGGCTGCACTTACGATACATTGTAGTTCAACATATACCGGTAGATACATAAGAACTGTTAGGGAGTGGGAGTGGGAGGGAAGGCTTTGGATGGGTTTAGGTGGGGTTACTTGGGTGGAATCGAATTGATCCCCATTGAGGTGGGCTGCACTTTGAGGGCATTCAGCAGGCTCTAACTTATGTAATACCGTGATGTAACTTTAAGGGTATTGTATCGGCTCATTAAGCATGGCGTAACGAGCAGTTCCAACTCCTCCCTGCACTGTTCTACATATAGGAGCTGCTCACCTGCACCTGGGGGGTCAACCTCATCTTGGGCCGAGTGCGGGCTGTTGGCTGTGATATCATTAACCCAGACGTAAGCGTTGGCCGGCGGGCGCGACATCTCTCCTGAGTGCGCCGACACGGCATGGCGAGCACGACTCCCCCCGGCCGTACTTCCTGTTCGCTGGCCGCACACTTCCGGTTCTCACGCCGCACACCTCTCACTACCACCCCTCACCTATACGTCCTCCCCGACTACTGGTACTGGGGTCGTCACACCTGGAGGGGACCCCCGACACGCTGAGCCCTGCTGGAGGAAGCCCTAAGGCCAACTGTTTGGCCTGTAGTGAGGTGGGGGCCTCCCGCAGGGTGGGGAAGGTAGAGTTGTTGGTGAGTGATGGACATACCAGATCTACCAGTGTTGGGGTAACACCGTCTGTATACTACACCCACCACTATAGGGCTGACACTCTCAATGCTAGAGTCTACACCGGGTCTACACAGGGGTGCATCAAACCTCCACACTACTATACTACTACCGCACCCTACAGCGGTGTCAGACGGGATGATGTATATCCGTGCCAGCTGACAGCAGTTAGAGAAACCCTAGAGGGTGAATAATCCACAAGTGGGAGGATGCTGACAGTCCTCACCACCCCTCCACTTAGTCACAGCTTTAGCAGTAATCTCTGGCTCGAAGACGTCACACTGTTGACAGGTGACAGGTTGACAAGGTTGGTCCCTCCTCCTGGGCTTAACTTTCCCCACTCCTGGAGGAGCGCATGAACGGTGTGCTGTGCCCACCACCACCTGATCCGCTATACTACTACTGCTGCTCCAGCTTCAACAGGCCGGCCTAGGGATGGTGATGTGTGGGCGGCCGAGGAGGAGGTGTGTCCTCCTGCAGGTAGCACGTACAGCTGTTGTGTCCAGTGTAGTAGTTGTTGTATACTGAGGCGTGAGTCTACATGTCACTTATCAGTAAGGTGAGGATGATGGAACTCAATTAGTGACACGGTGAGCTGCTCCCTTATGTCCCATACCACTAAGCGGCTCCCCTCTGCTCTCCGCACTGTCTGCTTTCTGACTGCTTTCTGACTGACCACGCCTCCGCACATAGGGAGAGCCCGGATCCGCGCCACTCCCTTAACCCCCTACGATAAACCGGATGGGATTAGCGCAGGGTGGGGATTAGGGCCTAGTGGTGGCCGTAGTGGTAGTGGTAGTGGTGGACGGGAGAGGCGGCGGATGTGGCTGTGTGTGCTCGTGGTCGGGTGGCCGCAGGGCTGGGAGTGCGGTCGGCACTAGTGGTGATGGTGATGGTAGTTGTGGTGGAGGTGGGAGTGGGGGTGGTGGCGCCCGGCACACAACAACATGCTGGTAGCTATGATCAATACCCGATCGCTCCATGTGCGATCCCCTGCACGGCCGACCGGCCAGTGGCGGCGGGGGTGGAGGAGGAGGCGGTGGGGCGCCATCGACCGCTCCATCAACAGTGAGGGTTACAAGGGGGTGGGAGATAATAGAGCAAGATCAAGGCCGACCAGCTCGTCCTCCCCCTGCACGGCTCCACACTGCCCTCCCGTACACGTACCTACACGTACACGTGCGTGAGAGCTGCTCACTGTTCCACACGAGCAATATGGTAGCGGAAGTAGCGGCCGCTGCTGACGGCTCCCGGCGTGGTTATGTAACTAGGCAGGCATGGCGCCTGTTGGCTGTACCGCCGCTCTGTCCTCCTCCACCTCCTCCTGGGTGCCACCTGGTGACGCACGCGACATGGAGAGGGGAGGGGGAGCTCTTACCCCTTAATGTACAGACGTCACTGACGGCAGGCCTAGCATCTACTGCTGCTGCTGCAGCTGCAGCTTCTCTCCACCTCCCCTACAAGCACCGGCCTCCTCCAGGGCGGAGTTTCCATCGTGTTATATCCCTATACCAGTCTCATATCCTTGCTAGTTGGAGCGCAGTGATCTTGAGGGGGCGGCAGGTTGTGGGTGTGGGGTCATGACCTCATTAGGTGGCACCATGATAGCACTGACACTATAAGGTGTAATAAGAAGGGCTGACTCGTCACAGGGTACCAGGGAGCCGTCACCTACTGCCTCCAATTGCCCCCATTCTCTGACACAGAGTAATTTTTAGAGCACACCTTTATAATATGCACCATATGGCCACAGACTTTCTGTCTACAACAAGAGTCCAGTATTCTTCTTGGAGGTTAAATGCCCATTATAGCTGTTGTTTGAAAGACTATTCGGATAACCAGAGCCCTGTTGCATGATTCAATCAGACTAATAGATTTGTATTTCTACGGGACCGAGCTAACATGAGTAATCAGCTTACCATTATGTCTGTGGAACTGTGCCAATCTCTGGCCCTGAAGCACTTGCTCAACCTATTCAGCTTACCAGTACTGAGTCAACCTGCTGATCTAGCTTGCCATAGTCCTCCAATACTGAGTCATCATATTCATATTACCATAGGTAGCTCTGCAGCACTGGCGAATCCTGGCCATTTTACTGCCATCGCCTTGCACCATAGAGTTCATCTCAGGGTAAAAGTGTCATACCACTACAATACTGAACCAACTTCTTTATCAAACCATAGCTCTACAGCATTGCAGTGGTATTGAAAGCAATGTGGCTTTAGTGGGAACGAGGTGGGGGCAACACAGTCTGCCCCCCCCCCTCTTGTCTGGCCTTGGGGGGGGGGCATCCTGTTTTGACACCCCTACATTGAGTCAACTAATTAGCTTTTAAAACTGAGCCAACCCAAATATTTAAATATCGTAACCATGCAACAAAAAATCAGGGAAGCTACATTTTATGTTGATAACTCTCTATCATCGAGCAAGCCAACTTGTCAGAAAATCTTTCATTCGGCAATACAATGCCTGCACGATTCTACTGTTAGCTTTGTCTACTACCTTACTCCTACCTCCTCCCCTCGATGCCATCCTAACTTCATCAGTCTACTCAAGCCTTATCAAATATACATCATATTTGAGAAAGGCTCAACACTTCCTCACGCAAATTCTTTATTATACATTGTACCTAATGATTCAGTTTAAATAATTCAGTACTTCATTTCCATGCTTAAGTTTTTTTTGTTCATCTTCACCAACTGTTTACACTAGTTGTAAATGAGCAGATGCATAAATCGACTCTATCGGTCAGGCTTTGCCCGATACTACCCCCAAACCAGTGCCTGATCCAGCATATAGACTGACTGATTCCCTTTCCATGGCTGCAGGCAGTATACAGCCACTATCTGCAGCCTGAGGATGCGCCTTTATACAACAAGAAACAGGTGGCGAGGTGGAGACGGCCGTGGGCGGTTTGGTTTATGTTGTCGGTGCTGCTGCTCCCACTGCTGAGTAGGCAGGAGCAGCTCAATGTGATCGGGGTTGGAGCAGCTTCAGGAGCAGCTCACCTCTCAACCGTCTACCCACCACCTTTTCCACACACCCTCTCCTCCTCCTGCTCCACCTCCTCTAGTCTTTCTGGCTATAGCCATTTGCCTTGACACTCAGCAACCCGGCGCAACGCAGTGAGCAGCTCTCAGTCTGCCCAGAGAAGCTCACCGGGCTAAAAATAGCTCAATCAGGGATGTGAGTTATTGAGTGGAGCATGTAGCTCGGTGGGTGGCGACCCGGCTGGAGCTCCCAGACAAGGCAATGGGAGACTCCAGGGGCTGACTAATAGCTTGGTGCCACCCAGAGTGGGTGGGAGGAGAATGGGGAGGTACTGTATATCATGGAGGTTCGGTGAGGGAGGGGGTGGCCCGTGGCATGGTCACAGACCATAATGCAAAGCCAGTGGAGTCTTTTTGTTATCTGCCCATCGACGCCACCAATGCAGCTACCAGCAGAACGATAACGATGTACATGTGGCCTTGGGGTGCCTGGAGGATATTCATGGTCCTTTCTAGCGGCCATTGTTGGAGGATGGAGGGTGAGGTGTATGCGAAGTTGAGTACATAGGAGGACAGGGTAGGATCACGTAGGATGCCAGCCCTCTATCCAGCCAGTCCAAGTTAGCAGTTACTGTGAGTTTGCCCCTAGAGGACCGTGTCTCAGTCTCTGCCTACTCTTATATGGACGTGGGAGAGCATCCCGGTCCCCTCTGTAGATGCAGCCCTCACAGTCAGGCCCTTATCTGATCCCCCTGATGCACCTCCCTGCCTCCTGTTTTGATTTCCGCCCTCCCTGGGGCGTTATCTCTCATGCCAGGATCCTGGAGGGAAACGGGGTCCCAAAGTGGATTCCAGGTTTCTTTGGATCCTTTCGATCCAGGCGATCTAATAGGCGAGGATAGGAAAGATGGTGTGGTGATGTAGGGCACGCCATGGGGCTGAACTAAAAAGGTGACGGTGGCGGAGGTGATGGTGGAGGTTATAAACAGTGGTGGTATATTCATGCACAGGGAATAGGGAATGTAAGTAGGACAAGTATTGTATGTAGTGATATAGATACTAGAGGAATGTGCCGAAGTCGCACCTAACTCGAGGAGGGCTGGCTTGTGGTATGACATTAAGTTTGCTCAATTCTTTTGTTTTTTATATAAATGAAATAAAATTATGTTTGTAGATGTAGGCTAACACAGCCACCACTGAGGGGTAGAGGAGGGGTGAGGGGGTATTGAGTAGAGCGTGGAGTAAACCCTACAGACTGCCACCAATCCATTATGATATCAGCATTGCAGCTGGTTAACACACCACAAAAGGGCGGGGAAAAAGGTTCACAAAGGTTTCCAAATGGAATGTATATACTTTAACATTGGACACTGAAAGCATCCCCTCTGCACAAGTTCCAGACACCAATTTGTTATCAATGATTTATGATAAGATAAGACCTTCTTTGAGTAACCAGTTGTAATCTACATGACCTCTACACCTTAGTCTTCACATATGATACCACATTTAAAGAAGAAAACATTTATTTGATGGTTTATTTCGGCAATAATTCCACTTTTTCGTCTCATTTTCAGCACCCTCCAAAAGTCTTAATCCATGGTGGTGCCTATAACTCTTCCGAGTAAATAATCCATGGTGGTGCCTATAACTCTTCCGGGTTAATAATGGGCATTGTGAGGGTATTTAGATAGCATGGTGAACACACAAAGGCATCAGTGACACACTCATGTTGTGACCCGGCCACTATGGCCTTTCAAACATTGATTTCCCAGTGCACCCATACCTCCTCATCCAACCTCGCTGTCACCCACACTCAGACACACTGCGACGTCACCCTACAGTCTCCCTCGTCTAATATCAGGCCTTTGAAGTTATTTCCCGATCGATTTCACATGGCAAATACAGACATTAAATGGTGAAGGGCTGTTTTACATCAGCACGGAAGGTGAGGCCAATCACAGGGTACTTCTGAGCAGACCCTCTACTTAATGCTATAGTTCTGATAATTTGTCAATGAAGCATAAATGGCGCAAAGGCCGTGCAAGGATTTTTATCTCAAAGCCTTGGCTGGAAGCAGGACTTCTGAAATCCTCAGTATATCACCAAGAGTGAGTGAGTGAGTGAGTGAGTGAGTGAGTGAGTGAGTGAGTGAGTGAGTGAGTGAGTGAGTGAGTAAGTAATAGATGTTTAACGCCATTTTGACAGCTAAGGTCATATTCATGGCGAGAACATTACACAATTTCACAGAGGAATGTGTCGGTGCCCACGCATATGTGCACCACACACATCCGAGGGAATAGAAAAGAGGAGATATAGACCCTTTTAAGTGGGCTAGGGAAGCCCGATAGCACTAAGAGCTCTCGGGGTTCTTTCCAACAGCCAGCTTAGTACATGTATATCTGCTACAGATGCCAGTACTACAGATAAGGTGGGTGTTAAACCTTGGATGTAGACTAGACAATAACCAACCGATGTAATAATCTATTAACGCTGATAATAAATAGATACACAGGTTTACCCCTGCCGACAAATATAGACTGGTACAACAGTCCTAGAGATCATATATGCCACACTACAAACACGTCTGCGTTGCTATTCATATATGAAATCATTGTTTGGATGAGAAATTATATTCTAAATATAGGAGCCCACAATGAACCACTGCACTGATACCCATACACCCTGTGACCAGATACTGAAGCAGATGTACTGGAGGAGCTACTCTATTAAGGAGTTAATCTTTTTTTTCTTTCTCCCGACAGCAATAGATCTAGATGGGATTGTGAATGGCTGAGGACGCCGTACGGTGCGGTGCGCCTTGCCTAGAGGCAGGTGCGCGGCCAGATGACCTTTGCGTTGGGGGCTGTTTATGTGGAGAGGACCTACGGTTGACAGCCCATCACTCAAGTCTCAGACAATTTAATACACAACCTGGCCCCACAATCAACACTGCAGCCCTCCTTACAAAACGTGAGCAAGCATCCTTCCTGCTCTCCATATAAGGAGCTATTCTGAGCTGCTCGACATGTCTTTTGTTTCAGCTGTGTGTGTACCTTTCAAGACCATGATCTCCTTCCCGAACAAAGGAAATGAAAAATGAAAAAATGAAAAAAAAAAAAACACAATCTGATAAGCAAGGTTCTACATAGAATATCTTCTAAGATGCTACCTGTTGTATACCGTCCATTCGTAAAGTACATTCTACAGCTGGCTTGACATTTGGTGGAGGGAGCTGGTGAAATAGATTTATGTGTTCAGATTGATTACATTGATTTCTAGACTGATTTCATAGTGGCGAGCAGTTCAATGTACTGAGTTAACACAAATCCCTGATATATAAAACTTGATAACATATATTTAGACTGGTAAGCACTTGAACAGTACTTAAGATGATTTTTGCAATACGATTTGAGAGGTCACACGTGTTGATGTACTGCACAATATCGTACCTGGTAACTATACGGATTTCTAGCGTTTTCTTTTCTTTCTCTTTTTTATACATCATCGTCCAATACCAAATGAATGAAAGCAGCGTGTGTATTTTCTACATGTACACTGACTAAAAGTGTTAAAGCAGTTGCCTGCTGGCGGGCACACGCACAGAGGGTTAAAGCAGGTCGGCAGTGGATCACACGGTAATTTGCCCACGCCTGTCATCTGTGTGAACTCTACATTACAAAGCTCTCAGTCACAGTGCCAGATAGTGGGTCCGCCAAAGGCCAGGTCTCTGTGATGGGTTGGGGGTGAGGAGGGGTCAGTTTGGGAGGCACAAGCCGTGTGTGGTATAGATGTATATGCATTGGGGTTGAGGCCATCTGGTGAAGAGGCAGATCACGGTGTATATGATACTAAAACTGGCATGTACATAGTGTGTTCAGCATGGCCAGGCCGAGAAAAGGTATCAGGAAGAGCTTTAGGTAGTTAACACAGACACATGGGGAACACAATGACAAATGCTACGTGTGAAACCATACTGTCGTCCCGCACTGACTCAATGGCGCCACCTTGTGTGTATGCCCTACACTGAAGCGGTTCGTCATCACTCACATAGCTGCCATCATATAACGCCGTTATAAAACGATTGGACACCTCTGGACAAAAACTGGGCCATAAATCGATGAAAAAGGCCACAACCAGTTCTGCAGTCATTAGGATAAGCCATAAATAGGAATAAGGTCAAAAAGACTCTCAGCCAATATGGAAATAACATTAAGGCAATGTGACATGGGTTATCAAGTTAAATCTCATCAGGTAAAACGTGTGATGGATGATTTGGGTTACAGATAAATAATGGCATTGCCATGTTGGCCGGTATAAAACCTAATCACTCTCATTGAAACGACTACGATGTTTTTACTGGGACGTATTAGGTTCAAAGAGCATGGACACCCAGTTCCAATCCTGGTAAATTGGTATCAGAACATGCTCCTTCTTATTGTCATTTTGTAGCAGGGTATGAGCCAGTTTAAGTACATGGTAATTCAAGTACTTCGACCAACTTCAGAACATTACCTTGGACGTTATCTTGAGGTACCGTAAACTCCCGCGTATAAGACGCGTCCTCTACGCCAAACAAAATGCTGGGGGGTCTTATAGGATGTACTGAAATTGGGGGTGCGTCTTATACGAGGGGTAATTTTACTATAGAAATGTACTGAACTTACAAAATTGAGCCATAAGAGGTGCGTCTTATACATGAAATTTCTTCTGCTGAGTTTGGGGTGCGTCCTATACGCGCAGCGCGTCTTATACGCGGGAGAATACGGTACATCTGCATTTTTAATTGTGGACAGCATATGGTATTGGTAAAGGGAAAGGTCTGACCAAAAGATAGGTAAATCACGAGGGACCGGCCTTTTATATCTAAACCACTGCCACTAATGTATCACTTCAATATAGGCAGATTCTGATTAGGTTAGATGGACGAAGTATATGTCAATGGGTGTGTATATTTATAGTAAGGTGCACTGCCTGTATGCGGCAGCACTGTGTGAGTAGTACAGACGCAGGACTCTGCTGCAGGCGATGATAGCACCGTGGGTGTCGCCTCCTGCTGTGCAACATATGAACTAATATGAGCTTAGCTATGGGGAGTTTCAGAGTAATATGACATTTTAAAGCTAGAGGTATTCAGAGACAGTGTGACTTGAAAAGGCTCTAAGTACATGCATTCTCTGTCTATTCATGGATCTGAAGAAAATTATGGCACACTAGACAAAGCTGACCACTGAAGCACAATTTTTAACTCACCCTGTTCGCAAAACTACTGCAAACCTATACAAAAATATCTATGCAGAGATAAAATCTTCCTTTGTTTTACATACCTTATTTACTAATAACCGACGATCCTCGGTGCTGGGACAACACCACAGCTGGACTCGCTTTTAGGGTAGCTAGCAATGGCCACTGGAGTAAGCTGATGTATCCTTACAACCGGTATGTAATGTATTGGACGTGGCAGATCCTCCGTGTATGTTGAGTGTTAATGGCAGACTAAGGAGGAAGTATTATAAAACACCCACTGTGGTACAAACCACTGCTGTCTATGTCTGACCTGGTACAGACAATGACTAAGACAGGTGTAGAGAGGACAGGCCCGCATACCTGGTGAGGTAGGCCCACACCTGTCTATGGCTATACGGGTAGGTTGGTGAGGGTTCAGTGTATGGATGTAGAGAGGACACACAGAGACTGGTCTTCTGATCAGTATAAAGATATACCAACCCCCCCCCCCAGGGGGGTTGTCGTACAGCCGAACACCCACAGCCTTCTTTTTTACTAGACAATTTTCCCAGTACCAGACAATAGAAAAATTATTGCAAATTGCATTTAGCAAATCATTGCAGTTTGGAGAAGTCGTGGACCTAGCATATCCATCACCAATCAGCGTCCAATGCACTGGCTACAATCAGATAGTTCCATTCAAGGTCTAAAGAGCCCATATTATCATAGACCTATTACACAACACATACAAGCCAAACACCATCCTATCTGTAGAGATGTAGGGCCTCTATAATAAGAAATCCAGACATTTCGATCATTCTATACAGACTGAGTCTGCTAGATGTCTGTCTAGAATTGGCCCTTGGCCTATCTGACCAGGAGTTATCGGTCAGGGTTGTCAGGGGGATAGCTCAGCCAGACAAACTTGTTAAAGCTGTGACTAGCTGTCTAGGGTGGACAGGCCTGAAGGTGGGTGCTGCCAATTACCTGTGCCAATCCTGTCTGGTTGACCCCAACCTGCGGCTCCTGATGCTGCCCTCCCCACCATGTGTTATCCTGACCCCTATCAGCGCCATGGTAATGGGGATCACCAGGAGGGATTGGATGGAAGGGGCACCAACAGGTCCGACTGCCACACACGGCTTGTAGTTGTTGCAGCTAAATACACCATCCTCCCTGTGATGTGTTTCTGACACTGAGCAGTGAGGTGGGGGTCAACTCAGATAAGTCATGAATAATTGAACTAATGACTGATGTCCCTAAACTTATTTTTTTATGGGAGATTTTTGTAGTGTTACAGACTGGGTGCCAAAGGAAGGCCCATATTAAACAGTAGTCTGACAGATCTTTCGATATTCAAATTATAGGCCTGGGTAATGACGATGACTTCCTCTAGCCTACAGGGAAGTGAGTCCAATATCGAATGCATGTATGTTGCTCACTTGGGTTGATTTCCCAGTATTTTAAGCATATCTAGATTAAAAATGTCCATAGAATCATCTTAAGAATACGTTCTCATACATAAGGGTATTTTCAAATCAGGATGTGTGATGCTGATAGATAACTTAGCTTCTGTGAACTGTGGTTGTGTGGGGCTATTATTACCAGCATGTTACAACTGAACTTCACGTTCGTGAAAGTCGTAATTAAAGTTTGCTAAATTGAATTACCGGTAAGGATTAAAATGTCACAGTCGTAGCACTGAGTGCTAAGTCCCTGTCCTTTATGACAATTTGCTCATCACTATGTCAAATGAGTAATGTCAGTTGGCCTCAAAGGTTTAAGATTATGACAAATTGTGAGGAAATACTGACATATAGTGACTAATTGCTGACATATAGTGACTAAGTACTGACATATATTGACTAATTGCTGACAAAAAGTGAGCAATTACTGTCACATATTGACTAAATGCTGATAAATTGTGAGTAGATACTGACATATTTTGACTAATTGCTAACAAATAGTGAGTAATTACTAACATATATTGATTAACTGCTGACAAATTGTGAGTAATTATTTTCATATATAGACTAATTGTTGAACTGAATCAATAACTATTTCTATGTTTAAAGCCCAATATAACTAGAAGCTAGACAGTGTAAGATCAATTTGTTTTGGTTTGGTTTGGTTGATTTTACGTCCACTATTAGTACTTAAAAGTTAGCAGACATTTCTGTGGTTTGTGGACATCAAGTCCTTTTTTTCTTTTTGGACAGCTTTTTAAAAGCTGCATGTCCAAACAGCTAGACAGGTATTTATATGCTGCTTGCCCGACACAGCAGTGACCGAATCTATGAATGAACGAATCTATGAGATGAATGACCGTACCTATGAGGGTTGGGGAGGGGGGGGGGAACCGCTACCGGGACTTCATTCCCCTACTCTTTTCAAAGGATAGCAAGTGTTCTTTCATTTGTCTGGCCCCATATACAGGGCCAGATAAACCATGGCCTTTGATCATTCAGATGTGGTTCACTGAGGGGGAATCCCATGGCAAAAGGCAAGCATGTATGCCCAGGCCCGCACATATGGACATCAACACACATTTTTTTTACAGTGTAGGGAGGGTGGTGGTGAAGAGAAGGCCCATAAAGGGGTGTATAGGGGAAGGGGACACAGCATTTGTTTCACTCATCTCTCCCTGACAATTCGAGTGGACAGGGACAATAAAGGGGTGTATAGGGGAAGGGGGCACAGCATTTGTTTCACTCATCTCTCCCTGACAACTCGAGTGGACAGGGACAATAAAGGGGTGTATAGGGGAAGGGGGCACAGCATTTGTTTCACTCATCTCTCCCTGACAACTCGAGTGGACAGGGACAATAAAGGGGTGTATAGAGGAAGGGGACACAGCATTTGTTTCACTCATCTCTCCCTGACAATTCGAGTGGACAGGGACAATAAAGGGGTGTATAGGGGAAGGGGGCACAGCATTTGTTTCACTCATCTCTCCCTGACAACTCGAGTGGACAGGGACAATAAAGGGGTGTATAGGGGAAGGGGGCACAGCATTTGTTTCACTCATCTCTCCCTGACAACTCGAGTGGACAGGGACAATAAAGGGGTGTATAGGGGAAGGGGGCACAGCATTTGTTTCACTCATCTGTACCTGACAACTCGAGTGGACAGGGACAATAAAGGGGTGTATGGGGAAGGGGGCACATCATTTGTTTCACTCATCTCTCCCTGACAACTCGAGTGGACAGGGACAATAAAGGGGTGTATAGAGGAAGGGGACACAGCATTTGTTTCACTCATCTCTCCCTGACAACTCGAGTGGACAGGGACAATAAAGGGGTGTATAGGGGAAGGGGCACAGCATTTGTTTCACTCATCTCTGACAAACAGCTGTTAGCTACCCATCAAAGACGCGTAATCAGCACCTACTCACTCCAATCAGCACCAAGCATCGGTCTTATCAGTGCAGTCAATGCCTCAGCATCACTACAACTGCTGTAGGATGTAGCACACGTAGGCAATGGATAATGTACCTCTTAGTGTAAAAAGGCACAGTTACAATGCTAGGGTTAACACTAACTGGTATACCTACGTATGTGTACCCCACAATTATCTTAATGTAACACTCCTGACCTTTATCCGACAGCCAAAACAGAACAGGCACCTTTTAATAGCCATTGTGTTCAGCCTTACCTAAATGGTATCGGGACAGAGTCTACTGTATAAAAGATATATGTAAATCTAAAGAAGATGAAACACATCCCAGAAATAATTCCTGTACATAGAATTCTCCCATTAAGATATGAATATGGATGATTATTTTCACAACTGTTTAAAATCCTACAAAAAAATGTCTAAGGATAGGGCATTGCCCTAAAATGATCTATGGGCAACTGTGTTCTATGTGCTATGCTAAACTATGCTTTAACTAATTGCTGGCAAATAGTGAGTAATTACTGACATATATTGAATAGTTGCTCACAAACACTGCATTATTACCGACATAGGAGGAGGTACTGGCATATATTGACTGAATGCTGACAAAAAGTGAATAAATACTGACATATATTGACTAATTGCTGACAAATTGTATGTAAATACTGACATGTGTTGACTAATTTCTGATATCTAGTGACTAAGTACTGACATATCCTGAATAATTGCTGACAAAGAGTGAGTAATTACTGAAATATATTGACTATTTCTGATAAATAGTGAATAATTACTGACATATATTGACTAATTGCTGAAAAAGAGGTGAGTAATTACTGACATATATTGACTAATTTCTGATAAATCGTGAGCAATATCTAACATATTTCGACTATTTGCTGACAAAAAGTGAGTAATTACTAATATATATTGAATGATTGCTGACAAATAGAGAGTAAATACTGACATATATTGACTATTTCTGATAAATAGTGAATAATTACTGACAAATATTAACTAATTCCTGAAAAAGAGTGAGTAATTACTGACATATATTGACTATTTCTGATAAATAGTTAATAATTACTGACATATATTGACTAATTGCTGACAAAATGTGAGTAATTACTAATATATATTGAATAATTGCTGACGAAGAGTGAGTAATTACTGACATATATTGACTATTTCTGATAAATAGTGAATAATTACTGACATATATTGACTAATTGCTGAAAAAGAGTGAGCAATTACTGACATATATTGACTAATTTCTGATAAATTGTGAGCAATTACTGACATATATCGACTAATTGCTGACAAAATGTAAGTAATTACTAATATATATTGAATAATTGCTGACAAAGAGTGAGTAATTACTGACATATATTGACTAAAAGACTGAGTAATTACTGACATATATTGACTAATTTCTGATAAATTGTGAGCAATTACTGACATATTTCGACTAATTGCTGACAAAAAGTGAGTAATTTCTAATATAGTGAATAATTGCTGACAAAGAGAGTAATTCCTGACATATTGACTATTTCTGATAAATAGTGAATAATTACTGACATATAATGACTAATTGCTGAAAAAGAGTGAGTTATTACTGACATATATTGACTAATTTCTGATAAATTGTGAGCAATTACTGACATATATCCACTAATTGCTGACAAAAGTGAGTAATTACTAATATATATTGAATGATTGCTGACAAATAGAGAGTAATTACTGACATATATTGACTATTTCTAATAAATAGTGAATAATTACTGAGAAATATTGACTAATTGCTGAAAAAGAGTGAGTAATTACTGACATATATTGATTATTTCTGATAAATAGTGAATAATTACTGACATATATTGACTAATTGCTGACAAAGAGTGAGTAATTACTGACATATATTGACTATTTCTGATAAATAGTGAATAATTACTGACATATAGACTAATTGCTAAAAAAGAGTGAGTAATTACTGACATATATTGACTAATTTCTGATAAATTGTGAGCAATTACTGACATATATCAACTAATTGCTGACAAAAAGTGAGTAATTACTAATATATATTGAATGATTGCTGGCAAATAGTGAGCAATTACTGACATATAAACTAATTGCTGACAAATAGTGAGCAGTTACTAACATATATTGACTAAATGCTGATAAAATGTAAGTAACTACTACCATGTATTGACTAATTGCTGACAAATAGTGAATAATTACTAACATAATTATATTAACTAATTGCTGACAAATAGTCCATAGATACTAACATACTTTGACACATACCAGTCAAGGCAGGATGCACAATTGAATCAATGGCTATTTAACTGTTATATATTGACTTATTGCTGACAGGTTGTGAGTAAATACTGACATGTATTGATAATTGCTGTTATAGAGTGACTAAGTACTGACATATATTGACTAATAGCTGACAAATTGTGAGTAAATACTGATATATATATATATATATATTGACTATTTGCTGACAAATAGTGAGTAATAAATAATATATATAGAATAATTGCTGACAAATAGTGAGCAATTACTAACACATAGACTAATTGCTGACAAATAGTGAGCAGTTACTAACACATAGACTAATTGCTGACAAATAGTGAGCAGTTACTAACATGTATTGACTAAATACTGATAAAATGTAAGTCACTACTACCATGACTGTATTGACTAATTGCTGACAAATAGTGAATAATTACTAACATATATATTAACTAATTGCTGACAAATAGTCCATAGATACTGACATATTTTGACAAATACCAGTCAAGACAGGATGCACAATTGAATCAATGGCTATTTCTCTGTTATATATTGACTAATTGCTGACAGATTATGAGGAAATAGTGACATGTATTGATAATTGCAGACAAATTGTGAGTAAATACTGACGTATATTGACTAATTGCTGACAAATTGTGAGTAGTTACTGATATATATATTGAATAATTGCTGACAAATAGTGAACAATTACTAACATATATTGATTAAATACTGATAAAATGTAAGTAACTACTACCATGTACTGACTAATTGCTGACAAATAGTGAATAATTACTTACATATATTAACTAATTGCTGACAAATAGTCCATAGATACTGACATATTTTGACAAATACCAGTCAAGGCAAGATGCACAATTGAATCAATCGCTATTTCTCTGTTATGTATTGATCAAAATGCTGACAGATTGTGAGTAAATAATGACATGTATTGATAATTGCTGATATTCATTGACTAAGTACTGACATATATTGACTAACTGCTGACAAATAGTGAGTAATTACTGACATATATTGACTAATTGCTGACAAATCATGCATTATTTCTGACATATTTTGACTAATTACTGACAAAATGTGAGTGCATCATGTAAATCTGGGCATGATGCACAAATGATTAAAATGCCATTGATCTTTTTAATGTCAATACTTAGTCACTAGGTGTATACTGACTAATTGCTGACAAATTGTGAGTGAATACTGACATATTTCTACTAATTGCTAACAAATAGTGAGTAATTACTAACATAAAAATTATATTGATTAACCACTGACAAATAGTGAGTAATTACTATCATACCATAACACTAACACTAACACTAACCTGTTATAGCCCTAAACTCAATACATGTACCATAAAAACACAGATTAAAACACAAATTAAAACACAGAATGACGTCAACATTTTCAATCAAACACCAGAGAATGGAGAAATGGAAAGATATCCATTCAGTGCAAACAGGGCTTGCGCAGGTATTGATGTGTAAAGCTTATCAACAGTGATAATGCACTGGTACCTAGCATTTGGATCTAAAAGGTTTAAGCATGTGATCAAGCAATGGCTGCCTCCATTGAACAACTTGTTTGATGCTATACAATAGTAGAGGAGGGGTCTCTCTTTTCTACTGTTCAGATTTCACTAGTCACTAGGTGCAGTCAGTAGTTTATACTTGCAAGCATATGAATTCTATAAGGGACCAATGGAACATATCTATATTATATCGAACAGTAGCAAGATACTGCATAATTATGCTAATTATGCAAATAATACGCGCGGATATAGAATGTTTGGTATCAATCTGGGGTGTTTTCTCCCCCTAAAGGACATGCCCCCCTAAATAATTTGTTTCAGAAAAGAATAAGCGAAATAATTTTTTTGACTTGCAGCCTTTTCGGCCTGAGCTGGTCCACCTGCGCCCTACCTCCAGCCAAAACCTATCTGTTTTAAGTGTCACCGGCGAAAAAGGGCAGGTTTGAGGAAGGAATGGATCGAAATATAGGCTTTTTTGGGACGCGGGGGCAGACGCCAGTCCAGGCACTGGCAGAGAGGTCCAAGAACTGGCAGTTTTACAAAATAAATCGTATCTCTCTTAATAATAGGAGTTTCCCATAGTGTGACCTATAGATAAAGGGTAGCTCGAGCTGGCGAACGTCATGGCGGTCTTTATTTTCAAATATGCACAATGGGAACAAAGTTACCACCAACTTAGCGATCTTTTAAGGACAAATAAATACATTGGTGCATCACGCTGACCTTATGGAATAAAATGACATGTGGTCTAAGGGTCTCTCAGCTAATAATAAAAATGTGTAGAGTCTATTATACCAACCTAGCGATATTTTAGGCCTATTTAGCGATCTTTTAAGGACAAATAATTTATTTCATGGCCAAATACAATGCTGTACCTGTATCTGGAGTGATATGGGTACTAAACTGTGTGAGATGGTTAGGGCTCAGTAGAACGGCTTCAGAGGAGTCTATTGGCGTTGTACAGGTACTAAACTGTGTGGGGTGGTTAGGGCTCTGTAGAACGGCTTCAGAGGAGTCTATTGGCGTTGTACAGGTACTAAACTGTGTGCGGTGGTTAGGGTTCTGTAGAACAGCTTCAGAGGAGTCTATTGGCGTTGTACAGGTACTAAACTGTGTGGGGTGGTTAGGGCTCTGTAGAACGGCTTCAGAGGAGTCTATTGGCGTTGTACAGGTACTAAACTGTGTGAGATGGTTAGGGCTCAGTAGAACGGCTTCAGAGGGGTCTATTGGCGTTGTACAGGTACTAAACTGTGTGAGATGGTTAGGGCTCAGTAGAACGGCTTCAGAGGGGTCTATTGGCGTTGTACAGGTACCAAACTGTGTGAGATGGTTAGGGCTCAGTAGAACGGCTTCAGAGGGGTCTATTGGCGTTGTACAGGTACCAAACTGTGTGAGATGGTTAGGGCTGTGTAGAACGGCTTCAGAGGGGTCTATTGGCGTTGTACAGGTACCAAACTGTGTGAGATGGTTAGGGCTCAGTAGAACGGATACTAGACCATTATTGGGTGTCTCTACTGGTGCTGGTGGCCATAGGGAAGTATGTGCGGCCCCTGGACAGCCTGCTAATCCTGTAAGGATCACAGTGTGAATCAATGCATCATAAACCCAATGCACTGCCCTATGTATACCCCTATAGAAACAGACACCAGTGCATTAAAGGGTTAAAATGGGTTTTCACAGCTATATCCAGGGTGAGTAGACTTTCTTTGTCCAAGCACTAACAGCCAACATTAAAAGGATAGGTTGGTCCCTGTGCAACCCTATGTGTAATCCTATGAGTAAAAAAGGGCAATATGTGGCTAGGCTAGAGACTTGGTCATGACAAGTCTACACTAGAAGGGTGATTCAACATCGGTTAACATGGTTCTTGTAACTATTCTATGGTCTGTCTAAGACCATAGAATAATAAGGAGAGTCGCAACCTAGGCATGGTTCTGTATTACTGATGAATTGTGAATTTAAAATTTAAATTCCATTAAAGAAAAGTACTGCCCTGGGCACGCATATCATTACTCATCTCATTTGATTTTATTCGAACAGCAAATATTTCACCCAATACCAAGTAATAGCTGTGAGTTAATGGATACATGTAGCTAGTGAAACACTAGACACTCAGTTGTCCTTGACCAAACCATTTTGAATCCATTATACTTAAGGTATTAGCTATACTTGTGCAAGATTCTATTCATTAACCTTCCATACACTGATGAAAATAGCCAAGAAGCTATCTTTGCAGCCTTCAGTGATTATAAAGAAGCCGGACCCCTGGAGAAAACCAACCTTGATTGTCTAAATGTAGAACATTAGTATTTAACAAACAAGGCTTATCTAGGTATACTTTAATGATGGAGACCTTTGCCACCAGGCTTCTTGTTCAATGTGTTCACATCCGTGTAGCCTTGTCCTTTACCAACTATTTAAGCTCCAGGCATGGGATTTGTACACGTATTGGTGCATAGCACTGCCATAATAAACATGCTTCAGTCTATTCTGTTCCACCTTAGGCATTTGGTAGTGCACGATCAAGTTGACCGTGTCAGGGCCCGTGTCCCGCCCGCAGGACCATCTCAAATATCAACAGGTGAAGGCATAGATATATGCTTAATTCCCTTCTCAGCAACGTGAGTTAACTACAAAGGTGACGTTATTCTACGTCCTTAAGCATTGTTTTGACACAGTTTCATCACTACCCTTCTGATGGTATAGGGAAAAAAAAGGGGGGGGGAGGAGTTCAAGCTCCTCAGCTGAAATATAGGATTCCTTTAACTGGCACATTTCTCTAATATATTTTCAATTACACATGAAACTTTATATCATTCATGTTCTCACATATACCCCTATACACATAAATCAGTCTTTTTACACTAAAATAATCTAACATAGCTTATTACCATGCAGTGGAACTTGACATCCACCTCACTCTTTCCTATAGTTTTAGGCATTTTAAAATGCACAGGACCCAGGTTCTCACTCAACTACACTCACTACATTCAAAAACAATAGCTTTGATTCCTCTTTGTATTTCATCGGGTATTTCTGTTAAAGGGCATGTTGCGGGTTAAAAATTTAATCAAATAATGGCAGAATTGTGTTCTTCATACTTGACCTGTTCAATGGAAGTGGGTTTCTCATCTATATGCATTTCCTTTATACATGTTATCACACCAAATGTACGAAGATTTCTGGTCTGGAATCTGAACAGGTGGATTTGGGGTGTGTGTCTACTGACGTCACATCAGGGTCCTCCCCCAGTTGGGCCACTGTAGCATATCCACTATCTGGGTCTATAAAACCCATTGACATCTTAAGTTTATCTCCTTAACATAAATGTTTAAATCTTTTGCTTTGTTATGGAACAATAAAAAGTACTTTCCATTAAGCCCATATTGCACTATTTATTCACCCATGTATAATCTTTGATTCTATACACATATAGTGGCATGTCTGAAGGGGTCAGCCCAGCTGTGTTCTATAAGGGAACTGGATATATCAACATAATCAAATACTCCTTAAACTACCATTGGACCTCCTGTTAATTGGTACCACAGGCCCCTGTAGTAGGCTGTGGTCGTGGGGCATATAGCGAGGTATCTGCAGAGATGTCAGTTCGATATTTGGCGAAACTCTGAAAATTATTTTTGGGCACTTCAAAAGTGGGGTTATACTCTAATCAGAGTGACAAATACCTTCAAAAATAATCACTTAGGGTTTGGTGTATCTTTAAGGATTATTAGAATTATAAAATATTCATTTTAAATTTTTTTTCTTATTATTTCTGTAGTAAAATATCACCTTTGAAACTCTGAAATCAGAGAAAATCTGAAACTCTGCCATCTCTGTATCTGTGATGTTTACTGTCTCTTCTTGTCACCAGACCACCACCACAGGGTGCCAACCCCTGCCTTATCAACTCACATCCCCCCTCTCTCACCCTGTAAGGGTATACAACACTGACCCTAACATATTCTCAAATATAATTCTATCTACATTTTCACAATTTAAACAACATTTTATATACCTTGCTATATAGAAAATGTGTATGGTGTATGGAGATAATATCCTCATGTCAAAGCCATTCAATAACATCATTCTCTAAGTAGTCTAAGCCCATTGTGGGCACCTTCCCCATACTGTAGACCTACCCATATTGAGAGGTGGCCCTGGTGTGACGTCACACATCTTGAACCAAGATCAGTCCATTTGAGGGGGGCGTGGTCTCTTTTACCAGAAGATTAGGTATAACTTTGTAGCAATTCATTACTGCATTATATTAATTTTGTTCACTTTCTCATGATGAAGGGACCAACTATTTTGTCTAAAGTTACTTTTAACCCGCAACATGCCCTTTAAATCGAGGAGAACAACTCTGCCCTTATCTTAAGTATATAACCTCTCATCGTATGTATCTGAAATCGCCGTGTGGTCTTAATCTAAGGGTCCATTAGTTATCCATGGCTGATTAGAGTGCTTACTGGGCAGACATTATGTATGGTCAGTAGGATGACCTACTTACGTATATGCTGTATGTGTGTGACACAGGGAAGGAACACTTACCTGCAATGAAAAAAGGACACTTATTTAACGCAGGTGAAAATGGTAAAATAGTGATAAAATGGTTACATGATGGCATAGTTACATATAAGCCTATAGCGATTAACGTTTTCAGTAGGGGTGAAAGTGACTCAAGCACAAAATCCCCGAAATTTAAGAAGTTTTCTGTAAGTATTTAAAAGTTGAAAACCCTAAAATCGGGAAAAACGTTGAAACCTTCCATCCATATAAATGACTGAAGGCTTAAAAAAAGAGATTGCATTATTGACTGTTAGTGTTACCTTTAGACTGTGTGAGCTGTTACAGAGGCAGTCCCTATAAACATTGTGAACCAAACTAGTGATAAAGGACGTTATCTTCAATATGTATTTAGTTTGAGACGTAAATCTATCCTCAAGGCCATACATGTCTGCTTGTGGTTTAGGATCCCTTAAATGTGTAGGTCAGCTAACAGCTGTCAGGCGCGTTGACATTTGATCCAATGTCTTATTCCAAATATCAACTATTTCCACCAGATCCAGCTGTGGGCCTGCTGGTTCGGCCAGTATTTTAAGGTTAACTGCAATAGCTGGTTAAGGTTTTGGCCATCTCTTTAATTATTTAATGGCATTATTGGCTTACTAATCAGCGCGTGTAAGTCTTCTTTTTCCTTCTGTGGTTAGGCGCGCGCGCGCGTGTGTGTGTGTGTGTGTGTGTGTGTGTGTGTGTGTGTGTGTGTGTGTGTGTGTGCGTGCGTGCGTGCGTGCGTGCGTGCGTGCGTGCGTGCGTGCGTGCGTGCGTGCGTGTGTGTGTGTGTATGGGGGGGGGCCGCGATTGTGTAGAACCATGGTACAGTGCTCTCTCACCATACACCATCAGCAAAACTACAACGATATTTTCTTTTATCTTTTATTTGCTGTCAGTCTACTTTTAGGTTTCGCGCAATATTAACTACCATCGTATATCACTAGTGGCCTGTCAGTGCCAACTACTTTAAAGGCTATCAGAATAATTTAAACTATCTACCAGTTCATAAAGCAATAGGGACTGTACAAAGTACCGCAACGTTATCACAGCTAACTTGTAGTCATAAGATACTTTACATGTAAGATGTGTGAAACGTATTGATATCAGAGAAACATATTCCATGAAACACCAGTTATTAGGTATGCCCTGCATCGTCGTTGACTTTCCATGTACTGCTAATATAAGGGCTATGGTGCACTCTGTATGTCCTGAAGCATAGGTAACTTTTCGTGCACTACTCACAAAAGTACATACCGTAATCTCTCGCGTATAATGCGCAGCTCGCGTATAAGGCGCACCTATAGTTTTAGAATATGGTCATAAAAATAAAAAATCATAACTTAACTTCTACTGAATGGATTTTGAAAATTTAAAAAGCTTTGTGTAGTTAAGGCCCTCTGGGACTTCCTGAGCCCCAGTCTGTCATAGTATGACTTACAGGAACTGTAACATGTCAAGGGGAAATCTTGGTGTCCCCCTTGTGCTTTCAGGGAGAACTAAAACCTCACGTATAAGACGCGCCTTATACGTGAGAGATTACAGTAGTAGCTATTATGTATATCATGATGCATTGTTAACTTTCCATGCACTCCAGCTGGAGTACATGATGCGACTTTGTATGTCCAGATGTATAGTAAGCTTTCCATGTACTACTAGTCAGAGGACATGGTAGCTACGGTAGTATTACAGACGTGCATATATAGATCTATGCAAGCATGTATCTGGCATGTCCTGCATGTACTCCATGTACATGCACTACTGGTATTTTAAAGTTGAATGGCAATGGGTTGAAATCTTTAAAAGGTAAAGAAGATAATGAAGGATTTTATCTTGTGCCTGAGGCATAAAAGCACTTCCGACACTACAGTTATGCCACCTGGGGAATGAATACTGAACTATAGTACTGCTAACAAAAACATTGTGATTTCCCCTCATTTCAGTAATCCTATGTGTGTGATGTGATGGGTTTCTGGAGTGAGTGAGTAATAAATGTTACCGCCATTTCTGCACCTAAGGTCATATTTATGGCGAGAACTTCATTACACAATTCACAGAGGAATGTGTTGGTACCCGCACATATGTGCACCACACACATCCTGAGGGGATAGGAAAGAGGAGATATAGTCCCTTTTAAGTGGACTCGGGAAGCCCGTGGGTTTCTGGTCAGGATATGTTGAGAGTAAGACAGCCAGACTTCTCCTAAATACTTGGTTTAGAGTTCGTTGTGATTGTATTACTCACAATGTTGTAGCCGCATCGCAACAAACCTTAGATCATCATCAAGAATGGTAAATTGGTAGATAATCCTGCCATTGAAATAAATAGAAAAAAAAAGGAAAATGTTTTACCCGACGTGGGAAAGTTCCAAGCCCATTTCAACCAGTGAAAGTACATGAATATGGAAACTTTCACCAGATCATTCACGATATTGGAACCGTCATTTGCACCTTGGGCCTATGGCAAAATGGAATCATTGGGAGGAGCCCACGATTCCCTGATTTTCTTTTTATTTCCATTTGGCCTGTAAAATTGGCAGTTTGGGTGGATTAGGCTGGGGCATGGCCTCATTTGGCATGCTGACCTGCAGCTGGCTTGGATTCCCAATTCCTCTCATAGGGGGCGCAAGGATTCTGGTAAAGACCTCGTTCTACCCAGAACGTAGGTGCGAAGGGGAGGTTTTGCCAAAGATCTGCGTCTGGAGACTATACACAGGAGTATACCCTATGTCACATCTGAAGGCGAGCCCTCTAACTGAGAGCATGTAATCTCTTAATTTTAAACAAGATCAGCCTATCATTTTAACACCATTAATCTAGTTCAAGGGTGTGAGACACCCCATTCCTCCAATCCATTGCAGTTATTTTATAACCTAGGATGGCTTATAACATCATTTACCAGTGATCCTTCAGTAGGTCTAATGTCTTTACAATCCAAAGACCATCTTTCCCTGTGGAGAACTCATTAGCCCAAGCCTTTGTCGACCTCACCGCTAGATAGGACATAAGGTATAGGCAGCATATGCAATGGTCTATGCCCATGAGTGGATAGCCCCTGCTAGCCTATCATCCCATCCCCACCCCCTCTAGCCTGAGTATCATCCTACAGTCTCTCTTATAAGTGTTAGCCAGCCGCGAGGGGTGAGAAAGGGCGGGAAGACAGAGCGCGGTTCGCTTCACAGAATAAGGTAAAACCGTAACCTGATTTCGCTGCCCTCTAGGGGGAAAAACCGTCAACGACTTTTGTGCTGCCATCAGTCACAGGGGGTTCGGTCATTATTCCCCGGTGCCAACACTATCTGTCATAGTCACACCCCCTAAAATCCACCACTGTAAAAGCTGTACCTGAACCGATGCTTTTTAACTAAGGCTGAAGTGAGAGCACCGAGCGCCTGCTGAGTTGCTCAAGGGGGTGGGTCGAGTTGCTCAAATCACTGTTGCTGATTGATGCGAGAAAATATGTCAATTTATGAAGTGTTAGGAATCGGTATGGAAAGAGGAAGCTGAACTGAATGAAAGGGAGAACCCCTCTTAGTCCAAGCTACATATCTAGTTACTTCATATCTTTTCCATAGACCATACTAAGTGGATGAGTAGACTAATCAGTAATATGCATCAAAGACATGTGATTAGTTGAATGATAGACACCTTGTCGGTGGTGCCATTTCACCTACACCTAATACTACAGCAGAGGCCCCAATAGGGCTTTCCCACTCTAGGGACCACACTTTGAGTGAGGGGGTACACCTGAGCAGTCACTCACTTTACAACAGTATACGGCACATGGCTATTGTATTATTGACCAATGGGAAGCATCCCTGGCATTTACTGCGGAGACGGGGGCTGAAGGTGTTAGTCATAGTGCAGTCGGGGTCTAATGGCGGCCTCCATAGCCTAATGTGCTAATACCCTATAGACTCAGGGCTGACCCATTTAGATAAAATCTCTCTACCACTGATAAATATAGTAATTACTTTTATTGATGGCACCAATGTCGATACCAAGAATATGACCTATCACTTTGTCCAGACATAATTATACAAAAGTTTCGTCAAAAATCACTGAAAAGTGGAAATGGGATCACTGTTTCTACATAGGAGTGTTTGCACCCCCTACTCCCACACAGTCACGACTGGGCGGCGCTAGAAGGGGAATGCTCTAATAGAGCCAGCTTCAGCTGGTTCCCAGTAGGCGGCACCTCAGTGGCCATGACGCCTTGAACATTAGTCATCAGCATTGATCAACGCTTTGGCACGGCTACTTTTTATCAAAAGGTAAACTTTGAACAACAGGAAGCTAAGAGCCTCTGTTAGTGAGATTTTCTTCACAATTAATCACTAGGGTATAGGAAAACAACAGGCATTGGCCGGTTAAAAGGTTATTATATGAGCACCCTCGTAATGGGTTCGTAAACTCTCACTAGGCCTATGTTACCTTTTCATCCAAAAACGCTACATCATGGTCCTGTCCTTGCCATAGACAAAAGGACCGACAAAATACTTTCCTGGTTGTTTCCTTTGAGACACTGCCTTAACTCTTTAGGTTGAAAGTATCTGCGGCAATTTAAGTAAGACTGAGAGTAAAAATCACTCAAATGTAATAGGTGCTTGACAAGAAGATTGGCTGCGTGCCCGTAGCTCTGGTTTTCCCGCTCTGTCGTGATAGTAATTGATGAAAGTCGCCTGCGTCTCTCTAATGTCGTCTGGGACGCCATGGTATCTAATGAACCAGGCTTAAAAGGACCATAATTAACCTCTTAGAGTGGCGTCCTTGATCTCTGCCCACCTTTAGTGAGTGTACTCGCCATATTAAAAGCCGCATTAGATAGTTTGTAGGAGCCTTGACAAATGTAATCCACAGTCACCACAGTTCTAACCTAATATCACATACTAGTATATGTCCCCTTTTTTTCTAAAATTTTTTACATGCCTGCTTCTCTTTATTTAAAGATTCGGGGTCTTTATAGTTCTCAGAAGAACAAAAATGAATAGCACATTATGGAGATTATTTTAGTTATATTTTAAAACCAATCTCACTGCTGTACCGTTTTTGTAACAGCATGTCTGTGGATTGAATGAGTGAGCTTGTGTCCAGGTACCCCTCAGATATCTAGAACCCTTTAGTCTTGGTTCAATGATGCCTGCAGATTCATACTCCAAGGTGGTAGAAATTCTCCAAAGCACCATCGCCCAACCCTGAGCCTGGTCCCCCTCCCTCCCCCCTTCAGCATGACATCATTTGTGGATGTCCCCCCATGAGTTGTGCACTCATCCTGTTGCATCAGCACTCCCTCACGAGGTTATTCGCACCACCAAGCAATCATTCGCATAACTCCCGCCAAAACTGTGCTATTCGCACCACATTGCCAAAAAAGGCGGGAAAGTTAATACATGGATCAACATCATATACCTTCACCATTGGAGGCAAAACGCGTCTTATGGCTGCCAACCAACTGAGTCTGTACAATATTGACAATTTCTCAAAATTTACATAACTTGGTAATGAAATACCTTTTTCCTGCAAGACCCCTACATCTCCTCCTTTAATGGCACTACAAATTCATTAAGTAATTATGCCTCTTATATATAAAATTTCCATCTTTTTTTAAAACTTTTTCCCACCACCAAAATGACTGAAAGTGCGGGGCCCCAGGGTGTCTCCTTATAACTGGCTTTTCGAGTTAATAACACCATGGTCACCCTTCAAGGGTGTACCAACCGAAAGAGTCGACATGATATGCATGGCTGCAATCATGCATCATGCTGACCAATGACCATGATACCTTAAATCTAAATGCAACCTTTAAAGGGTTAACAAGATGCCAAAGGCCTTCCGAAGACCTGTGCTTTTAGTCACCCGGAAAGTCACCAAGATCACTCACCAGGCCACAGGCTGCAGAGAGTGCCAACAGATTAGAGCGACAGGACCAGGTGGGGGGGGGGGTAGTGACCTCTACTGGCACTGAGAGGTGGCGGATAATTAGGAGGCTCGTGAGGAGAAAAACACAAAGATGGCATGTATCACTAAGAAGACTTTAGACGTCAGCAACTTCTGAGTGGTCTTTAACTCAACAAACCGCAGTATTAAACACTCAAGTGTCTTTTACAATGACCTTTGTATTAATGGGTTTATTGGTGATGCTAGAAATAAGGATTGGAACACTAGAAAGGATGGAACCGCAGGTTTAACACATCCCTAATATAAGCCAAGTGACTCAAAACTCAAGGATTAGGGATTAGGCCAAGAAAAATAAAAGCTGCGTTTCCAGTAACATAGCTCAAAGTGCTAGGGTCGGTAGGTCGGATTATTTTTTTTTTTTTTACATTTATATAGGAAATGTTAGGACACATATCAATGGATGTATCAAATTCTTTGATTTCATTGTAAAATAATGATGAGAAAATGGCTACTATGAGAGAGGGGAAGAATATGAAAAGGACACAGGAAAAATTCTCAAAAAGTAATGAAAATTTCTTTAAAATATGAAAAAAATGAGACAAAATTCTTCAAAATCACAAAAAAAAAAGTTTTTTTCCCCTGTTTTGCTAGGGTCGGTCGGGTTACTGGAAACACACCTTCTTTTTTTTTATTATTATTTGGCCTTAATATCAAGATGCCAACATTTATCAGTCCTTTATACAAGAAGTATTGGGGAACCTATTTATTAACAGACTACGATTCGGAAAGTAAAATAAGCCTGTAGAAACCTATTATTGACCTAGCCCGGCATTATGACGATAATTATAGTAATTCTGCCTGCGGCCCTCAAAAGTCACAAGTTATTTCCCAGTGGACTAGGCGGACATGAGAGGAGGACATTCGTTTAGATCACATTCGTTTACCACAGTAGCAATAAATAACCCATAAATAAGCGGCTGGGAGGGAGGTCTGTGGTGGACTTTGCCACTAGAGGGCCCAGGCTTTCTCTTTTTAGGTGGCCAGACATAAAGAGCTGTGGAATTTCAGGCAGCGTCAAATCTCATATCGTGGCTATTAGTACAAATAGCTGGACTTCGGTTTATTGCCAAATCCAGATGTGTTGTCGATAGGGAAACAAAGGTAAAGGTAATGAAAACTGCATTACATGTCTTACAAAACAGTAAGAGGTGGGGCGGCTCTCTAAATATTATATTCTATTTCTGTAGCAAATCTAGCAAAAGAAAAAGAAACAAGAAAAAAAAGGGTGAAACTGGGTTAACAGTTGCAACATACATATACATATAGAGATGCTTCTGTTAATCATATCAGAAATAGTAGTAAGACTAGTTCAGATAGAACAGAGGTCTAAAAATTAAACGCGTGCTATAGAGCACTAATGTCCCAGGTCTTCCACCAAATATCGTAAAAAAAAAATATAGAAATTAAACCTACCTAACTGCTGACACTATAGTGACAGTATGTCCAAGTCGTCAATGCTTAAGCCTATGGAAAATGCACCCATTATCGCTTGTATGTTTCATTGGCGAATAACTCCTCTCCTGGTGAGTTAAGCATTGCACAATACCAGCAGGTCTTGAATAAGGATCCATATTAACCATAAAAAGGCATGAGAGACTGTAATTCTCCTCCATTTTTACCAACTTTTTCTCAATCTATCGCGTTACATAAACAGTCTTCCGCCCTTACCTGCTGAAAAAAAGCGTCTTAATTGGACAATTCCCATAGGAACCCATGTGTTATGTCTAACGCGAAAAGTCAACCATGTCAGGTTTTTTCTTCAGCTTTTTCCATAGCTAAAGAAAAAGATTTTCCAGGAATTGTGCATGTGCAATGAAAGACTACATCCTAAAGAATATGTTTCCATGATTTTTTGTTTAATTATCCCCTAATTTAGATGAGCAAATCCCATCTAAAGTTCCAATTCATGACCATCAGTTTTTGACCAAAAAGGTGCCGCCAATGACCCAGGAGGACCTGGGCCAATAATATTATACTGTAGGTAGAAAACGTATGGCTAAGAGAGCTCTGGCCTTCTATAGAGAAGTATTATACAGTGTGTTTTATACCAACATTTAGCCATTATTCCTACTATTGTCGCCGTATTACGTTTGGTGCTACTGCCACAGATCACCAATGGCCAAAATGCCATTGGGTGAAGTCAGTCCAAGAGACTGGTGGCACTGACCTGAATGATTGATAAGGGTGTCTCCTAGCTTATCAAGACTTAACCATTAAGGTCACTGTATGCATTGTACACCGTATACAGCACACACTTAATCACATGATATACATAATTATAGCTTAACCGTGGATTTGTACTCTATATAGGTAATGCTCATTTTATCGTGTACGCCCTGACATTGAGATACATTTTGTAGTATCGGTTAAGGCCAGGGGCGTAGGAAAAGGGGGGTCTGCCCCCCTAATCATAAAGGAGGTGGGGCCTGAGTTTGTCTGGGCCCCCAAAAAAAGTTGCTGCCAAGAATTCATAAAGAACTGAACAAGAAGCTAAAATTTTGCATCTCAAATTAGATTGAATATAGTAATAGGATAGGGAAAATGGGTGCCTGAGCCTCAAATCCGATCTACAAATTCATCAAAAATTACTTTTCCATATAGGTGCTTGAGCCGACACTTTGAGGTGGTCGGGGTGGGGCCCCCACTGCCCCCCCCCCCCTCAATGAAGGTTTGCTTCCTACGCCTCTTAAAGAGGGGGGTTTAAGGTAGGCAGACAGGTAGGGTGCGAGTTATAACGTCCAACCAATCAGTGGGGTATCGACCCTGGAGGCCGGACCAACCACATGGCTACTTCACCCCTCCATCCCTTTACGGATAGAACAGCTCTAGTCTAGGGAACCTTCTGATTGTTGTCAGACATATACTCTTTGTGAAACAAACTACTCAATGAATGGATACAAGAAATTCGCCCAATACAATCAATATTTATACTGACAGTGATTCCGAGTAATGAAGAACCGAGTTGCCTTGTAATGGTTAAGTAGTCTGTGTGGAGGAGATATAAAACGCCCTACCCCGTGCTGTTAGTAACGCATAGCCCGATTCGTAAGGCGATTAGGGGTTCTACCTTTGTAGGCATCGTTTGTATCAGGTATATCGGAAGGAGGGGAGATAGAAGATGCACTGATTGCAAACTAACGGTTACTCTATCTTTTTGAAGACAAAAAAAAAATCGGATTTCCGAGTTGCCCCGGAGGTTTCACACCCCGATTTCATTGTCTTTCACATATTAAGTAAAACGGGAACTAATGCAATATAGTCCTCAGCTTAACTATGATAGCACCCAAATGAAATAGGCTATAGATCACAAAAAGCTTACCGCGGTAATTCATTTTGAGACATGGGAGCAAGTTTCCTACAAATTCCCACATGCTTTCTATTCCTGCTTGACCTAGAGTTATTACTCTGAAAGTTGGTGTCCGTTAGCAAGATATAACTTGGAAAATTATAGGTGCGTGATAAGATATAATCTTTTCAAATTACATTTCTCGATATCTAGAGGAGCACAAGAGAACGAACTTTTAATGAAATTCCCTTTTTTCTGATATGCCCTTCACCCAGGGTAATCTATAATGGAAATAGAATCAATATCTCACGGTGTTCCTTTTAAAAACCTATAATCAGATCCGTCATCCAATTACTGAAAACCGACTTTTGTGCCCTTCCACTCACTTTTTACAGTGGCATTACATGTATTTCATCAGATTTATTTTTTATCAAATTTCCCATAGCGGCTGGCCACTGTCCAAGGCAAGTGTCCGGGACCACTACAAACAGCGATAAAGTGTGTGCCTTCCACTCATTCTGACTGATGAACCTCCTCCAAAATCAGAAACTTTTTCACTTTCAAATATCTCCCAGCGCTTCCTCCTGCCATTGGTGATCGATTGGCCGGGCCTGGGCAGGAAGTGATCAATTAGGTTAGTATAGCGGACGCCTCCGCTAGGTGTCAGCAATCACAGAGTTAGTCTGCAGGTGGCGATTAACTGTTCGGCTTTTCTGCAGGGTAGACACGAAGGAAGTTGGCTCTGAGGATGCGGAGGTGCTTCACACTATGAGCAGCTCAGTAAGCCTGCAGAAACCAGGCCACTGCTAGCAGGGTAATTCTACCTCGATAGAAGGTAATAGAGTTTATGGGGGTGAGATCATGTGCCCCAACTCCTACACTGAGTGTTTGGTGGGGTAGGGGAGGGGGAGGGGTGAGGGCAGGACGTTGTTATTGCTCACTAACACAGACACCTAGGCTAGAGCACCTCCAGGAGCTATAACACTATGTGCCACCCTCCCACCATCCTCCAGACCCTGCCATAACACACCCAGATCTATTTCTATTTATGGTTGTGTATAGAGAAGTCCCAGTGCAGTATTAATAGCAGACCAAATTGGACAGCGCCCACTGTAGGCTGGCTTACATCGGCTGGCACTACCCCCCAGGGCCCAATTGTTGGGGGGTCGGTCATGGTGGGAGCACCACACCCTGGGGCTAATACAGGGGGCCATGGAGTAGGCTACACACCCAGTACTTGGGGCTGGTCCCAGACCTATAGGCTGGTGTCTGGTAGGGAGCAATGACCTCTGTTATTGACTGCAGGCAGCTGTAGGCCTACAGACAGCGGGTGTGGGGGCGGCATGCATGTTTCTGTTTGGGAGTTGGCTGCATGGTGGCTTCTGCTACTGGAGGTGGTGGCTCCTGGAGGGCTGGGTGGTGGGAGGGCTGTGTTCCTTGCTGCTGGAGTCTTTCCGTGAAGGTCAAAGGTGCAATAGGACTCCATGTGGTGTTGTCATTTTGTTTAAGCATGTTAATCAATGACACCAACTATAAACACTTGTGCAATTTCAGCTTCACTTCTGCAATTTCAACTTCATGTCTCCTTGTGGTTACCACTAGACCAGGGTCGGATCCAGGATTTTGAAAGGGGGGCGCCCCTCATTTTGGCTAAATTCTAGGGTAAAAAAAGTTTGGTAAACTCTTAAGTACAGGGAAACGGGGGGGGGGGGATTTACATATTCCCCAAGCATGAATATCTAGCTCAAGATTCCAGCTTGAAAAAAAAAAGGGTAGAAATATCGCGGTTTGATCGGTTTTCTAACGGTATCTATTTAATTATTGAAACACATGCCACTTGATATATAGACATTTTTTTACAACAACAAAAAACAGAACGTGGCACGTGTATCTCTTCAGTGCCGGACTGTGATTTGGTGGGGGTGGCGCCATGAATTGTGATGTAAAACTATAACTTTTGTGGAAATGCCAGGGTCTGATGATAGCTTTCTGTGTGTCCCCCACTGATGACACAACTACATGATAACCATGCATAAAAGACATTAATGCTCATTACCTCCCAGCCTGTCTGCATGCTGTGGCTAAACCTGTTGTTAAGCTAAGTGATCCAGGCCCGTTTTAAAAGGGGCACTGAATTTAATTGTTCATATCACTCAAGCCGATACCAATAACTGACAATTCATAAAAGATACATGAATGATCAAATGCAAATATCCTGTAGATTTCGAAAAACCTATCATCAATTTCCATCGCTTTCAGCTATCAAGATATTTATGGCAATTGAATAATAAAATGAAAATCACTTCATTTGAAATTCATATCCGGCATGAAGAGATTCAGAACTACTGTAATAGAAATTAGTATTAGAGAATCTATCTAACTGTGACCTGTTCCAACCACCAATATTCAATGTATGTACCTCAAAGGAGATGCAGCCTGGACGACTAGATGAGATGAACAAGCCAGAGCTTCGCAATTTTATTACCATAGCCTTCACAAACAAATCCAGGGATGAAAGTCAACAATGACAAAAAACCTTGAAAAAGGAAACAACTTTAAATGCACTGTATATGCCCTACAATCCCATCCATAAGTGTGTTACAGGGTTTGTGTGGTTGGGGGGGGGGGGCAGTTGGGGTTGCATAAGGGTGTAGTTTGTCCTCAAATAACAGGAAAAGCTGTTTTTCAAGATGGTGTTCAGATACTATACCCAAAATGTGCACATTATGGCCCTTTTGCAGAGTATGACCTAGGATCCCTTCAGAATGCTACTGTATAGTTGTTTTCTAAGGTCTTGTTCGGATAGCATACCCAAAATATACACCACCTGGTAGTGGTGCTTTTGCACAACACAACCTATGGTCCAAGTACAATGTTAAATGTATGCAGATAGGTCAAATGGTGCAGGGAATATATGACCAATATAGTTACATGGTGAAAGCATAAGTGCAGTAAAGGGGTATACTATCAGACACTCTTCTAGCATAGGAACTATAGCTTGCTGCTAAGACTACACTGAAGAGTGGAACAAACACCAATAAAGAGGGGAAAGTTTTCAAAGAAAAACTTGAGAATCCTTGAAAACCTTGAACTAAATACTGGCATGCTGCAACTGTATGTAGTGTTGTGGGACCTGACTGTGTGCATGTATGCAACCTCTGGAGGTAATTTGTGACTCCTTTATCCTGTTTTCAGAGGATTTTCGAGAAAACTTATTTTTCTTAAGTGAGTGAAAAAAAACCTTGAAAACTCTTTCATCCCTGCAAATCAGGCTGCAGTTTGCACCCGTCCTGTGGTAAGGCCCTGTTGGTGGTGGTGGAGGTCTGCTCCCACTGTGAGCAGCTCAGGAGCAGCTCACCTGCAGAAGTCACTCCTATAGGGGGATGTAGGGCAGGAAATTGCTGCCGGTGCACCTAAACAAACAGCCAACCATCAAATACTATTTGATGTGGGTGGTAGGCTGCTGCTTGGGCTTATACCTAGGTTGGCAGTTTGGTACGGTAGGAGGGGGTAGAAAGGTAGGGATGGTTCGACTTAGTCCCATATTCTCACCACCTTCCCAATGAGGCCCTCACAGTGGGAGAGGCAGTCCTGTGTAAAGAACCTCTATCTGGCCAACCCTTGAGTAGCTCACACAGGACCAGTGAGCTATTCAACCTAGACCCAATTTCTTGACCTCTTTTTTCCAATCTGCAACAGATTCAACTGGCTGCAGGCATGGGGTCTGAACTAATACATGTTCAACTTAGCTTACTACAGGTTGTGGTAAATCCCTCATATTGATATGCGTTTATAGGTTGTAAGTGGGACTGGAGCTGGTTGTGGCGACATGCACTGATAAGATGGGAACCAGCTATGTCTTATCTGTTTTGTATATTTGGTAGACCCAGCGAAATGATTATCAAAGAGCCCACTGGGTATTGGTGTAGACTCCTAAATATGAAGAATCCAATATATCATACACATGTATACTCGATAACATAATAAAAATGTCTCACCTAAACTTCCGAATCTCAATAATCTAAAATGTAATGGATATTCAGGCCCCCGGTAGTTGCAGCTTTGAGTAAAATGTTTCTCATTTCTACAGCAGGAACCACAGATAAACATTAGCACAACCCATCTGAATGTCAAACATGACAGAGTTGAAGGCAAACACTGCGTGTGTTATACAATAAGCCATGCAAACACAACTCGTCATATCCAATTTCATCATATTAAAGGACATTTATTTTCGAGTCTCTCTTTCTGTAGACTGGCGGATTTTGCTAGAAATATGAGCACATCTACAAACCGTCCTCGCCTATTACTTCTCACTACAGCCATATTTGTCAAGAAGCTGGTATTTCAAGCTTTCATTATCCATATTCATTTTGCAGTGAACAAATAAGATGGTCCCGGCAGTGATGGCGCATGTAGGTCTTAGGCCTCTTGAAAAATTCAAAGAAAATTCAAATCTTTACGCATCCAATTTCCTGCGTCAACTACAATGTAGCCCCGAATCACAATTCCTTCGACAAGTGTTATGGATTGCCACCTGAAAAGTTCTTCCATCACAGACTACATTATAACTAATTTGCTGCCCAGAGCCCAATATGAAGGATGAAGGAGGCTTGGATAGCAGTGTAACGTGTTGCACACAAAGTCATGTTTATAAGGGAGGCATATGTATAAGGTATACACATAGATTTTGCGTGTTGATATATATGCCTGTTAGTGTTATAGAGGTCTATAGTATGGATGTTCAGCATTTTCTTATTTGGAAACCTCCATATCCGACGGACACTTACTATTCTCCTCAGCAGGTTTTTTTACCTCTGAGACTTCACGAATATGATTATGTGTGTAATTACAAATGGAATGTAGTCATAATTAAGGTCCCAAGGTCAAATGTTGCACGGTTGGGAAACATAATTCAGAGGCGTAGGAAGCAAATCTTCATTTGGGGGGCCCAGTGGGGGGTCCAGCCGGGACCCCATCGTGACCACCTTGTATTGTCGGCATCATCGCGATTACACCTATACATATCTATGTAGATTTTGTATAAAATTGTTATTTTTGGTGACTTTTAGGTCTGATTTGAAGCTCTAGCCTCCATTTTCCCTATCCCATTACCATATAAATCTATCCTGAAATGCAGTATTTTTGATGCATATGGATCTTATTATGAGGTCTTGACAATTTTTTTTTTTTTTTTTTGGGGGGGGGAGACATACTCAGGCCCCACCTGCTTTATGATTGGGGGGGCCGAGGCCCCCCTGCCCCCCCCCTTTTCCTACGCCCCTGATAATTGAAGAAAAGCCAATGATGTACCTATACACGTCTCAGCATCCACATGTGTACCATTGGCAATACATAAGAATATCAAGAAGTCATTCATGTGGTATCATATCATATAACTGATGCTGTCGTTGCAAAAGGTAAGCTCTACATTATAACTATTAAGACAAGCTGTAGCACCAAGGTATGGATAGAACAACCTGCAGTACATGTATAAGTTGCAGTGTTTGTTGGTATGGCGCAGTGTTTTTAATGTGGCACATGAGACAACGTCCTGCCTACACAGAGGTGACAAGCCACGACTTTTTAACCAGATAAAAACACTTCCAAGCCAGACACCATTAGGCCTGGCCACCAGTCGATATAGAGGGGCAGCTATTTGATGAAGGGTGGCACTGTAAGCGGTTCGATACCGCCGTCGTCGTCCAGAAGCCTACCCGCCTTATTACCCAGCACCGTCCCGTCTTATTCCATTTACTACATCAAGGGGAGGCAAGACGCCCACAAGAGGAATGAGAACGGGGACAACACAATCAAGGTCAAGCCTTCAGTCCTGAGGGTGTCATGTTGAAATCCAGTTTACACAATCAGTGCAATCTGCCAAGATGCTCGAAGCAGCGCCACAAGTCTGTGAGCAGAGGCCAAAGTTAGGGGACAGAGAATGAATAGTGTCTCTTGTTATCTATAATACGAATAACTGAGTCCCATATAATCAACAATCATCTGCCCACGTAGATAGGTAATATATACAAACACACCAGAGGCACCTATTTCATGCGAGATTGTCAAGTTATTTTCAAGAATGGCGTACCTGATAAGCAAGGACTCAGAGGTGTCAGTGGGGTGTTGGAACAACCTCTGAAAATGTTAGGGCCCTTGAAGCTTCACAAGTGGAAGATATCTTCACATATGATACTTTATCAAAGTGTAAATTTGAGGGGGCATCTGAACCTATAAAAATAGATGAATCTCTGATGGTCTGATATCTCTACTCCACCACAATTATTTTGGAGCACGAGGTATTGTATTACAATCATCAACAATCTGGTCTGTCCCTCTCATCCACTGTACCCGAGTCAACATTATACATACAGTACAGTGTCCAATATACAGACATCCTACCGGGTATTACATAGTGATACCCGTCCCCCTAACTAGTCCCCCAGTGCAGAACAGTGTACTCATAACAAGAATCGTTACACTGGGTTAGACAGAAACTAAGTGAATCACCTTGTACAAATGGTACTGGCACTACTGGTATGACTGGGGTACATAGGGTGTGGAAAATATGCATACAGCCCTCAAACACCGACCCAGCCCTTACCACGCCACCCTCTGCTAATTAATACACTTGTTCCTGCAGTATGTATCAAATACTATGACTTAACCGTACGTTTGTGCTTCGCCCCAATACCCAGACGTGTACTAGTATCCTGAATAGTGCTGATCTCGGCCACAGCATTATGATATGCATACGTCACAGTAACGTCTATGGTTCGATATTTGTTGTCAGTATGACATCAATTGCAAAGACGTGGCTCCAGGTCTTTAGTGTTTGTACTGTTGCATAGTGACTACAGAAAGATGGGCAGTCTCATCATTGCAGTCGGTCTTGCTGTATGATATTAATGTATTAAGATTAATATCATTCTACATTTGATTCATGATATCCTGATCGAATACACCTAGCCAGACTCAATGCCACGAAGTTGAGGATATCACAATGCCCGATGCTCTTTATTATAATCAAATAAATTCTATGATGTTCCATATAATGGAACAATTTCTATGGTTGGCGTGTATAAACTTAGGCTACCTGTAACCTCCTTTCCCTCTTCATTATAAGTGGTTTCTATGTGCCGTGTATAACGTAACACTAAAAGAAAATGATATTTCATTGTGGATGAAAAGCCCTGAAAGCAAGGAAAGTGCAGTACTGTAGGAATTTTCAATCTATTAAGTCCCTGACGGTAAAAAATATGTATAGCAACTAATTCACGTACATTGGAGCTGTGTTTCCTTCTTAATACAATGGTAAAGGTGAACAATGATTGGTTTGAGCCGATTGTTTCTTCACGAGCGCTTCCTGCCCGTTCTGCACGAGGCCGTTAGGCCGAGCGCAGAGCAGGCAGGAAGCGCGAGTGAAGAAACAGGAGGCTCACATTAATCAGAGTTCATCTTTACATTTATGTCAAGGTGTTTGAGTGGAAAATCAATCGATATTTGATCAATATCATCCATAACTAGCTAATCTTCACCTACCACCAACGCGAAATGCTGTCCGCCGCCACCTTGGATGTTTACGTTTCAAAAGGGCTGCGCACGTGCAATGGACCTATATCGATATTCACCTTGACATAACTGTTTATCTGTCATCAGCCGTCGATATACTCTAATACCACCGTCCTAATGATGTAAAACTCATCAGTGCGATTTGCAACAGCTGGGGTACACTGGCATCGATTGATAGTTTCTGATGAACTGTTTGATGTCTTTAACAACGGTAACAACTAAAAGCATTGATTGGCAAAGGAAGGTCGAGGAGGGAGTCTAAGGGAAGAGGAAGCTCTGGGGGTTTTGGCAGGAGTCGTTTAGTTCACTTCACGTGCTGCCACACAACACAGGTGTCAACACAACACATCATAAAATGCACCTTCTCACTGAATCATCTTTTTAAGTCCGCTAATGTCTGCATCAAGTAGATAACTGCATGTCATTAAAAATATTAAATTCTGATTTTATTGGAGCATTGGCCTCGTAATTGATTCATGTTAGTTTGATGAATATTTATAGTCACTCGATGGCACTAAGATTCAGGACATTTGGCGCGCTACTTTAACCCTAACAGGAATAAGCAAAACGCATTTGCTGCACTACAAGGTAAAAGCTGAACTTGAATTCCATCTTCTGACTAGAACTGCTTCTTGATGTAACCCTTTCCTCCTCAGTCTCAGACTCAGATTAGGCCGGCCAAGCAGAAAGCATATTCGGCGTGAGGCTGTGCTGTTTATCCCCGGGGTTTATCCCTGTCCTGTGACTTCTTCCATATATGCCTAGGCTGGCTACCATCTCGACTTCTTATCAGTAGAGTGTCTGGTCCAGACTGTCGGTCATTAGCCCTGCTATCACCCCCTCAGGGTCTAACTAGGCCCTGCTCATCCCTTATTGCTATATCGACATGTCCCAATATGTATACACCCCAACTCTGTATGGACTGATGTTATCAGTCGACTGTCTCACCAGGAAATACACTGCTCCCAGCCTTTCATTTAATTCTTCTATACGGCAACACATTTTGGTATCTTTGCCTGAACAGTTTTATTATAATTACACACCATTGCACAATTCAGTGGCGAATATAAAGGGGGTCGTGGGGGCGGCCCCCTTTTTCCCAGTACTCAAGAGTTTAATAACACAGTTTGGACCCCAAAATTTGCTCAGAAATAGGGGGTGCGCCCACTTCTTTTGGGCCGCGCCCCCTCCTTTTCCAGATCCTGGATCAACCACTGACAATTGTTGACTCAGTGTCCCTAATTCTACAGAAAAATTACTTCTCTGGCATCCTGTACTTACATTTTACAAGTGTGGAAGCCTATCCTTTCAGATGACATCAAAGCATTTCTTTTTAGTTCATTATATAAAAGCATTCAGGCGAAACTTTGTGGCTCTTGATCCTCACCATTACTTATGACTCCTAATGAAGAGTTTGAAAGTTTGAAATGCCTTAATAGTTTCTAGTCATTGCCTCAATTGTTTCTCCTTCACAGGCAATATACATACCGTGTTGGGCTCCACAGTTCCTTCTCAAACTAATATGGTGGCGTTTATGTGTTTTTTAACAAAGACTGTCACCGACCCATCTACCAATTTGACAACTAAGAAGTGTCACCACAGAGAATGTGACAGTCCCTGAATAATACATCACCAATTACACCTACCATCTTCTGAGGGTAAGATAATACATCTCTCTATCGCTCCGTGATAAGAACTTTATGTGACAAATGTCCTTGTGTGGCCACCCCTCCCAGAAGCACCTTGGGCACGGCCCTGCCCACCTGACACCGGATGTGTCATCCATTTTTTATGTGATCCAACATGGGAGGTGATAACAGAGCTGACATGGATCAACACAATACAATGCCACTATACCCAGAATCTGCACAACAGGTCTTAACTCTAAAGGCCCAGGCAGTAAGAACGGGTGACTTCTGCTCACATTGTTTTGTCCATATTTTTCAAGAAAAACATAAGGCTAAAAAAATAAAGGTGCGTTTCCAGTAACATACATGTAACTTAAATGGTAGGGTCAGAAGGTCGGATTTTTTTTTACATTTACATAGGAAATTTAAGGGCACATATCAATGGATGTATCAATTCTTTGATTTCATTGTAAAATAATGATGGGAAAATGACAACTGTGGGAGAGGGGAAGAACAGAAAAAGGGTACAGGAAAAATCCTCAGTGTGATGAAAAATTCTTTAAAGTGAAAAAAAAAGAAGTTTTTTTGCCCCTGTTTATCTAGGGTCGGTCGGGTTACTGGAAACAAAACCTTTTTTTTTCATTTGGCCTAATCATTATATGCGAAAGCAGCCTCAACATTCGTAAGATAATTGCCAGTTAAATCCAAATATATTTGATTCCAGGATTTACTGTAAGATATTACAACTCTGGGAAACGTGTATGGAGTTTAATTGAATTTCCTATTTTACCAAGGAGTTTGTATGTGGTATTTTTGAATCAGACATAGTTGAGATAGGTGCACAGGAACGAGTGTTGAAGCGATTTATATCACAGGTAACTCGGAAAGGTTCATACCAACGAGGGGTGAAGCAATTTGAATCGCATGTAACTCTGACAAGTGCTTAAATAATAACTGAGGCCTGAAAAGGAATAATAAAATTTACCAAACCTTCACCAAAAGGTTAAATCCCCCAACAACAGCAAAATATTGAAATTTTGTGATGTCGGGAGTCAGGTGGAAGTGTTGTGACAGTGTCAAGCACTTCTCTGCCCCCTATAAAAAAAGTTAACAAGAAGAGTGATAATGTGTCCATTCATGAAAAACACCTCAGTCTTCCCTGCTAAATAATGAGCCACAGTGGGTGGCATGATGTAGCTGACATCAGCACTGTTCTATAGAGGTGGTGGCTCCTGGTGAGAAATGACTGAACTAGGCAAACTGAAGGGTTGTAGCTGGCTCATATTTTAGCAGGGTAGGACACTGGATGTACTTAACATAGGTGGACCAAGTATCGGAAAATCTCTCCCCTTTCAAAATATCTTATCTATCACTATATATTCATGTAATATTAAGTGTTAGAATAATGCTATTATACACAGTTATATGCTGCTATATTCAAGTGGATTAAACCAAGAAGAAAACACTATGGTATAGAATATTCATCTCCCATTGCCCCCTAGCTGGAAACATTTCAGTTCCCGCTGCTAAATAATGAACAATGAGACCATCACCCTGCTTAAAAAGGGCCGGAAACCTGACACCCTAAACTGACACCTCCATAGAAAAGCATTGAGTGCACAAAGGATGTTGCACCCATTTTGAGATGACCTACTTTTTTAAAACCTTAATATCAGAAAGATAAGAACCAGATAACAGCTAATAATTTCACCTCTATGATCCTGAATATGTACACTATTCTATGACAGGTTTCATTTTGCCTCATATTTAAGTATTTTCATGTTATTTGAGGTTGAAGTGAACAGTCCCATCTCTGAAACAGGTAATTTAGTTCTTAAAGTGTCACCCTGCCCCCACCTGTCTCTAAAAACTCGGAAAAGTAAACTTTCCAAGTTAATTATCAACATTAAAGTTACCCTTTGTTGATGCATTGGTCTCTAGACAATGAATAGTAGCTACCTAATATGGGACTGATATGGAATAAAACCATAGTGTTGTAGATTTTAATACAATAGTAGCGAATAGTCCTGTGAGACATGGTGCGGCAACTTGTAATCTTGTGTCTGGTTTCAGTTGGTGAGACTGATAGATAGGGCATACTATCATCTGGGCTTTTGGTAGTATATAACACTAATTCAACCTGAACTACCAACTGCAGCTATGTACTAATAGCCTGTAGACTATCCATTCTGCATGCACCTCACTCAGCTGTCACAGGGACCTGTCTTATTCAATGTTCAATGCCATAGTCAACAGGTGTGTCATTATGAGTGTACACTGTCTCAGATCGCCAGGAGCCTGCTATGTCTCATCCCCCCCCCCATACACACACCCAACTGCCAATTACCTTATAATAGGTCTGTACCTCATCACGGGCCAGTGGTCAGCAAACCGGCCAGATCACTCCACCTCTCTGTAGAGGGGGAGCACAGTGCAAGTACCTCTGTACATGTATGTTTTCAGTCTTCCACAAAATCGTTTATATAATGAAAGGAGTAATTAAATTAATGTCTCATCACTGATAGCAGATACATATTCTGAGAAAGCATTATTTCAACTAAAAAAGTTTGCACAGAAAAGAATGTAGCAGTACCACAAGGTGTCCTTACACTTCAACCTCCTCTGATTTACAAAAATGCACATATGACAACACACACTTTAGCACTGATTTCTCCATAGAGATCTTTAACAGTGAATACTTTGTTCAAAACAGAAAATATGATCCAATTGTACCATAACCCACTGAGATGAAACCTGTACTACATATATATAATAGTTTCAGAACAAACAATTCTAAAACAAAGGCTACAGAGATGCATTTCTGAATCTTAAAATGCTCTAATGCTAATCTGCCATAGGGCTCCAAATAATGAAATGTCTTATCTGCGAATAAAATCAAAAGTATGAGATATATTCTGAAAATTCCTTCACTGATAAGTAAATTACACACACTGTTATTATTACATTAGAATAGTGGGCAGGAATAGTCCATAGCAGGGGAGCCACAAACAAAAATAGATTGCAAGGCCTCCCTATCCCTTACAGCGTGGCGACTGTGAACCATACACTAGTCTACTCATCTCACGAGTAGTACTCACTAGTCGCCGCGCTAACAATGCAAGACTTATCTGATATGTAGACAAAAAGGTTCCTGTGTATATTGTTGTGCATTGGCACACGAATGTCTACATGATAGCCTTCAGCCATGTACGAAAAGAGGCGCACATTGTTGTTGACTACATTCACGCTAGCTACTTGGTCCATGTTAGATATCCGTTTAGATGCAATACCACATTACACAGTCCTTTCTTATATCATTTCCAAACCTTGACGCTGTTGCAAATACGATATGAGCGGTTCCGTTATATCAAATATTGCCTCTTCTTACAATTGATTTCATTAGTGGAAAGAGAAACTCCTTACTATTTTAATGGCTACCGGTAACCTCTTTCAATAATAACAAAACAATCTATGTGTGCTAAGTGAACAGGTACACATACTCACGCCCCACGGAAATATCAGATGTCACATTACTTACCTGAAACAAAATAGAGATATCAATTAGGAAAAGTTGATAGACATATTTTTGATTAAAACAATGGAGTTCTGCGAGTATTATGGCAATATCTAGGCTTTATCTGCACCGAATGTCTATAGGCATACCTACATCATGTACCACCCAACGACATGAAGGCAATGAAGGTAGTATACAAAATTATGGAGTAGCTATGTTACAATATCATGGCAAATATGAACTGGCGCATTTGTAGGTATAGCTCGGGTTGAACATTGATAGCATGTAATAGTATACATGTAGAGCCGCATACATTGAAGTTTGCTATGTCAGCAAGCTTGTTCCCTGACAGCATGACGGAAAGAGTTTTATGTAGAAATTTAATTATAATTTCTCGAAAAGGAACTGCATATTACTCTGCCCCGATATTTCAATCTCCAGTTCTAACAGTAATAGGTACTGAGCGTAATCTCTGTAGCAACATCTGCTGATATTCATTAAAGGACAGAGAGGCATTCTTTTCAAATGTCAGCGGCAAATCTCTTTGGTATTGAAAATACAACGACGTTGGTATGTGTATCTTCTCTGACTACCAAATGAGGAAGTAGATCAGTACATGGAGTAAATATGAATCTAACCCAAAGAGAAAAAGGGCAAATGAATATTTTCATGTTTGGCATAACAGGAATTGTCAAATGATTGGATGTATTTACTCTCCACACTTTCAGTACGCCATGTGGGTCCGATTGGATCCGATTAATGTTACAGATAAAGCCCATAGTAGTTTGGACTAAATCTAGCAGCAGAGTAGACACTTGTGATGGTTAAAATATCTGTGGTATTTCTACATTATATACTCTGGCCTCAGTCAATGCACATTTAAAGACCTTTAATCCCTTATAATGCAGAGGGAATGGCAAAACGGATATCGCATATAACTCATCTAATTCTGCTTGACTATGATAATCCAATTAAGTCCATACCATGTAAAACGGTTTGGCTGTCTATCAATCTCATATGGGCATTGGTGTTAGAAGGGACTGATATAACAGCGCCAACATCCTTATAATTATTTACAGGTCCTATTGTCAAAGGCTTGTGTTGAAAGTATTATAATCATACCTATAACGTTACTGGCATGGGTTGGCAATAGCCCAATCTGCTCATTAATCTGGAGTACCACTTTGGTGTAACTATTTATACTGATGAGAGAAATAACAGTCCTTCCCTGCTACGACTCTCACAAAAAGAAATTGTTATTCAAGTAGAGGGAGGTATAACTGCTGTCATCCTGATTATCGCTGTTTGATTCAATATTGCAGACTCATTAATAGACTATTCTATCAACAAGGAGGGCAAGTCTAAAATTAAATATTACAATTGAATAGAGAACAGTTGTGGATTCTAAGAGAGCTCTCAGACGATCAGCACTATCTCCCAAACCAGCGCTTAATGAATCGCCAACATTTCAAATAGTAAATATGATTTCTATGGGAAACTAAAACGACCAGCTGGTGATCAGTACCATCGGCAATAACTGAATAATCGGTTCTATAGTCATCTACTTTGCATTAAACACTAGCAGTAATCTCAAGGTGAATATCGATGTCTCATAGATAATGCACTAAGCCCCCGTATTGCACCCCTGCTTTCAATAACCAGCGCCAAATCCGCATGATTACGTCATAGGTCCATCGTGCATGTGCAGCCTTTTTTAAACGTAACCATTCAAGATGGCAGCGCCCGTCATTTCGCGTTGGCGATAGGTGAATTCTTATTGAACACCTTGACATAAATGTAAAGATGAACTCTGATGAGATTTCGCCTCCTGTTTCTTCACTCGCAGGTCCGGGCCACTCTGCACTCAACCAAACGGCCTCGTGCGGAACAGCCCGGACCCTTTCGTGAAGAAACGGTTGGCGAAAAAACTCATCATCGTTGACCTTTACCATTTTATTTTATTCAGTACTACAAGTCATCGCCTCAGTACAAGTAGGTTGTACCTGCATATTTCAAGTTTTGCTGGAGAGGCAAAAGAAGGGTTGCAATCACTATAGCACACACTTGATACAAATGTATTGCCTTGGGGCGTGTAGACACAGATATCATAGATAGAACTCCAGTACTTTCATAATAGTCAGATAAGGGTTATTAGATGTTAGAACAGAAGAAAACACAATTTTGCCAAAATGTCAGTTACAACCTTGTTGCACTGAGTCAACGAAATACTATCTATTTACCCAAACTGTATCCTTCTTAGAGAGTGCTGCATAAGTGACATCATCAGTTTCATACCACCATTACTCCCTTATTAGCTTTGATCACCATTCAGCCACCTAGATTGGAACATGGTGATCATAATATTACAAATCAATGCGGTGGTATAAGTTGCCGACGAGTTGCAGAAACCCATAACGAGAGGGGCTGGGCATTATGACGCCATATTAACTTAGTCAGAGTGGAACTGAAACGAAACCAATCAGTCTAGGCGGGTCAACTCCAGCTGGAAAACCGAGTCCACTGCAAACTAAAACTAGAGGAATGTGCCGTAGCCGCACCTAACTCGGAAGAGATGGGAGGGGAGGGGGCAACTTGTCTGACATCAGCACTGCCATTCACAGTTCCAAGCAGATGTTAAGTACCGGTAGTAGATTGTGGTTTTACATAATTGTAGTGTAGTCCTACACATCTGCTTGAAGAGTGAATACTCGAGGCGTTCGGTGTACAGTTTTCTGACTAGATCCAGTGCATTATGGGTAGGGGTGACCTCGAACGCTAACTACACCACCTCAGCTGGTTCCCTCCACCCCCTTCCCACCCAGCCAGGTCTGGCTAGGTACCAGTCCCTTACTATGCTTGGGAGGGTAGTAAGTTGACTCAGGGATCAACATTGACCCACATGGGGAGGACCAATAGGAGGTGGCCTTACAAACTAGCATTGATCCCTCGGCCGTACTCCGAACGCCTCGACTGGTTAACACATGAGTTAACCACCACAGAAGGGCAGGGAAAAAAGGTTTCCCAATGGAATGTGTATTCTCCACCATTGAAGGCCCAAAGGGTCTCCTCTCTCCAATTCCAGTACAACAATTTTTTATCCATCTATTGTACTAACATCAGTCATTTATTGCACCACCAAAGTACATATTTATGATCTATACATGTTCTTCTAACAGTATATGAACATATTTTTGAACAATTACACTCCTTTGATGCTTAATTTCCACAAAGTTTACCCATATCTGCCTCTTTGTGGGGACCCCCAAAATCGTCTTAATCCATGGTGGTGCCTATAACTCTTCGAGTTAATGAACACACGATGGAGTATTTTTGTTCAATTTTCAGCTCACAGTTTCTAGCCTTCTCCTACCCTTCCTAATATTTTTGGCATTGACAGTTTGTGTGGAATATTATGTGACAGTATGCCTGGAGGCCTGGGGCTCATGGTGTCTCTTTTCAGTATCTAATGCCCAACACGTGGGTATGTGATTCGATAACCAACACCCTTTTTTCTATGTTGCTCGTCTTGTTACACGCCCCATTATCTAGTCATATCAGCCATACCCAGTTAAATGGCCTGAACAGATTCATTCTACGTGCATGGGTTTGATTGAGCAAATGTGTTGAAATTCTCTGGGATTTTCAGCCATCAAACTAGCAGTTTCAATTAAGCGAACACGTACACATTGAAGTGACGGTAAAAATTAAGGTAAGACTTTGAAAACACTCGGTTGTATTTCCTTTGCTGGAGTGGCGTGATCCACATGGGATGCTTGCGAGACTTGTTTCCTCACGTGATGGTTTTACATTGAAGTGTGTGGGCATGGATAGGGTTTAAGCAGACAAAGGTGCACGTCGGCGCTGTCTCAGTGTCCTATTGGAGAAATTAGTTTTGCTTTGTGTCAGCCATGGGATGTGTGCAGCGCTTTGCATCCTCACATTTCAGCTGTCTTAATGTTGCTGCCACAATGGACATGCTGTCATGGCCAATTCCTTCTGTAATGCAAATATTTTTAACTGGTTGCACACAGCCAATCAAAGTGGATTTTAATATCAAACATCTTCATCAGTTTATGTACTGTTATTGCCTTTTGATACAAGGGGTCAATGGTTAGGAGATTATGTTAAGGATTCAATTGAAAATTTAGGATCTAAGATCTATGATCAAGAGGCCCGTGTTAAGGATGCAATTGAGAGGATTGAATTTAGGATCTGTCATCTATGATCAAGATATTAGGATTTCAAATTTAAATTTGACGATCAATTCTGAGTTTAATATCAATTCTAAAAGCAGTTAAATTGCAGTGCGTTTCCCGGATTAGAAATTTATCCCATATTTTCGGCAAAGTAAACACAGCAAAGCTGTAATGCCGTGCATATTCATATCATGTTCTAAGAAGTATAGAATTGATTTACAACATTTTTAATATGATCTTAGATCAAAATTTTCAGAACAAATATTATTTTAATACGGAATATAAAAGCCCTTCATATGTTGTGTGTTTTGCAATTTATTAATCTATAACATACTTTCAGGAAAGTAAACACAGCAATGCTGTAATGCCGTGCATATTCCTATTATGATCCAAGGAAAAAAGATCATTATATATGAACTCTATGGCCTTTGGAATGGACCTATACTTTAATATATGCTCTGATTGTGGTGCTTCCTCGCTCTCCATGTAAAATCCTGTCCCATTGCTATAGTATGGAGTAAACCTATGCCTGGATTAAAATATGCAAATAAGGAATGTGTGTGAGGGTTGGGAGTAGTGTGGTGGTGGTATTGGTGGTGGTGGTGTCACAATGGTCACTAACATCCATCTGATAACTTTTGAAGATCAAAATTGACCACATATGACCTGGATCCCTGTGATTCCTGAAACCAACATGGCCGACACACAAGGAAAACAAAAGAATTAGGTAGTTGAGGTGTCCCAATGGTCACTAACATCTATCTGATAACTTTTAAAGATCAAAATTGACCACATATGACCTGGATCCCTGTGATTCCTGAAACCAAGATGGCCGACACACAAGGAAAACAAAAGAATTAGGTAGTTGAGGTGTCCCAATGGTCACTAACATCCATCTGATAACTTTTGAAGATCAAAATTGACCACATATGACCTGGATCCCTGTGTTTCCTAAAACCAAGATGGCCGACACACATGGAAAACAATAAAATTGGGTAGTTGAGGTGTCCAAATGGTCACTGACATCCATCTGATATCTTTTGAAGATCAAAATTGACCATATATGACCTCGACCCCTGTGTTTCTGAAAACCAAGATGGACGACACATATGGAAAACAATAGAATTAGGTAGTTGAGGTATCCCAATGACTACTAACATCCACCTCATAACTTTGAAAGATCAAATTTGACCATATTTTAGCTGGATCCCTGTGTTTTCTAAAACCAAGATGGCCGACACATATGAAAAACAATAGAATTAGGTAGTTGAGGTCTTTCAATGGTCACTAACATCCATCTCATAACTTTTGAAGATCAAAATTGACCACATATGACCTGGATCCCTGTGATCCTGAAACCAAGATGGCCGACACACAAGGAAAACAAAAGAATTAGGTAGTTGAGGTCTTCCAATGGTCACTAACATCCATCTGATAACTTTTGAAGATCGAAGTTGACCATATATGACCTGGACCCCTGTGTTTCCTAAAACAAAGATGGCCGACACATATGGAGACAATAGAATTAGGTAGTTGAGGTCTTTCAATGGTCACTAACATCCATCTGATAACATTTCAAGATTGAAATTGACCACATATGTCCTGGATCCCTGTGTTTCCTAAAACCAAGATGGCCGACACACAAGGAAAACAATAGAATTAGGTAGTTGAGGTGTCCCAATGGTCACTAACATCCATCTGATATCTTTTGAAGATTAAAATTGACCACATATGACCTGGATCCCTGTGTTTCCTAAAACCAAGATGGCAGACACACAAGGAAAACAATAGAATTAGGTAGTTGAGGTGTCCCAATGGCCACTAACATCCATCTGATATCTTTTGAAGATCAAAATTGACCACATATGACCTAGATCCCTGTGTTTCCTAAAACCAAGATGGCCGACACACATGGAAAACAATAAAATTGGGTAGTTGAGGTTTCCCAAAGGTCACTAACATCCATCTGATAATTTTTGAAGATCAAAGTTGACCATATATGGCCTGGATCCCTGTGTTTTCTAAAACAAAGATGGCTGACACATATTGAAAAAAATAGAATTAGGTAGTTGAGGTCTTTCAATGGTCACTAACATCCATCTGATAACTTTTGAAGATCAAAATTGACCACATATGACCTGGATCCCTGTGTTTCCTAAAACAAAGATGGCCGACACACATGGAAAACAATAAAATTGGGTAGTTGAGGTGTCCCAATGGTCACTAACATCCATCTATAACTTTTTTTTTAAAGATCAAAATTGACCATGTATGACCTGGATCCCTGTGTTTCCTAAAACAAAGATGGCCGACACACATGGAAAACAACAAAATTGGGTAGTTGAGGTCTCCTAATGGTCAGTAACATCCATCTGATAACTTTTGAAGATCAAAATTGACCACATATGACCTGGATCCCTGTGTTTCCTAAAACAAAGATGGCCGACACACATGGAAAACAATAAAATTGGGTAGTTGAGGTGTCCCAATGGTCACTAACATCCATCTATAACTTTTTTTTTAAGATCAAAATTGACCATGTATGACCTGGATCGCTGTGTTTCCTAAAACAAAGATGGCCGACACACATGGAAAACAACAAAATTGGGTAGTTGAGGTGTCCCAATGGTCACTAACATCCATCTATAACTTTTGAAGATCAAAATTGACCACATATAACCTGGAGCCCTGTGTTTCCGAAAACCAAGATGGCCGATACACATGGAAAACAATAAAATTAGGTACTTGAGGTGTCCCAATGGTCACTAACATCCATCTGATAACTTTTGAAGATCGAAGTTGACCATATATGGCCTGGATCCCTGTGTTTCCTAAAACAAAGATGGCCGACATATATGGAGAACAATAAAATTAGCTAGTTGAGGTGTCCCAATGGTCACTAACATCCATCTGATAACTTTTGAAGATTAAAATTGACAATATATGAGCTGGATCCCTGTGTTTCCTAAAACAAAGATGGCCGACACACATGGAAAACAACTAGGAGGCGTGTATTTGATGGATTAAGGAAATCAGTTAAGCATGGCATAGCCGTGGTGATTTATTTTGTCATGGTTAATTATAATGCTTAAAGTGTGCATCAATGTAGCAGGTCACCCATAAAGGGTTAATTGTGCATCAATGCATCATGCCATCCATAAAGGGTTAAGTGTGCACCAATGCATCATGCCATCCCTAAAGGGTTAAGTGTAAATCAATGTATCATGCCACCCATGAAGGGTTAAATGTGCATCAATGCATCATGCAATCTATAAAGGGTTAAGTGTGCATCAATGCATTATGCCATCCCTCAAGGGTTAAGTGTGCATCAATGCATCATGCCATCTATAAAGGGTTAAGTGTGCATCAATACATCCCTAAAGGGTTAAGTGTGCATCAATGCATCATGCTATTCATGAAGGGTTAAGTGTGCATCAATGCATCATGCCATCTATAAAGGGTTAAGTGTGCATCAATGCATCATGCCATCTATAAAGGGTTAAGTGTGAATCAATGCATCATGCTATCCATAAAGGTCTAAGTGTGCACCAATGCATCATGCCATCCATAAAGGTTTAATTGTGCATCAATGCATCATGCTATCCCTAAAGGTTAAGTGTGCATCAATGCATCATGCCATCTATAAAGGGTTAAGTGTGCATCAATACATCCCCAAGGGGTTAAGTGTGCATCAATGTATCATGCTATCCCTAAAGGGTTAAGTGTGCATCAATGCATCATGCCATCTATAAAGGGTTAAGTGTGCATCAATACATCCCTAAGGGGTTAAGTGTGCATCAATACATCATGCTATCCATAAAGGTCTAAGTGTGCATCAATGCATCATGCCATCCATAAAGGTTTAAATGTGCATCAATGCATCATGCCACTTAAAACTCCTAAAAAAGTGCATCATTATGTGTACATGTATATGTGTACATGTATACATAAATACACATGTAGGTGGCCTTTAGTGGGTTAATAGTCAGTGGTGCTGAGAAACGCACCACCAGCAGAAGAGAACCACATGGTGCTGGGGGAGGTGGTGCCAGGCAGGTATGGGGCCACCCCAGGAGCACAGGGTGGGTGGGGGGGCTCTATATACTATATACCATGGCTCTGCCTGGTGTCCAGGGCTACCACCACTGTCCCCAGGGTCTACAATAACAGGTCCACCAACACCACCACTGCCACCACTTCTATGCTTGACTGATTTGCAGATTTTAATCCAGGTATAGGCATACTCAATACTGTACCTATGAGAGGATTATACATGGAGAGCGAGGAAGCACCACTATGAGAGCTTGTATTTAAGAATGGGTCCCCTCCTATAGCCGTTCATTCTTAAGAATGAACGGCAATAAGACGTGGCAACATCATCTTGTTGTAAGCACAATTTCGTTTCATCCTCATGAGGTCTCGCACCGTGTTACTGTAAAGAAATAACACACCGGTGAACATCAAAATCCTCTCTCAGACATTATCTTTTAACTTCATCCAAGCCTTTTATATTGCCGAATCTCTTTTTAACAAACGAAAGAAAAGTTAGAAGAGAACTCCTTGATTTCATCCCATTGTCTGGGGAGACTTCATATTGCTCTGTATTGCATGTGTGCAGACATGTCTGGTTTTTCATTTTCCAGGAATAGGGAACGTACTGAAGATCTTAGACCTGTAGATGTGCCGCCGTCAGGACATGGTTTTATTACCACTAAGACCTCTTGGTTGCCTTTATATCAACATGTAATAGAGATGTGTTATTCAAATGACAGACCTCTTTTATTTTACTTCAGAGCTCGTCTTGCATTTTGTTAGTCCAAAACCAGAACATTACCCGTGAGCCACTGGGAATATCTTTTAGTACCAGAGTTCATCTAGACTGGACGTCCTTGTGCTGGTAATTGAAGAAGTAAACCCAGATTAATATGACAATATCGACACCGTCTGCCACGAAAAGGACCATAAAAGCAAGTCCCACCTCGATCATAAAATGGCCATTCCCTACTCAAATCCCTCCAGTGTGATAAAAACTATATTTTTTTTTATCATGCTTTCATGGTAATATTCCTGGATTAGAGGTCAGGGGGTTGTGTAACGCATTTCTCCTATATTTCACATAAAATAATTCTCAGGGCTTTGCGTATATGAGCAGCCTGAGCAGACAGAGGCTTCTTTAACTCGCCCTAGACTTAACGTATCACTATAGTCATCTAGTTATCAACTGCCATAGTCGTCAAATGGTCGGCCAATAATATAGAACAGCATTTTGCAATGCAAGTAACCCGAAAGGGCACTTAATCTCTTCTTTTAGGCCCCTTCTGATACTAACCTCATGTTTTCTTCGAGCATTATCACTGTCAATGGTTAAGCCTATGCAGAATACACCCATTATCTCTCGCATGTTTCATTGGCGAATAACTCCTCTCCTGGCGAGTTAAGCATTGCACAATATCAGCAGGTGTTGAATAAGGATCCAGATTAACCATAAAAAGGCATGGGACACTTGTCATTCTCCTCCATTTTGTTATAATCAGGCAGTTTTGATGGCACCATGAGACGATCGTCTCGCTGTCCGCCATTTTGGATTTTGGTTCTATCTAATTTCCAATTTCCATGGGGATTTAGGTCAATTTGCACCACTACGGCTTTGTGATGCCAATTAACAACAGGGCAAACAAATAATTTTTTATCTTTTTAATAAAACATATCGATTCAAATCATATCCTTTGTCCATTCTTTATCATATTTCTATATTATAACACTGAATAATTGATAAAAAAAAGTAACGACAACTCTTACGGATCGAATGATGGCAAATTCATCAACATTGGTTCAATTTTTTTACCCGAAATGCAATGGTCTGCACCACGTCAGTCCAAAAATGTGGGAAAGTTGATTATTCGCACCTCCTATGGGGCCTTAAGCATTGGAGACACAACCGTTTTAACTGCAATGGAGGATTATGCACCCCTACCCTTACCTGTTTCGAAAAAGATTCTAGCTAATCTGCTGCACATAAGAATACAATCTCTGTATCAAGGTAAGCCTAACACATTTAACTACTGTTCTATTAGCAAGATTAAAAAAAATGTTTGATATGACCCATATTTTGCCAAAAAGAAATTGGTTTGTCTCATCGTTTCTTTCAACCGGAAGTAGGCACTGAAAACAACCTATTTTTTACCCAACTCTTATAACTCCTTTCGGGTTATTAAGTCAACCATGACCAGACCACCGAAAATCAGGCTGGCTAGGTTGGCTACTGATCATGATTTCATTTCATTTTCAGTGCATTTTGACTCTAAAAGACATCTCTTTATGAGTCAATGATGTACTGATAGTTGACGCCGGTGTATCATTTTGGTAGCTTCGAGGCATTGGTTTTTAAAAATAGTTCGACCTACGAATCCTAGGTGCTTTTTTTTTCAGACCAAGCGCACTAACACATGCCCCCATCCCCTTTTCGGCCGATATTAGATAGTGGTCTACACGTGAGACAAATGTCGTCTGCTTGTTACAGACGACACACGGACCACTTCACATAGCACTACACAGACCTTACAATGTGCAAACACAATTTATATACTTCAAAGCAGCCCCTACAGCTGCCTAAGTTGGTCTGCTTTTTACATCCCATCCCACACTTACTACCGCCCAAAATAAAAAGCCGTTTGAAGATGGAGAAAAAGCTCTTTGGTTTATATAGAGTTGGAAAGGGCTGAGGAGGGAGTGATTGGTTCCAAGGGGTTGTGGGTCTGGTGGGTGTGTGGTCAATGGTGTGTGATTATAAACGAGCTTTTTCGTATTAGGGTAGAGGCACCCTGAGTCGGACAGACACCTAAAGTCGGACACCTTTTGCATTGAATTATATAATAGATATGAAAAATTCAGCTATCATTTGAATTAGACATGAAAACTCAGGTATCATACTCTCTAACAAATGAAGAATAACATGTAAAACCCCTGTCTTACATGGTTTTACAACTGTACAAACCCAGGGTGTTTTTGTTATATTCTGGGGATGAAGAATGGTGAGTGAATGGAGATCCTGGTTTGATTTGTCAATTTGTCATGTCTTAACCTCCAATTTTATAGGATTTCTATACATGTCAAAGGCAATATACACATTTTTGCTAATAATTTGACTTGACAAACCTGAATACATCCCTCATGTTACAGTATGGGAGTTATATTATTTATGACCTTCAGATTACACCTACATTCGGACACCAATTACACCCCACCTGGAACACAATTATATCATGATTTCAATACTTATATAATGGACATTTCATTATATACCTGTACTCCTAGATCTAAATATATTAATCTGTGTTTGTTTACCTGCTATATAACACCTAAACTTAATCACTACTCAGTCTCCCCATAGAAGTCATGCTCATCTAGGCCTGTAGACTGATCTGTTATAAGTATGCAAAATTAAACATCTAAGAGTATGCTGGAGAGGAGTATTGTATTAGCTTGGATTCATTAATGTTATATGCTGTGTGCCTTTATGGAATATTTCAGATACAATGACCCATTGTGTCTGTATCAATTAGATAACATAGTGTCTGACTCTAGGGTCACCTCTGGCATGAGCTGTCATGACTTGAGGTACAATTTAATGTTTTGGAGACTAAATATGTACAGCTCATTTATGCATAAGTAGTGGAGGGTTTCATCAAAACCTCTTCAAGGATTTTGAGGGTAAAGTATCATGTACCAACTGGTGAAATGGAAAGTAGAATTCAATACTTTTAAAGGTACAAGATTTGAGCACCAAATATCGCCAACTCCTGTGTGGTCAGGAGCGTGCGAAATGGGTGCCTCTACCCTACAGCGCCGCACCTATAGCAGATTGTCCGCCTCTAATCCCTGCATTTAGGTCCATTTCCATTCAAACGCCCAGTGGATGCTGTGGGTTGGGTTGTGGGAGGGGGTGTAGGGCATGTTGGGGTCGGTCTTGCCCTTGACACCACACTCAGCGCCTACCCCTGCATATCACCTCCTCACGTGGGAAGGACGCAACCAGTGCTCCAGCCCTTACTGATTGGTCCCGGCCGACAAGGTTGGCATAGCAACCAATAATATCGCATTGACAAGCCGCTATGTAGGCACCACCCGATGTCAGACGCTCTCAGATTAAGTTGCTTAGAGATCGGTAATATGGCAACGACGAGCTGCAATCTTTTCCTCCCCCTGGGCTTGGGTTCGTCCTCAGCAGTATGACAAGGTTTTATTCCGGATGAAGAAAAAAAGGGAAAACAATGTGGAGTATAAAAAAAGACGTGTGTATCTCCTCGAGTAGGTGTCAGAAGTGGTACAGGAGAATTGCTGACTGGTAAGATTGATGTCCTTTAGCGGGGTGGCAGTAGGGAGAGTTGGAGAGTTGGGTCAGTGGGCGGGTGGCAGTAAGAAAAATCTTACATGAGTGTGTAGGGAAAAGGAGGCGTTGAGGCCCTGGGGTGAATAGCAGGGGAGAGGTTGGGTGTGTGTTTTGGGGGAGGAGGGGGGGGGGTCAGCAGCAGGTCAGTACAGGGGGTTCATAGGGTGATTGAAGGGTTTGTGATTCTAACGTCGACCACCACTAACCCGGCTCTAGAAGCTACTAAGGGATGCATGGCCTTAGCTTAACCCAGTGTAACCCGTCCTAACCCTGCCATTCTCCTTCACTCCTCTACTCCTCCAGCCCGTGGCATGAAAGGATGCAATGATGAAGTAGCACATCTCATTTAAAACCTTTCAGAACCACATAGAGCTTCATGTAGTCATGAACCATGCCGTCCGGTGTTGTGTATATGTATGTCCAAAAGGGTCGGCATGATGCACCAACTTGGTTCTAACGACTACCGCAGTCTCGTCAACACTACATTCATGCATTATGGCCACAAAAGACAATGACTCTGGCGGGATGCAGCCTTCATGGAGTTTACTATCTTCAAATTTTAGCGATTCAACATTACACGTAATTCAGCCATAGAGAGACTTCATTCGACAACCATGATTCTTCAGAAGACCATATGAACTACATTATCCTCAGCTGAAAACAGAGTGAACTGTTTAAAGCATGACATGCTACACGAAAATACCAAAGGACCCTTTTCTCCAGACAACGATATTTCTATTGGTCTCCAATTTCCCACTAGTTGGATATATATTGACGGACCAGTGGAGTATGACGCCACCTTTTGCCTCTAGTCCAGGTCGCTATGTAACTTAGGGCCTATACATGCTAGCGCACCACTACAGTAAAACTTGTATCATAAACACCAGATCAATAATCTGCTAGAGGCCAAAATAGCAATTGAAACTTGGTAATCATAAGAAACTCGGCTAAGGGCTAGTAGACAAGAGGTCAGAAAGGTGGTATCAAAAGCCCTTGCCTCGTTTAATATACAGATAACCCATTCTGAAAGTAAAAAGTGACCTAAATCGCACAATCTAACCTGCTCATAATGATCTAACCTGCCCACAGGCTTGTAATACACTTACGAGGAGCCAGCAGCCGAGTTACTCGGTCTATGCCGGGTGAGCTGCATAGACGGCCTTGAGTAACTCAATGTGATGAGCGCCGATCGAAGTTTATCAAATTGGCGGCAAGACGCGGGTCCTGGGAGAATCAGGTTTGGGGGCTGCAGCGGCCGTCGTCAGTCTGGCCTTAGTCCCCGGGGTCAAGGTGAACGTAGATGAACTTAGTAACCAGGCTTCTACCACCCAGTCTGCCTGCACGTGAGATGTGCTCAGGAGGCGTCGACTTACTCACCACTAACCCATACAGGTAAGTATACATGTGTCCTCCATACGGGGGCCATTGAAGTATTATATTATCAATCATCAGCATTTCTTAAGACCTCATCCCCCAATTCATGTATGATGTTATCATTCGCGATATAGTTATATGATACCCGAAAACCACCAGGGAACAATAGTACGTCCAGCTATGCTCTGTGCTACCCGTCTACGTATACACACTAAGCAACTGACTGCATGTTTAAAAGCCAGATATCGACTCTTAATCAGCCTGCTCTCAACAGACTGTCAGACTTTAAAAAAAAAAAATCGACGAATCACACTTCCAAGAACATTTCATGGATTGCTTCTAACCGCACCACCGTATCATTCACCCATCCAGACACGTTCTGTTTAAACCCTACTTCAGACTTCAGTAACTCCTTTCCTCTATAATCCTGTACCCTAGAATTGGGTTATTCTAGACTCTGTGACTATCTTTACTCTTCATATTTCTGTAGATTGTATGATTTTGATGAAGCTACTGTAAATATTCAAACCTTCACAGACCCTAATTTCAAATTAATTACACATTTTCCATTTTCAAATTGCTTTGGGAGCAAGGGCCCTTGAATTCAGAAATCAGAGCGTTTTCTGTCAGATCAAAAGAGAAGCTTGGTGCCCTGGAGAGGTTATGGGGAGAGGAAGGACGCTCTTGTCACTACTCGGGGTTGGATGGAGGAGGCAGACCATGGAGCACTGTGGCATGCATTAAGAGGGTGGTGGTTAGTTACGATTGTAACCCAGACACTTTGATAAGTTGAGTTGTGTCTGGGTTACGACGACAGCCCCAGAAGATTCTAAGTATTAGCCATGTCTGAAAACGACCCTTTTACTCACGAGCACTTTCGCACAAATAACGGCTGTAAACAGCACTAAATTCTTTCAATAGTGCTATCAAATCGTAGCTTACATTTAAGGCTCGGGGCCTGAAGACATTTTGCACGATACTTTCCCTTGTAAATTGATAGATTTTGAATAAAAAAAAAATCGACTAGTCTCAGGAAGAAGCCAAGGCTGCCACTGCCGCCACGACAGTTGGTCACATGATTCGTATGATCCAATCAAATGAGTCAACTGTACTTTCGGTAAATGGCGGCAAGCTAAATTCAATTGGACGTTTCTGATTCAGTTTTTTAAAGATTGTATATCATCAAAGTATGCATTCTTTACAAAAACACAATATTTTATTATTTGACCCTTGCTAAATGACTACATAGAAGTCATTTCCACCACAGCCATCTGTAAGTAGTCTAAACCGTACATAAACATACCAATTTCTCTCGACATAAATTCAATATGGCGGTCTTAGATATTCCCAATAGCTCCATTCGTAACCCAGACACAACTCGACCTATCAAAGTGTCTGGGTTACAATCGTAACTCGTGGTGGTGGGGAGGGCAGCAGTTTGACCTCGGAGGAAACAGTGTGGCCTACCTCTATGTCCTAGTGTAAGCCACATCATACCTGTCCTCTGGACAGAACCCTTTCCTGCCCAGCCACTTAACCACAGTAAATCCTTACCTAACAGAGATGTCAGTTAGGTGTTGATCAAACCTGTGAAAATGTTGGGGCCTTTAAACATTTTACAAGTGGAGGCATTTCTCAACATATGAAACGTCACCTAAGTCTAAACCTGAGGGGCCTCTGAACCTCTGAAAATAGACGAACCTCTGAGGGTCTGACATCTCTGACCTAATTAGCGCCGACCTCAGTCACCTTGGCCACCAAGGGCATCGCTATCCACTTCTAAGGACACTGTAACCAAATCCACCCATGAAACCCAGGCCAAAGATTGTAAGGTCATTGGATACATAGGAAGCACTTTAGGACAGTGCCAGTTTTGATTAGACAAAACATAAAACAGTGTGCTAGACAGACTAAGTTACTTTATAATGGTTGGAGTTTAATTGCAGACTGTTAGTAGTAGTGTATGTAGATGTATACTGCCAAATCACTCTTTCAAATCAAGTCAAGTTCAAATCAAGTTTGAAAAGTTTCATTCAACCAGGAAAGAGGACGGAGTCATCATTGCGAGGATCTCCCTGTATGTCAGCCCTGGGGAGCGAGTGTAAGCCCTTGCTCCTCACTACCAATACAAGTTACATGTTTAACGGTCATGAATCCTTACATACCTTTTACAGAAATCTATAGTACAAAATACAACATCATAACCTACGTGGGCCATGGGCTATCATATAGCACATGTATCAGCACCTGCGTTATGTTCTCAAAGCCAGATACTAAATAACCTCAAAACCCCACCAGCCTAGTCCTCAATCACACTAGTCGTCAACTACTACTGACTAAAGCACACAGCAGAAAGAATCTCCCCATATACGGATATACTGCCCATTGAGTATCAAATATCGGTGTGGTCGACAACACTTTGATTCAGAAACTTACACAACACTTAAGAATTTAAAAGTTCTTCTTTAGTATCTACTACAGCATTATTGTTCCCTCATGCTGCTCAGATTCTTATCAACTATTATTCCCTAAGATCTTATACTGCTGCAACACCCGATAAATACCCGAGACGGCTCCGCCTCCTATTGCTTATGTTAGTAATTGACACTGCTCCGCCTCCTATTACTTCTGTTAGTAATTGACACTGCTCCGCCTCCTATTACTTATGTTAGTTATTGACACGGCTCTGCCTCCTATTACTTATGTTAGTTATTGACACGGCTCTGCCTCCTATTACTTATGTTAGTAATTGACACTGCTCCGCCTCCTATTACTTCTGTTAGTAATTGACACTGCTCCGCCTCCTATTACTTATGTTAGTTATTGACACGGCTCTGCCTCCTATTACTTATGTTAGTTATTGACACAGCTCCGCCCTGTTAACAAGTTGAGGGCAATGTCTAGAAATACATTGATTGGGTGATTAATTGTTTGGAAGGTTATGTAAAAAGTTTTATAAAGACAATAGACAACTCAGATGCATTCATGCATTATAGGACAACAGACAGTCTCGATGTGAAGACAATACTTCTGCAGTGGATGACTTTCAGATTATATGAATATGGGTCAGAATCATGTATATGTATTTTGAAAAAGCTCTTATTCTGTGTATTGAGTTGTAGAACCACATCATTGGTGGCCTGGAATGATGACAAGTATGTAGGAGAGGGACTCTGTGCGACACAAAGCTTTGACTACATACACACATGTTGTTCATGTAGTTGGCAGCATGGATACAGCCATAAGCCAGCACTTATACATGAAGAGAGCCCACATATATTTTATGACCAGGTGTCCACTGACAGACATGCCACACCTCCTGCTGCTATTTACCTCCTGGGCGAAGTCTTTGAAACAAAAGATTAAATGAGCCAATTCCATAACATCTGGTAGACTTTCGGTAATTGCGGAACGGCCACGCAAACATGTGAATGTTAGGGAAAAAAATACTCTGCCAAAGGCCAGCAATATAAAAGAGAGAAAGGCCAGTGATCAAAGAGGCTTGGTGAATTTGGCAGGAGTGTGGGTAGGCGGCTGTGTGCACTCATCCTAGACATACCAATATGTGCCTCTCGGTATCGGTATCAAGAAGGTTAGATACTATAGGAGAGGTCACTGAGAGCATTGTCTATGGGTAGAGTGTGACAGGTCACCCCCCTCTACCCCCCCCCATCAAACTAGGTGCCCCTGTGTCTTCATTGTTGATTTCTCTAGAGGATTAGGTGGTTTATGGAGCTGTGATATTCCTTTATCAGGGTGATACTAAAGGAGAAGAAGGAACCACCTAGACCAGAAAATCCTGCCGAATCCAAATCTTGTGATCATGATACTCAGAAATTGACTAAAAGTACCCAAAAATGAGGTTTGATGAAGAATATATTTTAAAGATGTACAACAATATTCAAAATGACGAGAAGTCTTCATAGACACAACATTTAAACCAGAGTTAATGCACATATCCAAATGTCTGCCTATCTCCCAATCTGACAAGTATTCTAACTGTGCATTACTCTGCCTATCTCACATACTGCCTATCCCTTATCTACCTATCATTCATACTGCCTATCTCTTGAATCCAAAGCATCTTGAGTTAAGTGAGGCTATCTCCCAAAAGGCCTAGATACTAAAGCTTACTCCTTACTTTAGCTAATCTTCTCTGGTCCTATAGTTCCCCATAGTTTACCTACCCTCAATCTGCCTATCATTCATTTTACCTATCCCTCATGGTGACTATCCCTCAGACCACCATGTTTAAACTGTATTGTTCATCTGTTTATTTAGGCCCTAATTGTTAACAGTACATTGCTTATCATGTCTGCCGTTTTGATCCTACCTATCCTTAACGATGCCTATCATAAAGCCTACCTATCCCCCAACTCTGCATATCCCTCATATTTGACTTGCACATCTGTCGCTAGCACCCATGTCTTCTTGTTTTACATTTGCTGATCTTACAAGGTACTCTCTGTGCCTATCCCTCAAACTGGATATTGCTCATGCTACCTATCCCCCTTGCTACCGATCCTTATGAATGCCTATCCCTCATGCTCTCCATATTGCTTTCTTACCATCTCAGCTCAGTCAGTCTGACCCACTCTCTCTATACATATCTCAGCTTGTGTGCAATTTCTTCTACCTGTCTCTAGGTCTATGCCTTGTGAAATATACCTATCCCCCATTATGCCTATCCTCCATTCATATCATTATATAGGTAAACTGAAAGATATGCAACATGAATGAGAGGTAGATGTATGAATAAGGTGGACTGTAACCAGGTGATGGGTTGACTAAGAAATGGTCATCATAATGAAGGTTGGTTGTGAGAGGTAGGTTAAAAGAGTTGAGAAGGGTAAGAGAGCTATATAGAGCACATGGGGGATAGGTAAGGATGGGTAGCAAGGGGGATAGGTAGTATGATCAATTAGCAATTTGAGGAATAGGCACAGAGTACCTTGTAAGATGAGCAAACATAAAAAAAAAAACATAGTCCTAGGGTCAGATGTGCAAGTCAAATATGAGGGATTTGCAGAGTTGGGGGATAGGCACAATGAGGGATAGGTAGGCTTCATTATAGGCATTATCAGGGATAGGTGAAGTGAGTAATAGATGTTTAACGCCATTTCGACAGCTAAGGTCATATTCAATGCGAGAACTACATTACACAATTTACAGGGGAATGTGTCAGTGCCTGCGCATATGTGATCAGGGATAGGTGAAATTGAAGTAGTAGATATGGTAAGGAATGTACTGTTAACCAATAAAGGCTTATATAGCAGAGAAACAGCACAGATTAAACATGAGGGTCTGAGGGATAGTCACATGAGGGATAGGTAAAATGAATGATGGGAGATTGAGGATAGGTAGACTAAAGGAAAGAACAAATAAGATAAAGTAAGGTGAGGGGTAAGCATTATAAGTTAAGCCTTTTAAGAGATAACCAGATTTAACAGTATATGTTTTGGATTGAAGAGATAGGCAGGATGAGTGATAGGTACACAATTGATATGCTGTATGTGGGATAGGCAGAGCAATGCACAGGCCCAGAATTTGCCTGACTGAGAGATAGGCAGACATTTGGGTATGTGTGTGAGGTATTAACTCTGATTTACATGTTCTATATTTAAAGATTTCCAATCATTTTAAATATCATTTTTGTACATTTTCAAAATATTTCCCTCATCAAACATCATTTTTGGGTACTTTCAGTCAAATTCTGAGAATAAAGACCATCATTTTTGGATTTAGCAGGATTTTTTAGCTTGGATGGTCTCTTCATTTCATCTGGTATCCCTTTCATGAAGATACATGATAGCTCCAGAACCCCCCTTATCCTACATAAGGCCCAATGCTGAATACACAAGGTCACCTAGTTTCATGGGGGGGTAGAGGGGGGTTGGCCTTCACTATAGGACTGTATGGACTGAACTATCCTATACTGTAATATCCTTGTCGGTATGTACATGGTTAATCGATATTGACGGAAAGATAACTGTACTCATTAATAAAGACCTACAAAGAATAGTTAAGCGATATAGCACCCTTTGATGAATTATAAACTATTTCTGGTATTAAATGGAATTCGCTTCTTCGTCCGTTTTAACATCCTTCAACAGCATTTGTCTATCTAATGAGTCATAATAAGGAAGTTATTGGATCCCTTCACGTAGGTATTTCCCTCAGAAGGAACTCAAATTTATTAATTTTGACCTCGCGTATTCCGTCTCTAGAGGTATAAAAGAAAGAGTAATTGCACAGTGGAGTCACCCACCACACACGCAAGTAGTATATGGAATTGAAAATTGAAGTCAGGCGATGTTGGACGAGTAGTATATAGATTGGTATTTTGAACCGGGCAACGGCAGATTGCACGAGATGCCGGTAGTAGTATATGGACATGGCGTAATTTCTCAGGCTTCTCAAAAGAAACTCTTCGACTGAAATTCTAGAGTACACAAATGACAATTTGATCCAGGCAATCGCAGGGTACTTAAAAAGTGTGTGAGAATATTCTACAATTGAGGATGACAAAAATATGCACTTTACTAAAACGAAATTTGAGAGAGGTAAAACATCCATGGTTTCACGACTCAAATTCTCTCCATTTGACAAACAGTTTAAACTCCTACATATCAAGTTACGCTTTTGTACTGACTATTGCCCTGAAGAGACAATAGCTACACTATCCTCCCCAATATCACCCATCCCTCAGGTGGTGATTCAGTCATTGTAAATGGACCTCCAGTCCTGTATTGTACTCACTAACCTCTACCTGTGTACTTACCGCCCTTATATACCACACATGCACATCCCTAGTGGCTCTCCATCAGGATAAGTGTCACTGCTCCAGTCCACTATTAACCTGGAGGACCACGTGAGATGGGATCAGAACTATAGCTGGAATAGCGCCTATAGAATTCTAAGAGGATTTTAGTAGCTATACCTGAGCCTGATCCGATATTTACATGTTCACTATAAATGTTTTCCTTCCCCTAGAGTGGGGTGAAGTAGTCTGCTCTGTTCATGTAATAGTTTAAGGCTCTGACAAACTAGTGGGCGTTGTGCATTGAAGCACATAAGGCTCAGAGTGCTGCGCCAATGCTGCATCCATGCTGCATCTAAACTCATCAGTGCTGCATCCAAGTTGCATCATTGCTGCACCCAGTTTGCACCATTGCTGGACCCGTGCTACATTCATGCTACACCCATACTGCATTCATGTGACACATACCTGCAGCTATTGTGCACCATTGCTGCATCCATGGTGCATCATGTCCCAAAAGTCAGAGCCATAGTCAGCTGGCATTTGAAGGTGGCTCCAAAGATGGTCCATAGAATCTCTCCATCAGTGCTATGAAGACCTTGATGGTTGCTTGCCTAATTTACACCAGGTGGCAACACTATAGAATTAGCATAGAACTTTGTAAAGATGTGCTTTTGATAACTCAGAAAATGATGTTTTGAATAGTGTATAAATGATGTAATAATTTTTGTGCATTCTTTAACATTACACATCATTGCTGTAAAGTTCAAACAGAGTGAAAGAAATAATAATATAATGCAAAGTAAAGATCTATTATTGTTCACACCACATTTGTAGCATTCCATATTCTATATACCTTAACCCCCTGCTATGTTAAGAAGAGCCGGGAGGCGTGGCGCAGTCGGTAGCGCGTCCGCTCACAGGCCGTAAGGTCGTGGGTTCGGTTCCCGGCCCGGCCGGAGCACAGTGGTGGTTCCAAACGTCGCCGTAAGGTGTCGTTTGAGTTCCTCCTTGCTCTGGCTAGGCTGTGCTGGAAAGTCTCTCAGCGGTCATGGCAGACAAATGAATTAAAACAGGCCTGTCCATCTCTCACTATGCCTATGTAGTGACGGATGATAAAGAACCATTGCCTCGGTAAATGTGTAGGGGCGTGCTTTCTATCTTCCCATAGATTCGGTCACCATCATCCCCCCTCCCCATTAGACTAGGGTCCGGGCAACAACGCCACAAGGGTAATCTCACTTCGGTGTGGATACAACCTGCGGGACCTCTCGCCCTTGAGTGTCGGCCGTAAGGAAGGCACGAGGTGAGATAAAATTCAAATCAAATATGTTAAGAAGCCGGGAGGCGTGGCGCAGTCGGTAGCGCGTCCGCTCACGGGCCATAAGGTCGTGGGTTCGGTTCCCGGCCCAGCCGGAGCACAGTGGTGGTTCCAAACGTCGCCGTAAGGTGTCGTTTGAGTTACTCCCTGCTCTGGCTAGGCTGTGCTGGAAAGTCTCTCGGCAGTCATGGCAGACAAATGACTTAAAACAGGTCGGTCACTATGCCTATGTAGTGACGGATGTTAAAGAACCATTGCCTTGGTAAATGTGTAGGGGCGTGCTTTCTATCTTCCCATAGATTCGGTCGCCATCATCCCCCCTCCCCATTAGACTAGGGTCCGGGCAAAAACGCCACAAGGGTAATCTCACTTCGGTGTGGATACAACCCGCGGGACCTCTCACCCTTGAGTGTCGGCCATAAGGAAGGCACGAGGTGAGATAAATTTCAATCATCATCTATGTTAAGAGTCAAAGACTTCTCAGAGCAGGGCCCAAACCGGAACTGGATCATAATGAAAACGTCTCACTTAAAGATGCTTTTGGTGGCCAGGACCAGGCTGCACACCACCCCCTACCTGGTGGTATAGACTCAGGGGAGTCACTGAGCCAACAATGTTTGAGGAATCTAAATTTCATCCCCTAAAGGTACGTTTGGTATGGAACACACGATATTATCAATCGTTGTTGGCGCTCATAGGTCACACCATTTACTACTTATGGTCACACAATCGTAGCTGGCAGTTTGTCATTGCAATTCTTCCCTTCTTTAAGGCGGGGTTCCACTGCGTCCGTCGGTCGTTGTTTATTTGTTGTTGTTGTTGCTTATCCGATGATTTTTTTTTTATGTACATTTCCTATAAAACTCGTCGGATTAGCAAAAATAAAAGCTTGCCCAACTAACGCAGTGGAACCAGTCCTTTACACAAGACGATGACAGGATTAGTGTATAGCTAACATACAGACTATGAATGATTATTTACTACAATTGCACGATAGATAATCCAACATTCTACAAGATATTGTCCCTAGCTCGATGTATATTTTATCAATTCAAGGCTTGTACAATATGCTTGTTTTCGGTAGATTGTAATGCCCCTAGTAGATGTATACTTTATGCATGCAATATCTTCATTGAATGGGCCTAACAGACACTACATATATGGGATTAGTTTGAACCAAAGCAGCGGGATAGGTGGAATGAATGGTATCCAGTGAGAATTAGGGTAATCCCTAAACCAAATTATGACCACACTGGTGACTGCAAATTACAGAAGTGGGATTTCGCATGTTTTGTAGATATAATCATATACACTAGGGGTTCATCTTGTGTAACATTATACTTATGCTTACCATGTCTATGCTGATAATTATTACTAATCTTCTAGTAGAGTGATTGCACATGTATAGCGTCCCACTTACTCCCCTCTTGATAATAATCAATGAGGTTAGAAATGAGTGTAGGTATTGACTGAGGAAGGGGTTTACAGGAAAGGGTTTTATGTACTTATTATGGCTTAACATAGATCTGTAGGTATGTAGCTGTAAATGCTGTGATACTGACGGCCCTGTGTGCGTGTGCTGCAGCCGGGAGGTATCAACTTACCTTGGAGGAGTATGGTTTCCACCTGTGATACATGGGGGATGACGTGTATCCCTGCCCCCTTTTCCATGTACATTTCCTATAAAACTCGTCGGATTAGCAAAAATAAAAGCTTGCCCAACTAACGCAGTGGAACCAGTCCTTTACACAAGACGATGACAGGATTAGTGTATAGCTAACATACAGACTATGAATGATTATTTACTACAATTGCACGATAGATAATCCAACATTCTACAAGATATTGTCCCTAGCTCGATGTATATTTTATCAATTCAAGGCTTGTACAATATGCTTGTTTTCGGTAGATTGTAATGCCTCTAGTAGATGTATACTTTATGCATGCAATATCTTCATTGAATGGGCCTAACAGACACTACATATATGGGATTAGTTTGAACCAAAGCAGCGGGATAGGTGGAATGAATGGTATCCAGTGAGAATTAGGGTAATCCCTAAACCAAATTATGACCACACTGGTGACTGCAAATTACAGAAGTGGGATTTCGCATGTTTTGTAGATATAATCATATACACTAGGGGTTCATCTTGTGTAACATTATACTTATGCTTACCATGTCTATGCTGATAATTATTACTAATCTTCTAGTAGAGTGATTGCACATGTATAGCGTCCCACTTACTCCCCTCTTGATAATAATCAATGAGGTTAGAAATGAGTGTAGGTATTGACCGAGGAAGGGGTTTACAGGAAAGGGTTTTATGTACTTATTATGGCTTAACATAGATCTGTAGGTATGTAGCTGTAAATGCTGTGATACTGACGGCCCTGTGTGCGTGTGCTGCAGCCGGGAGGTATCAACTTACCTTGGAGGAGTATGGTTTCCACCTGTGATACATGGGGGATGACGTGTATCCCTGCCCCCTTTTCCGTGTACTCCACCACGCTCTGCCACTGCATGGCCGAGTTCTCATGGCCCTTGGTGCCCCCGCCTCCGCCACTGCTGCTGTTTATGACCCTTGCCCCTGCGGGGCGCTGGTAGAAGCGTACTGCGGGCGTGGTGGTGTGGTGGTGCAGGAGCAGGGCGGCGGAGGGGGGCAGCCCGGGGGTGGCGGCATCTGGCGGCGAGGGGCTTCCCCAGGACGGGTCCGCCGAGCGCGCCGGGCCGCTGCCATTTTTGCCCTCCACACGCGGCATCAAGGATCAACTGGAGCTGCTCGGTGCGCTGCGGGCGGTGCGCATTGCCCTGCCCGAGCTGCTCTGAATGGTCACACAGCTCAGGGCTGAGCTGCTCGCCCAGTCCTCTGTGTTCCTGCAGCTTGAGTTCCTCCTCCAGTGGGCCTTGCAACTCACTGAGCTGCTCGTATGACCTGTAGTACAACTAGCCGGACTGCTGCTCCGGTGTGCTGTACAACTGCACGAGCTGCTCCCAAGACGACACATAGACGCCAGCTGAGTGCGCCTGGTCGGCCTGTCCGGCATCTAGGCGTCCTTATCCTTAATCCTGTAGAGGTCCCCTGTCAGCCCCTGGGTATGATCATCCTACGTTATCCTCCCACTGGGTGCTGCCTGACCGCACAATCCTGTCGACTTATATCCAATGGTGCAGCTCAGACCCAGCTCTGCAATTCGTATTACATGATCAAAAAGGCACACAACAACCTACAGCCCTGACCTCTACCTACTTAGCTCAGTTCCTGAACTCTCATATCCATTTCTCCAGGAGTAAGAGAGACAGATTTCCTCAGCCTACTACCCACCCAAACCGGATACTAAAGGTCATAACATATGAACATCAAATCCCACTGAAACCCTTGTCAAAACCCTACTTCAACTACTAGAAGCCCCTAAGACTATCTAGTGCATTGCTGCATTTATGACCCCATATGCAGGACTTCAACTCTTATCAAAACTGACTCTGTCGGTAGAAAATATAATGCTCCTAGCATGATCTTACTGCGTCGCTAAGTGCTTTATTAAGTGCAACTCTATATTCATGAAGACACCTATTTATAAAGAGAATATATTCCCCTTGGTAATCTAGGCACCTCACAGCACAAAGCTGCTACAGGACATGTACCCCCCTCTTGTCAAGCTCCATTAACAATCTGCCATCTTCCCATTGCAGGCCTTTGTGGGTTGGTGGTTTCGTTACCAGGTTGGCTACTTGATATCACAACTGATACCGACGACAACTATAGCAGCTGCAACCCGCGTATTATATGTGTTCTATTAGCCGAAATTATGACGGCTACGAGTCGGTAGACTCAAGATATGGGATTCATCTATAGGCCTTACCAGAGGTGTAGGAAGCAAATCTTCATTGGGGGGCCTGGCGAGGGCACCATCGCGACCACCTTGAATTGTCGGCTGATGCGTGATGGCATCTATATATATGCATATTTAGAATTCATATAGAAAAGTGATTTTTGGTAAATTTTGGATCTGACTTTCCCATTCTCTCTATGACATCACCATAATAATCTAATTTGAGATGTAAAGTTTTAGCTTCTTTTCCATTGTGTTTATAAGTTCTTGGAAAATATTGGGGGGGGGGGCCCAGACATATTCAGGCCCCACCTCCTTCATGATTGGGGGGGCCCGGCCCCCCCTGGCCCCCCCTTTTCCTATGCCCCTGCCTTACTGGTAATACCACAGCACAAATGGCCACACGATAGGTATATCTATATATGTATGGGACTGAATACTGTGGACACAAGTACATGTGAGTAGGCAATGTTCAGTGTCCTAGGCACAGTTCCTAGAGGAACACAGATATATACAATATCAAACTGTATGGGCAGCAATATTCCCTTACCGGTAAGTATCCATGGCAAATACGCCATTTCCCGAGAGTGAACGCGAATAGGGAGACTTATAAAAGATACCCTTTATGGTCTCTGAATCTATATCCATAATATCGATTGTCTCAACTCTCATCTGTTGGCTGTGCATCCTGTGAGTAAAGGAGACCAGTCAATATCCCTTGTTAAACTCGATCATTAAATACCCAGCTGTATGTTATCTGAAGTGCATGTTATATAGCAGACATTCACATACCACCCAGAAATCAATAAGATCTGTCTCAGAGGAAACAGGACTTTCCAATAGGTATTGGACATATTAAATGGACGCACATGTCTAGATGGAAATGGTTATCCACTCGACCCCACGCTTTCTCTTTTGGCCAGACTTGGAGATAAATCAACCAGTATCAATCGATATGTTTCCCCCCGTCCTTGTTGTAGCGGGTGTTCTAAATAAGGCACCTTGAACTAACACTAAGTGAGCCCATACTACAACTCAAAGAAGGTCTTCCCCCAATTATCTATACCCATAGGAATTGTTGCAAGAGGTCTGAATTATGATCAATGTCATATTTTTGACGGGTGACAGGTGGATTGACAGGTGGATTGAACCATCTGGTTGACTTAGATACATATTTCAGATGGCTATGACACCCTGGTTAACTAGTGCAAGCAGAAGTTTCAGGACTACACCTGGCTGCTCCGCCCCTAAGGTGTCCATGGGTGCAAACTATTGACCCCTACAACATCTAACAGGGGACATGTGACTTGTTCTACAGAGGCGTAGGAAGCAAATCTTCATCGGGGAGGGGGGGCCGGCGAGGGCACCATCGCGACCACCTTGAATTGTCGGCTGATGCGTATTTAGAATTCATAAAGAAAAGTGATTTTTGGTAAATTTTGGAACTGACCCATTCTCCCTATGACATCACCATAAAATAATCTAATTTCATATGTAATGTTTTAGCTTCTTTTCCATTGTGTTTATGAGTTCTTGGAAAATATTGGGGGGGGGGCCCAGCCGGTCCCACCTCCTTCATGATTGGGGGGGCCCAGGCCCCCCTGCCCCCCCCCTTTTCCTACGCCCCTGTTCTATACAAATCTTCTCTCAGGAACCAATTGAAACACATGACCCACAATACACATTGCACATACCAACAGAGGTGGCTGTAAAATATCAATAGGTAAGCCCTTTATCTGATAAGTGCAGACTAGACCTGTTAACTGTGTTGAACCAGTGGCAATTTGTCAATGTGGGACTGGTCCAAATGAACCTGATCAGATTAGATGCCCCAGACATGGAGAATTGGATTGTACGATATTCTTAATGGTGGTAGTCAGGAGTAGGGGTTAGCAGACCGGCACCGATCATGTCTGATGAGGCATCACAGTAGTATAACAAAAAGAGGTCTGCTTCAGGTTATATGCAGAATCTATGCTAGGTAACGTTGAGACAGAGACATCCTATTTCCTTTTAATCATATTAGCCTATATCTTATAGGTTAATATGATTGACTCGTAAACAAAGGGATCAACTGATTTCCATCTCATTGACACTAAAAAGCATAAAGTTGCCTGTAAAACCCTTGAATTAAGTTGGACCTTAATAACTGGGGGAGCCTATTTTTCCAGGTAGGTTTGTCTAACCTAAACCACATCTTTCTCCCTGGACTAAAGTAGACACGAATAGAGCCAACAGATGCTTTCTTCGTCATCAGAAGGCGTCATTTTTTAAATTTTCACTAGAGGGGTCAGCCTGGAAAGGTTCCAGATCGCTGACCATGGACTTTTGAATCTGTTACTAATTGAGTAAAGATTTCCTGGAACAACACCTGCCCCCTGACTCTCCACCCGCGTACAAATTACTCCCTGAGCACCACCAGCATGTCTGTTGATAATGAGCAACGCCTCACCAATAATAGCAGCGGCTAAATGTCACTGTTTTTACCATTGGAGCTGCTCCATTCATGGACATATCCAATTCCATATCCAAGCACTGGATATGGAGGTTCGAGGAATGCCCATGACAAATAGGACTTAGTATTGGGACAGACGGAAGCCGGGTTTCTCGAGCTATTGCCAAGGTAGCAGGAGCAATGGGAGCACCTCAGGGCAGTGAGCAGCTCAGCATGCCTCCCTCTCCACCACTACCAGATCACCCATCAACTCAGCCCTCCCCCCAACCTTCTCCACAAGCCAATGCCATATCACACCAATCGATGACTATGACGGGTGGTGAGTAACCTATGCCAACTACCTCCTCCAACAACCCCTTCCAGCCTATCACCACGAGAACCCCTGCATTCCCCGCCCTATCAAACCTCCCAGGACCTCCAGTCTGTATTCAGAGGGTGCCGCACCCTATATTCCATGCCATATTCACAAGAACACATACAGCAAAGAACAGGACTCTTTCATGATATCTATAGCTGCACTCTGCCAACTAGTAGAACTGTCAAGTGCAACATATCTGCCACATGTTGATGTAGGTACACATACCAACTGATCGTATCTCTAAGAAATTCCTTGCTTAACTGTTTGAATTACATGGTAAAAAATGGCAATTGTGCTGTCATATTTCCTGTTGTGCATCTATGGCTGACTGGTTGTAAAGGAATAGCCTCACTGCCAATAAGAAATGTTCCAGTGCGTACCCTTAACCTGATAAAGTATAACATAGCAGTATGTAGGGTGCTAGTTCCCTGGGTAAACAAATGCTAAGGGCCTGTATCCAGGCTGGGCTGGGCGTTATGAAAGCCGAGCTCAGCCTGTGTATGAGTTGCTGCCATGTTAATTAGAGGACAGATCAGGTTACCTGATGTGCCTTCTGCCCCAAGCAGCACCCCTCAACGGTGTCTGCCTGTCTGCCTCAATTGTCACAAGGCTTCTTAACCCTTGTAATGTCACATAACAGTTTACTGCCCTTTTGTCGTTGCGTTGTGTGGCAAGTTACTCGCAAAAGCTGCTACCATGCATCACGAAAACACGAATAACTCGCCTCCACCAATGGGGTGGAGGCGAGTTATTCGCAGATACCACCACATTCATAAATCATGATTATCAATAATCATAAAGTGTCCAGGCATCATCTTGTTCTGGAAGGGTTACACAGACACAAAAGAAGTACCTCCTGTGGCGCTCTCATTAAAAGTATGGGCGGACACAGGAAGGTAACGCCCCCATTTATCTATACTTCTTGCATATTCCATCTGCTTGTCTTCCTCCTCTACCCATTCAATTAACCCAAATATGTCTTATTTATATATCCCATATTGGTTATCTATATCCACAACCTGCTCATAGGACATTATTCAATATTGAATGGTACCACCGAAAGCATATTAGGTTATATTTCCTTCTGATTAATCATCTGGGACAATAGCTATCAGCAACAGCCCTTCTTTATTGCCTCCTAAATTGGCAAACAGCCGTTTTCCTCAATGTCTACAGAATGGTAGAATATAACAGAAATCTGGAGTAGAGGGGAGATCCAGTGCAATATTCACATATGGCTCACTTTGCTGCTTGCCTCATTTGGAGTGTAGTGTCAACAGAGGTGGTGGGCCGACATAACGCTGGCCGGCAGTGGGGCCATGGCTGCAGGCGGACATAGGCAAACCCTAATTCTGCCTATTGCATCGTGTCAACATGCCCATGAGGCTGTCCACATCATGGACAATAACATAGCTGTGGGGGTCACGTCCAGACGTCCAGGGAACGTGCCTACCATTAACACCAGATTTCACTTGGCATCGTATAAAGCTATGTAGGTTCTGAGTGCTCCAAACAGGTATATATAGATGGCGTTTAAGGGTACAAAAAGAGGGCGGCTGTGTTGGGTGGGATGTTTCATTCAGAATCCCCTTATTGAAAGTAGACCATTCGTTGCTGGAGAAATAGTGCTACAGGATACCAAGACAGCAGTGGTGGTGGCGTTTCATTGAGCAGGTCTCACCAGGGGCCTATGTAGTTTTGAAGAGAAGGACTGCGGTGTAATAATGCGGCATTTGTCACCCTGTCTGCAGCCACTCATACCGAGACACAATGGATGTGACTTGTTCTCCATCATAGTGCTGTTCACCAACACTCACCCCCCCCCCCCACTGCCTCCTCCAGGGCTGTGAACGGAAGGCAGGCAGGGGCCACAGGAGACACCGTACTACCCAGCATACTGTTATTCAGCACCGACCGAGCGGATCTTGCTCCCTGGCGTCCGGCCACACCAAAAAGGGGCATGAATTGAGAGTGTGTGACAGAAATGGTGTCACACGAATTAGAACTAAAAGGGCCTAGTGTTTGACACTGGTAGTTCTCCTGTGAAAGCTGGCCAACACTTCGCTGGACAACATAAAGTAAACCAACTTACAAAGATGATGCCAGAAGTATTCACTGCTATGGAAAAAGAGTCATGTTGGTGCATGCAATGGGCAGTTTAAAGTGTCGGGTATATATACGACAAGCACCGACTCCTGGGTATAACTCTTTGTGGGTGATGTGACGTCACAGAGCTGCATATTGTAAATTGCAGCTGTAGAAGCTGAATGAAGTCTGGCGGTCACGTCTAGCACACGATGATGCCTCAATATGGGCTATAGATATATGGAATGTCTGGTGACTGCGTTGGCAAACGCTGAAGTGAAAGGGGCATTGCTGCACTGTAATGAGTTGGGGTTATATAACAGGATTGTTCTATGTAAATCAACAGGGGAAAGAGCAGTTTTTTACTGAGCAATATACTGAGCATTACCAGAGTGACCCACAAAGGCTTCGCCAAAATAGCATTACCTGTAGGTTCTGCTACTGGGGGGCAGCAGTATCCACCATTTGTTAAGAATGTATATATGCTTATAGTGCCACCCCAATCGAACAATGTCCCCAGAGCTTATCAATTAATTGTGAGACAATAATAACCTCAATGGGTTCAATCTAACATTGTGCACAATAGATAAGGTATAAGGTTATCTGAGAAGTAACTATTATACACCAAAGAAACTAATACACACCAAAGACACCACACCTGTGTCTAAATTGTATATACATGTGCCTGGACTCTGAACTTGAAGCTAACATAGGCCTTCCTGCCTTTAGGTTAGTCCAGTGTTAAAACTGACTGACCATGAAATGGTTTGGGAGAGATGGTTGTCTACTTCTCTCGCTCTCAATGATGGCACTTCACTGGGATCGGAGACATTCTTGTCTTCATCAGGCATGCATGGTTTATAGTATCAATGCATGCATGCAGAGTGCACACATAAAAAATATTATGGGGATTATGTCATGGACTCACCTTACTGGTAGAGTATATATAGCAGTGCCTATACATACTATACAATACAATTCCTGTAGATTAACAGCGCCTCTTGCTGTAATTCTACACTCCTAGTTTCTGTAAATTTACAGAAATAGTTGCTGGAACCTCAGTTGCCAGCAAAAGCTTCTGTAAATTTACAGTATATTCTGCTTTTCATTTACAGCAACAGAGGCGTATATAGAATTCATATAGAAAAGTAATTTTTGGTAAATTTTGGATCTGACTTAAGATTCAGACCCCCATTTTCCCTATGACATCACCATAATAATCTAATTTGAGATGTAAAGTTTTAGCTTCTTTTCCATTGTGTTTATGAGTTCTTGGAAAATATTGGGGGGGCCCAGACATACTCAGGCCCCACCTCCTTCATGATTGGGGGGGGGCCAGGCCCCCTGGCCCCCCCTTTTCCTACGCCCCTGAGCAAAACTTGCTGTTCATTTTTTACAGAAAATATTGCTGTTAATTTACAATACATGTTTCTGTAGATATGAATGATCTTGCTGTATGGTTACAGTGGTTGTTACTGTATGATAACTGTGGATTGTTTTGTAGAATTACAGCAACTCACATCCAGTGGATTCACAGCAAAATGTATTGGAACCAAAGTTGCCAAGGGCTTTTGCTGTAAAATAACCCTGGCTACTACTAACAGTGTAGTCAGTCTGGGACTAGCCCAGATTGAACTGAAGCACAGTCTGAGGTATGAAAATGATGCAATCCACTGTGTAGCCTTCTGTGCCGAATTTCCCAATTGGAAGATCGAGATTGACAGCGAGTAGGGTGATACATAGTGTCCTGCTTGGGCTGGTTGAGATATAATACGATGGGTGGAGCAGCTAGATAGATGACAGGTTGATCACAGAGAATGGCAGGTATTCGATATGTGCCAGTCTTAAGGTAAATGGACGTAACCAATGTGTGAAACGACCTCACACTGAAAGTGGAATAATCTACCTGATGGTACAATGGAGTAAGGTATGGAGCTAACCAAAATGATTTAATACTCGCAGTCTTTATCATGTTTGAGTGTCATTTTAGCATTGGCCAAATATCTGAAAGTCACTTTTGGGGTTATTATGAAAAGAGAATTTTCATTCTATACTTCCAATAACAAAGAAACACCTTGTAAATGAACGACGTTTATAACTATAACTATAAGAACCATAAACTAATTCGGTCATCGTACAATACCTAAGTATCTAAAGTGTTCTAAACATCTAAGATATACAAATCGTGGAATGGTCCTCGTGTGAGGAAGTTTCACGTTATACACTGCTCCTTGTTTCACCAGACATGACGCCACCCTTTTACCGTGTATGCACTATTCAGGACATTGAGTCACTTCATATACCTCCAGTGGGACACTCCTACCGGCATGTCTGACCCGGTCCCATCCTATAGCAGCTAATATGCTAATACTTGTCATAGTCACACTGTACCTGATATCGTAGGCAGTGGCTTAGGAGAAGGGGTGGTTTATACCTCACAGGAGCGTGTATAATTATATTCCAACCATGCCATACCTTATTCAATCTCAGGGAACCCCCTCCTGCACCTTGTTGGGTAGAGGTTGAAGGGCATGTACATGACCTGCCCTGCCCTGCCCTGCCCACACTAGATAAATGCTAACTAACCAAGGCTAGCTTAAGGAGGCCATGACCAGAAGGCTACACACGCCAAGGTCCCTGCCTCTAGGGTGCCCCTGTCTTTGATTGAGCAGCTCCTGAGCTGCTCACGACATGTTGATCTATTGGAGTAAAGTACTGAATGGGAAGCTCTAACACTGCTATCTCAGACCGTCTGGGCTGGGTATATTGACAGTACTGTCAGGCTGTGTCTACACCGACTCCAACAAGTACCCACACTCTAAATCACTAAAGTACAGCAAGGTATGCCATGCACATACAATGCAACCTGTGTAGTATATGTGAACTAAGGAGGAGTTACGTCCCCATATTGTACCACACACAAACTAAGTATCGAGTTCCCATGCTTGCCACGCTTACTGGCAGCTCCATCATCTCCCTGACGTGACCCATCCTAGGCACGGCCTTCAAAATGAACCACATTCCCCGTTCTGTGCGTCATGCAAACTAGAGTTCCAAGATCAAAAGGGTGAGCCCAGCTAGACCCAACCTCCCTAACCACTACAGCATAGATCATTACATCCCTGTATGTAGTAGCATACTCCTACAGAGTAGGGGCCTAGTATACCTACACTGGAGTTTGTTCCTAGAAGACAACTTGTGAGATGATTTAGGTATTACAAGCGCTTATATCCTAGAGTAATATATTTCACATCACTAATCCCCTGTGGAGGATAATGAGAGCTGGAGGCAGCTTAGTGCATCCCATCCTCCTCATAACGCAGCTAGAAGTAATCCTCCAGTAAGGCACCTACGTACACTCCTCCAGGGTTAGTTAAGCTGGTAGTAAACTGTAGTTGTAGCTCATGTGTGTAGCAGGGGGGAGGAGTGCGATAAGAAAGGTGTGTCTGTAATGTGTCTATACAGTAGTATAATGAACTCCTTGCGTGACGGACAGAGAGCTGTACTTAGGCTCTCCTGGCTGAGCACGCGTCACATCCAGGTGAGTAGTGACCGACCCTAACAGCACTCCTCTGTTGCTATTACCGAGCTGCTCAGTCAGTAGGAGCTGCTCCCCTCCTCAGTCTGAGCTGGTCCAGCCATAGCTCTCTAGTCGCTGATCTCTACCTACTACTACTACCACGCGTAACGCCCCAGCACAGCCCGGCATGGTACCTCCGGGGTGAACTGGCTTCTGTTACTCTATCAGCCCTCCATGCGCCGTCCAGCTTCTCCTGCAGGGAGGCCCTATTAGCATGGCCCCCCTGGAGGGTAGGCATATAGACAGGTATCAGCAGGTAGCTCCATGGTCCGTGCGGTCCTAATGATGACACTTGTTGAGCGTGCAGGCTCTCTAGGGCCTCACTGCTACATCTGTCAAACATGCTGTGTTCCCATCACTCCTACGCCGATTGCTGCTGGTGCTGCTGGTGCTGGTGGTCTAGGGGCGGCTACTGGCGCGGCCGCTGCTGTTACTGCAGCTCTTCCTGCTACTGCAGCCCATTCCACCCTGGCCTAGTTTGCCGCTTCACCACAAGTGGCGTTCTTATCGCCGACTCCAGCCCCTCCCCTTCACTACGTCTCTATTGTCCACTTCCTCCTGTCTCTACCACCCTGCACGCCTTATCCTGGGTCAGCAGCCTCTGCCTGTCCACCTGTGGGTCAGGAGTCACCCCAGGTCCTCCACCCTACGCCTCGTGTAGGTGGCAGGGCCCGGCTGTATTAAGTGCATGGCCCTGTGTGTGCGCCCTACCTGCTGCAGGGCGGGGTGGTGCACTTTGATCAAAAGGCAGGTGTGTCCGGGCCGCCACAGACAGATGCGGCTAGTCAGAGAGGGCGCCCTTAGGGGCGGACTGGGAGCAATCTTACAGCAGCTACTTCCACGAGAGGGCGCCGTGCACAGTAGGGGAGGGGCACTGTAGGTGACACCTCCGGGCGTCTGCTGAGGGCGCCATGGAGGAGGGTGGGACTCGCTGATTACTGATCAATGAGTGTCCGGATCGGCGTCCGACATGGGCGGCTTACTGATGGGCACACCTTTCAACCCCTGCCCGACTTAGTTGTCGGCACTCGTCAATAACACCACCTCAACCCTCCAACTCCAATTGACACTGGGTGTGCCCTTCCAGCTAGTTTTTATATCAAAATCAAAAATGCCTCCTACCCGGTACATCAAATTTCAATAAACAAAATTCCTCATTCAAAAAAGAGAAATTGTATTGTTCACACTAGATCTTGGGTGAGTTTTCCCTTTCTATTGTTTTTTTTATGTGAGTTTTTTTTTGTTTTGTTTTTTTTAATCTGGAAGGAAATATTGACGATGACTGATAACGTGGGTGGAGGAGGGGAAGGGGATTGGCGATGGGAGAGAGGCGATTGCAGCCCTTCCCCCAAAGTAAGTGTCAATCAGGCTGTGCCGGCCACAGACCATCGGCTGGTGCTGGAGACTCCTAAATGTCACCACAAGCCTGCCCCTCACATCTTACTGCCCCAAGACCAGGTGGTGGTAAAGGACCCTGGAGGAAAGGTCAAGGTGAGAGTCCACACCTGCCTTGGTCATTACTTTGTCCAGAGCTACTCTTGCAGACATATTTCCCTCATTATACCCCCATAAATCCTTTAACAAGCTGTTCATGGACTGAATGACCTGCTGCTCCATAGAATTCCTAGTTTAGGGAAGCCAATAGGAAAGACAGGGATGCTGACTCTGCAATGTCAACACTGGGAGATTCTGAAGTTAATGCCAACTGGAGCAACATACAGTGGCCTGTAATAGTACACTGAATATTAACTCCAAGCCCCAGTGGCGTTATACAGTTCCAGCCTACAGGGAGAAATTCGGCAGCACATTGTCCATCAGGGGAGCATGAATTGAGCTGGGCAATGACTGGCTCCTCTCCGTCATGTTACCCACGGGTCTCATTGTGAATGCGCTGTAAATGTCCTGTCGTCACAGAGTGCTCTATCTGGTCACTGTTGCCGCCGCTATGAGCTGCAGTCTGAGCTGCTCTAAAACTGAGCAGAACTAAATGTCACCGCTGGAGGCAGTGTCCATCCACCCTTCTGTGCTTTAGCAACACTTTGAGGGGATGGAAGACAGACACCCCCCCCCCACCCCCGACTTCTCGAACCATCACCTACTGGAAGTTCCATTGTGGAAGAGGTGCTTCACCTCCTCCTTCGTGTTTTGTGTGTTACCTAGGTAAGAATTGTGATGTCTGAATGTGGAGCCATTGACCAGCAGAAGCCGAGGGGTGTCTAGACTGAGGTGCTATAGATAGACGTGGTTGGGTGTTTGTCTATCACCTGTGCCCCTGTGACACCTGTGTCTATTGGTAGTGTTAACACCCTTCACTTTGCTGATGTTGGGTAGGGTATGGAGGAGCTGGAGGCCCTGGAGGAGGACTGAAGGTGCATGTATACAGCACCCCTTAAGGTTGGCCACCTGCAGCCTCCACCTCGCCAGCCGCCACCCCTCCCACTCAAGACAACACTCAATGATGCCACTCAAGAGGCCCCGGTAAATAAACATCAGGAAAAAACCGACAGCGTTGGCTACCGGCCAATCAGGATCCTGCGTGATATTTGATCGGGGCCGGAAGGAAAAAGCTCCATGCAGGGCCAACGACTGAAATATCATTCCTGACGACATACATGACCTTACTTTGCAATAATTGCATGGTCAGTGCCAGTTTCTATCTTAGAAAATACGCCATAATTGTAGCAAGCATCAAGACGATCCAAGATACAATCCACATATGAGGTAAATCTTTGTTTACATGGCAGACACAAAAAAAGAAGAAGCCAGAAACCAATTTAAACTCCCTGAAAGTATTGAGAAGGCAATTCTCTTGTACTGGGGGAATTGCTCTAATTTTGTTCTAAGAAAACGGCCACCAAAAAGGTTCAGGTGCTGATTTGGGTACTCAAATAACAGTCCCCCTTCTTAAGTACATCAAAACAAACTAATTCCGATATATTAGTTATTATCGAGCCAACTGCAGACAGCCTGTCACAGAAACGCCTCCCATTATCACCTCCTCCCGGTTCTAGTTTTATAAACATGCCACTTGTCCGGGTTGGTTTTGGACATCGAGTCATTCCTCAGAGTCACAGTGGTATTGATCTGTGGATGATTTCTTTGGAAAGTGGCACCAAAAAGCCCTATTGGCAGTGCCATGAGAGTAGGGGTGGGGCTGGCCAGACCGGCTGACAACTGGCTTATTGAGCAGCTCGCCTCTCGTGCAGCCGTCAGGTCCACTTAACTGGTCGCCTGTGCTGTATGTGCCATAAGACTCACGCTGTGGTGGAAGTGGTGGAAGAACTGGACAGCACAGGTACCCAGTACTAGGGCCAACACTTCGCCCACAGCCATTCACAGAGTCCGAGAAGCCCCAGATGATCAAAGGTCGTCTGCTGTGGTGTAATGAACAGGAAAACGGCGCAAAAAAATACATGGGCGACGGACGTAAGCCTGAAAGCTAGATATGGTTATTCCCAGAGGGACAGACACCAAACTACCGGTAATCTGCTCAGATTCGACTTCTACTTTGGTGAATTTCGTTCCTTGATAATTAGCATCATCAAGAAATGGCGTAATGTCTTGAACACAAAAATAGACACACAATTGGACTAAATCTGATCTCTTTACAGTAGTCCCTTCGTGCTGTTGTCTCTCCCAGTTTTATCACGGATGTGCAATTCACACTTATCAGTATAGCGGATCAAGGGTTGGCCCGTGGGGAGGGGGTGGGAGGGGGTCGTGCCCCCGACCGATTAACCCCTCTAGAAATGGAGGGAATCTGGTACCAAACACTGACTTCCTTCCCTGACCAAATTTCTCTGTCTGTGCCACCCATCTAAATATGAAAATGAACGGTGTTACGTAACAACTGAGGTTTTTCTTTTCAAAACTCCGAATTCAGATTCACTAACAGCAACTTCAACACCCGCTGATGACACGTCTGCTTAGATACATATTCTAAATATAAAAAATGTCACAGGTGAAGGACTCAGTCCTAAGGAGATGCCTCAATGTCAAATATCAAATGTCAATTGACAATGGACTGTGTACCGGCTATAATTACTTAATTCTAGGCGAGGTTTGAGTGGAGAGGGTGGGTTGAATTGGTGCATGCAGACTAGACTGTGTACCGGTTATAATTACTTAATTATAGGCGAGGTTTGAGTGGGGAGGGTGGGTTGAATTGGTGCATGCGGACTGGACTGTGTACCGACTATAACGAGGACGCCCATGACTCTATACTCATTATCATGACTCTTTAATCTAGATTTATGTATTTATGATCATTTTATATATATCCATATAGAAATACAGCATTGCTGTAATAGCTGCTCGGTCGTATCATCTAGATTTATGTACTTATGATCGGATATTATATTTCAATATAGACATACAGCATTGCTGCAATAGCTGCTCGGTCGTATCATCTAGATTTATGTACTTATGATCGGATTAGTAATTGCTCACTATTTGTCAGCAATTAGTCAATATATGTTAGTACTTAGTCACTATATAACAGCAATTAGTCAATCTACGTCAGTAATTACTCACTTTGTCAGCAATTAGTGAGTGAGTAATAGATGTTTAAAGCCATTTCGACAGCTAAGGTCATATTCATGGCGAGAGCTACATAACCATTTCACAGAGGAATGTGTCAGTGCCTGCGCATATGACATATGTGCACCACACATCCTGAGGGGATAGAAAAGAGGAGAAATAGACCCTTTTAATTGGGCTAGGGACGCCTGTCAGCAATTAGTAAATATATGTCAGTAATTACTCACTATTTATCAGAAATTAGACAATATGTCAGTAATTATTCACTATTTGTCAGCAATTAGTCAATACATGGTAGTAGTTACTTACATTTTATCAGTATTTAGTCAATATATGTGGATCAACAAGGTAAAAGGTATGCCCGCGAGGGGGTGCGCGGGCGTACCTTTTACCGTGTTGATCCACATATGTTAGTAATTGCTCACTATTTGTCAGCAATTAGTCTATATGTTAGTAATTGCTCACTATTTGTCAGCAATTATTCAATATATATTAGTAATTACTCACTAATTGTCAGCAAATAGTCAATATATATATATATATCAGTATTTACTCACAATTTGTCAGCAATTAGTCAATATATGTTCAGTACTTAGTCACTCTATGACAGCAATTATCAATACATGTCAGTATTGATAATTGGAGCAGGTTAGGTCTAAGACCTAAAAGACCCGAGTTTTTAATGCAATTTTCAATGCTATTTTCAATTCAATTTTCAATATTCAATCAGATATTGACAAATAGTGAGTGATTACTGACATATGTTGATGAACTGCTGACCAATAATGAGCAATTACTAACATGTATTGACTAATTGCTGACAAATAGTGCATTATTACTGATATATTTTAACAAATAGTGAGTAATAACTAACAATTATATTGACTAATTGCTGACAAATAGTGCATTATTACTGACATATTTGGACTAATTACTGACAAAAAGTGAGTAATTACTGACAAAAAGTAAGTAATTACTAACATAAATTGACTAATTGCTGACAAATAGTGCATTATTACTGACATATTTGGACTAATTACTGACAAAAAGTGAGTAATTACTAACATAAATTGAATAATTGCTGACAAATAGTGCATTATTACTGACATATTTGTTGACAATGCATCATGGCATCCATAAAAGGGTTAACTGCACATCAATGCCTTGTCTATCAATAAAGGGTTGACTGTGCATCAATGCATCATGCTATCCCTAAGGGGTTAACTGTGTATCAATGCATCATGCCATCCATAAAGGGTTAAGTGCATCAATGCATCAGGTTATCCATGAAGGGTTAAATGTGCATCAATGCATCATGCCATTCATAAAGGGTCAACTGTGTATCAATGCATCATGGCACCCATAAAGGGTTAAAGTGCATCAATGCATCATGCCATTCATGAAGGGTTAAAGTGCATCGATGCATCATGTTATTCATGAAGGGTTAAATGTGCATCAATGCTTTGTAACATCCATAAAGGGTTAACTGTGCATCAATGCATCATGCTATCCTTAAAGGGTTAATTGTGCATCAATGCATCATGCTATCCATAAAGGGTTAACTGTGCATCAATGCCACATGCCATTCATAAAGGCTTAAAGTGAATCAATGCATCATGCCATTCATAAAGGGTTAAATGTGCATCAATGCATCATGCCATTCATAAAGGGTTAACTGTGTATCAATGCATCATGCCATTCATAAGGGGTTAACTGGGCATCAATGCATCATGCTATCCAAGAAGGGTTAAAGTACATCAATGCATCATGCCATTCATAAAGGGTTAACTGTGCATCAATGCTACATGCCATTCATAAAGGCTTAAAGTGAATCAATGCATCATGCCATTCATAAAGGGTTAACTGTGCATCAATGCATCATGCTATCCATAAAGGTTTAACTGTGCATCAATGCTACATGCCATTCATAAAGGCTTAAAGTGAATCAATGCATCATGCCATTCATAAAGGGTTAAAGTGAATCAATGCATCATGCCATTCATAAAGGGTTAAATGTGCATCAATGCATCATGCTATCCATAAGGGGTTAATTGTGCATCAATGCATCATGCTATCCATAAAGGGTTAACTGTGCACAATGCTACATGCCATTCATAAAGGCTTAAAGTGAATCAATGCATCATGCCATTCATAAAGGGTTAAATGTGCATCAATGCATCATGCCATTCATCAAGGGTTAACTGTGTATCAATGCATCATGCCATTCATAAGGGGTTAACTGGGCATCAATGCATCATGCTATCCAAGAAGGGTTAAAGTACATCAATGCATCATGCCATTCATAAAGGGTTAACCCATTAAGGGCTGGCTATGAGGGGACTTTGGAAGGCTAGAAGACTGAATTTTGAGCAGTACATTTACCAGGGGGCGGGAGGGTCCAAGGTATAATACACTATCCATGACTTTGATATCATTTTTAACCATTTTACATTGTCTCTATCACTGTAAACTTCTCAGATTCGAATTCCTCAGCCTTAAAATAGGTAATAACCATCATCATACCAAAAATAGTAATCCAATTAAGTCTCTCTCAAATTTCCAAACATGGCTGCCACATAGAATATCTATGTCGATTATACTCAACATCAGGCCCCACATGGTGTTGAAAATACTCAACATCCGCCCCTACATGAATGTTGAGTATTCTCAACATCAGGCCTTAATGGGTTAACTGTGCATCAATGCTACATGCCATTCATAAAGGCTTAAAGTGAATCAATGCATCATGCCATTCATAAAGGGTTAAATGTGCATCAATGCATCATGCTATCCATAAAGGTTTAACTGTGCATCAATGCTACATGCCATTCATAAAGGCTTAAAGTGAATCAATGCATCATGCCATTCATAAAGGGTTAAAGTGAATCAATGCATCATGCCATTCATAAAGGGTTAAATGTGCATCAATGCATCATGCTATCCATAAGGGGTTAATTGTGCATCAATGCATCATGCTATCCATAAAGGGTTAACTGTGCATCAATGCTACATGCCATTTATAAAGGCTTAAAGTGAATCAATGCATCATGCCATTCATAAAGGGTTAAATGTGCATCAATGCATCATGCCATTCATAAAGGGTTAACTGTGTATCAATGCATCATGCCATTCATAAAGGGTTAAATGTGCAACAATGCATCATGCCATTCATAAAGGGTTAACTGTGTATCAATGTATCATGCCATTCATAAAGGGTTAAATGTGCATCAATGCATCATGCCATTCATAAAGGGTTAAATGTGCATCATGCTATCCATAAAGGGTTAACTGTGCATCAATGCATCATGCTATCCATAAAGGGTTAACTGTGCATCAATGCATCATGCTTTCCATAAAGGGTTAACTGTGCATCAATGCATCATGCTATCCGTAAAGGGTTAACTCTGCATCAATGCTACATGTATGTCTAAGACCATAGAATAATAAAAACACACATTAAAACACAATTTAAAACACAGAATGACATCAACATTTTCAATTAAACACCATAGAACGGAGAGGTGAAAAGGCCTTGATAGATTCAGTCCTGAGTTATTTTGGTACAAGTGCTCTCTGATAGCTATCAGTGTAGCATGCTGGAAATCAGCTCAAGAAAGGGCTGCACACATTCTACATCCTGCAATATCGGTATATAGAGGACCTATATGTACCCCCTCCCCCTCACACACACACACAGACCGGCTGGACACTGTGTGAAGGTATATACATTATATATATAGGTGGCCTTTAGTGGGTTAATTACAGTCAGGCAGACGACCAGACACTCCCCAGGCACGTGTGTGGACGCCTACTCCTAATATAATAAGGTGCATCATACTTATGTGTACATGTATATATATATATATATGTAGGTGGCCTTTAGTGGGTTAATGGATGCATGCATGTGGGTGGCTTGCATGTAGCGATCCTTCTAAATGGTTAAAGTGACCATGTATCAGGCATAAGTTTATGTGTCCCACCAATACCCACCCCTATTATGAGGTGATTGGGTGCTGGGTGGTGCAGGGGGGGGGGGTCTGACAGTATACTATTACGAGGTGATTAGGAGGAGGGTGGGAACTGTAGGCAGGGAGAGCAAGCTGTAGCCTCTCTGTAGGCGAGATCTGAGTGGGTAGCTTTCTCAGTTAACTGAAATGACCTTAGCAAGGAGGGTAGTATCACCCTGTTACGACTAGTCTTATAAGAACAAAATGAACCAACAAAATATGACAAAATAGTAAAACGAAGCTTTGTATACACTTTCAAAATTAAGATGAATAATGTGTCCATATAAGCAATATAAAACAGTTGTAATTTGGCTAAATTTCTATACAGAAATTATCAAATAAGGTAATTTACTATTGCACAGGTCGACTCAAGGGTTATTGGACTGTCCGATTTGGTGTGCAATCGACCTCCCATGTGAATACAATGGAGATGCTAAGGGCATCTCCAATAAGGGGATATACATCCCTAATACAGAGCTATACCTAAAATTGACACCTAACAAATTGGGTGGTGTACACCAAATGGAAGGATGCATCAGGACAACTTCTAAAATACATTGTCTTTGGTCGAAAATGAAAATAGATTGGACTCACCATAATATCCTGTGGGCCGGCAGAAATAAGGCAAGGCGATTTCTGCCACTTCATCTCCTGTAGCGTTTATCAATGCCGTCTATAGCACCACCAATATAAGATAAGTCTATCCTACTTAACTACATATTCAGAGACCTACGCCCAGGCAAAACGATTCCTCTGTTGACAGTTATTTCAACCGTTATACCTCGCGTATATATGCCGCGACGTATACGTAAATCAGAGGCCAATTGTGCCTATATCTAACCTGCAGTCCTGGCATTTTGTTTCGTTTGGTTGATTTGACCTCAAATAATTGTAATTAAAAGTTAGCAGAGTTTGGACAGGTATATATAAAAACTGTTGTCCGAAGAGCTAGACAGGTATTTATACGCTGCTTGCCCAACGCAGGAGTGATCACATCTATGGATGACCGAATCTATGAGATGAATGATTACATCTATGAGGAGGGGCGAGGGAGAAAACCACTATCGGGCCTTGATTGAAGAATTTTGTTATATTATATGCTTACCTGCTGTAATTTGGACTTCTTACTTCCCGGTATTTTCAAATCAAACATTTGAAAAAAACGTGTCCTTTTTTGAGATACCGCTATCTTAATTCATTATGTCATTCCCTTTTCAGTAATTTTGTGATGCACCTTATATATGATGCCAACTGCGACAAAATAAAGTATACCTAATTTGTATGTCAATGGTATAGAGACAAAGTAGATGTAAAGGACAGACGCCTACATGTTTAGCGGATGTTTAGTCAAACTTTTATCCCCGTGCTCAAGGTAGAATCGAACGCTTCCTTCGATTCAATATTTGAGAACGATGGAAGGTCACTTTGCGGGTATTGAACGAGTCTATCCTAAAAACAAGAGTGTACTCACGGTATCCATGGTAACCGTACTTACCTGCAACAGAGGGGAAAATAGTGTTAAAGTATAATTAATCCAAATGTAGATATTATATGTACATAAAAACATAGCAAGTTATCTGCAAAACTGGTCTGCAAGCTACATAATGAGTCAATGAGCATTTCGTCAGTATTGCATTGTAAATATGATAAAGTTGTTTCCTGACCGCGTTTTATGAATGGATCTTACAGCATTTGGGCTCCAAGGGGCCTCTGAGAGTCAATATCATCACTACACATGAAGATACATGTAAAACGAAATTGCTAGGAAGCATAGCGTAGCAACAAAGACGGCATCCCAATAATCTAATCCCGAGTCATTCCAGCCCTATGTTGAGCTACACATGTGCGTAATACCATCAACACGAAATGAATGCCTCCGAAACCCAAAACGTAATTAGGGTGTTATTTTCTAATTCGATCCAAATCTAATCTAGGAGGGATTTTCTGGGTATCGGCTCACAGTTGGGAGGGGGGAATCTAGTAAAGACCGCAAACAATGCCTTGCGGTATTTAAGATTTATCTTAGCGTTCCCTTTGAGTTTTCCCTATTGCATTACATTATCGAATCTGCCAAGAACTTGCATGGTCGAGTTGTTTTGGTGTCTGACTGGGCCGTGCACTTGAGTGGCGCTCGGCTGCTGTTGTCACTAAGGATCTTGTCCTGCTGAAATCTCCACAATTCCGCAATGATGAACCCTTTATTATAGCACGATGATTAAATATACCATGCCTATAGGATGATATTTGAACGCAGGGTAAGCACTTCACCCATGTATCATCCTCATAGGATTGATACATTCCCAGAGGATCGATATGATGCAGCAAATTAACGACTAGCCGTGCTTAAGTGTATCATGATGAAGCATTCCGGCATCATGCCGTCCTTCAAGGGGTAAAGGCAGCTCTCGGTCCAATCTCACTGATTGTAAATTTACTCATTACCTTTACTATTTGTACATAACAAGAAGCAAACCTAGTGTCCTAAGGACTCACAGAGTTAGCACTATTACATTTCCCTTCCTCACAGACAGCCAATGGAGTTAGTGACAATTGCATCGGGTTAGGACTGTTGGAAGTGTCCTGGTTTTACTGTAGCACAAATAGCATTTCCTCTAAATGTTAGATGTGATGAACAATATGACCTCCGGACAGATTTACCACACGATGGTTCTATCTATAAAACAGTCGTAGCCATTCTTATGTAGTCTCTTGGTGCTACTTCCTGTATTGTGCTCTACTCACCCCTTACCATTGAAGTCGTGGCAGATATCTGATAACCATATGGCTTGCAGCAGTTGGATATTCACATAAAATTATAGCGACTATGTACAAAGACTAGGGTCAAGATTGCTGAAATCATTGTCAGTGTTTGTTTGTGTGTGTCTGAAGGGAAATCAGGTGAGAGCAAATTATCTAATTTGGTTAAAATTGTTCAATTTGGTTGGGCAAAAGCATAGTGTGCTATTATTCATGTCTTCTTCATAATACTAACTGTTGATATTTAGGCATTATTGTAGTGTTTATAAATGTAATTGATTCACTCCAGTGCCCTGTTCCTCCTAAATTCTACCTGCCATATTGTGCCTCTGAAGGACGAGCACCTAGGTTCAGTGCAGGATTAACCCAGATAGGCCTATAACTACGCTGCTGAATGGCTTTGTATTGTGAGGCTTACTATATCTCTGACTGCACCTATACCGTATAGTGGTGTGGTGCAGTGGTAGGAAGACCAGGTCACCACTGCCCAGGTAATCTGCAAGCCGATGCTGCTCTATGGGGCTTTGCTGATAACCAACAACATTCAGCTACACCTTTACAGTCTGCTCTATAGAGTCTATCCCAGACCCCTGGAGCCCACTTCTCATGAGAACCTCTGCAGAAAGGGTTCCATGCACATGACTGTGCGTGTATGGAAAAGGGCCATGGTGCTCCTGCTTAATTTTCCTATCTGTCAGTTGTAGAGGGAAATGAGGCGAGAGAGGGTCATTATCATGTTTTCCATAAATCACGCCTGGATATCTACGCACGAAATGCGCGTTCTCAAGCTTTTGTAATTAAGGAGAAATCGACACGTCTAATGTCTGTGGATACATGAGAAACATCATTTTTGATACAGGTGTAATAAACAGGTACATTTTTAAGAGGCTGAGTCTTTTTTCTGCGTTATTCCTACTACCTCTGGCACTCTATGGAGGCATAATTCTTCCAAGTACCTACAGAAAGAGAGGGTGAAACCCCTATCAGTCATCTAAATATTCATCTAGATATTAGAGGGTCTGAAATGATATCGCCTGAAATGTAGGTATTTCCAACTAACTAATATTCAATACCACAGACTGAAACGATATAGAATACTAGACTGCTAGTGTATTATAAAGTTAAGGCATTCTGGACTTGGTCAAATTGTATCACAGAAGGTGGCCCTCTTGTCTTTGCTTTTACCCATAGAAGGTGGTGCTACCGAGTGTGCAAAGATGATGGCGGATATCCAACACCACCTTTGCACACTTGGTGGCCCTATTATCCATAGATCCATGCATACACACTAGGGCCACGTACTGTGTTATAATTTTGCCCAGACCACAGTGTCTTACTTTCACCGTTACACTCAATATATTCAGTCAGCAGCCTAGAGAGTACCATTCTATGCTGTTTCAGCCTGTGTTCAGCCTTAGTTCAATAACATCCGTCTGTAACACCAGCAACGGTAAAACCATGCCAAGCCAGGAGTTGCCACTTGACGGAATAGATAGAACAATGTCCCCCAATAGGGTAAAGATGCACCGAAGGCATTAGAGATGGGTGCCTGGTACTGGTTAGCAATGTCCACCGACCGGCTTACCTAACACACACTGACACAAACCACTTCCCACTGGTTTACATGTTGTTAGCAAAGAACCAGGGGAGGTTTCTGTCACAGTGTTTCTGGCTGGCTGGTCTTTGCTGATTGATCTAACTGAGTAGGGGACGGACTACTAGTCTACAGAGGGGAACTAGGCCTAGTGCTATTTCAGCAAATGGAGTGGGGGAAGGTTCATGTGTCGCTACTGTACAGGGTGAATAATATTGTTTTCCACTGTACACATCACGATAAGGTCATATCAATGGGTATAGGGTCGTGGTCAGATTGAGGCCTAACTATTGATACCTGCTAACAAGTACCATTACCTCTGCCAGCTTAGCATAGCCCATATGAGCAGCGATAATCTAGGCTTATGTTCATTGGGAAGTATTCTACAAATACAGGTGCAGCACGTATTCTCACACCATATATGTGCATCCACCTCTGACATTTGGTAGGACGCATAGCAGTATTTGTCCTTTTGAAAAGTGCCCTCCAGTTTCCAGGTAGCAATTGTGAGGTCTACTTTAGTGTAGACTGTCATCGGACGTCATGGAAAGCGATTGAGAGAGAATTGAGTCAGGCATTGTTAAGCAACTCAATTGCAGCAACACAGACAAGATTATGAGCGTTCATGGCGAACAGGTGCACAACATCTGATCCAAAAAAAAACAAAACAACCTGCAAGCATCCCCTCAATGCTTTGGGTGGCATAATGGTCCATCATAAACAACACGTCGACAAAGGTTTGCGTTTCCAACATTGTCGAGCAATTCAAAGATGGATTCAGACGGTGGCACAGGTGTGCGCACCCTCCTTTATGCCAGTAGTAAGGAATTGATTTTCTTATTAGGGCCTCAAATATAGCCAAGAGATAGAGGCTAAAGAGATGTCACGTCCTTTTCAAAATCCTGGATTGTAGGGTCTGTCCCTGTTTTGCTAGGGTGTTTTTTTCTCTCTCTTTTGAGGGCTAAGCAGTCCAAAGCATCGTGGTATATTCCCATCGACGTCGATTTTTTGGCTTAACTCATAAGAATCTGCGAGCAACTGTCGCGAAGCAGCTCATAGTTTTCAGGACAATGGCCTTTACACTTAAGACAGGGTGACATGGCCAATGTGTGGGTGGGAATTATTTATTATGTGTTCAACATGTGGCGTGTCTTTTTCGCCGCCGATGTTTAATTTCTATTCGACAAAAAAAGTACCCGACACTCATCATATTGGTTTTTGTTTGATAAAGAGAAATGGGATACATACTCCACTGACATGTACAGTTCTATCATTACTTTATTCAACACAGTGAGATGTCTGTTAAGTTATAAATAAAATGGATCAACTTTACAGTCTCCTGTTTCTTACTTTATCAGAACAGACAGAGGCAGGTGTGAGAGCATTTTGAGGTCTTTTCTAAAAAGCAGTGAATTCCTATTTCAACTCCGTCTGGCATAATTTCTAAGTAAAAGTAAACCGAGAGGATTCACATATCAGTTTACCACCGTGTACAGCTGCTGCCCATTTCATCATCGTAGCCATTTCCAAAACATTGGACTACAGGAATCCTTTCTTAAATATTGTAAATGTTTTCCACAATGGTACACGAGTAGTACAATGAATATTTGAAAAACGGTCAACAAATTATGTCATAGAAGGTGTGCCCCTAAGAAACAAGAGCTGAAATAGGCGTAAGAAATTTGTGCCCAACATAAACAGAATGAAATTTGGTCGGCTTTCATTAAAGGTTTTTCATTACCATGCCGTTCAATCAACCAAAGTGAATATCGAAAAGTGAGAGCGTTTATTTAAAGTGATGTGGATTCTCTCGTATTTTTTTTTCTGTACCCTGTGTATTTTTCTTGTGCCCTAATTATACCCCATGAGGCTGTGACAATATGTGCAGAGAGCCCTTTTGTACTCTTATGCACACTTATGCCAAATACACATGGTACTTCTCAGCAGTATCAGTTTTACAGGTTTCTGTATTTCTTCATAAACAGTGGCTTATTCTATTAAATTGAGATGTCTTTATAACAGTAGTTATAAGAACATCAAATGATAAACTGCATGATGAATTTAAACAGCTGATATCATAGGCACTTGTTGGGCTCAATGGACATGGCTCAATGGACAATAGACTAATTTGTGCCCGGACTGCTCCTTACACGATAGATAAGAAATGGCAAAATGTGAGTACGCAGCAGACGACTTTGATCTTCATCACATACAGAAGTAATAAGTGCCTAGTGTCTGCTGGTTCTGACTGTAATACCATGTCATTATGCCACAATGCAATGTTAGCTGCCCAATTACAATGTCAATGCACAACGGGCCCAACCAATGAATCTCATTAGAACACTACTAGAGCACGCAGCTAGTTTCTGAATTTCATCTAGAATAGTTTTGCATTTTTTTTAAATCAGAGATACCTACATGTAAGTACCCAAATATCGATGTAGACTGTGTCTGTGTTCATTTTTTTTCAAAATGTAGCTTAGGATATTTTTACCTCAAAATAAAAGAGAGAGGCAATGCTAATGTAACAGCGTCTGGTGGTATTGTATCATGTCTGGCATAGTGTGGGATCCCTGTCTATTTGTAGACAAGGGGGTTTATTCCAATGGTGCTATCTGACTGTGCACTGTGCTGTGTCAGTCGTGGCGGAGGCAACTGTCCACACATTGACTGCTTCAAACATGCTCAAAGCACAATACATGTCAGCCACTGATGTCTGTATCTCTCTTGGATACACAGATTATATTTACACCATAGATCAAAACAGACATATCAAGTTCACGACAAGCTGACATTTTGTTCCTTTTTACCTCCTGTGTGGCAATGTATTTGTGAAGGTCGTTTTACGCTACATCCTCTAACAGTCTCTAATAGCCAGGATACAAATGCTTTTGTACATTGCTTACAGGTCAGTACTGGGACCTTTGCATACGGCAACTGACATTTAAGATGATAGTGTTTTTTTTGTTTTTTTTTGTCTGTCCTGGAGGTAATACTGGATGGGAAGTAAGTAGGTAGGCATTTGCTGGGGCTCTATGAGCGGGGATGTTGACACCACCGTGCCAGTTATAATAAATGGCCTGGAGTAAGTATGCTGTAAAGTCTACTGGACAAATAACAGAGCTTATGGATGCTGGGGAGCGACACAGCTTGTGCTCGACTCAGGCCTGGGATAGCACCTCATACATATGGATGAGGTATGATTCGATCGTGTCATAACCCAGTGCAGACCAAGGCCAACAGATAGGATTAATTCTCCATTCGTCAGTTAAGGACAGTATGCTGCTTGGACAACTCACGGATGAAAGTCACAGAGCACGAAAATCCCTGAAATGGCCCAATATTCGCCCCAAAAACGGGGTTTCTATATGAATGTATAGGGCCCTGGAAATTCAAAATCCCGGAAATCAGGTAATTCCCTGAAGACTTTCATCCCTGACAACTAAACATGACATTTTCATCCAATACATTTCTCCTATAAGTACAGGCTCGCTGGAATACTGGAGACTGTATAGGAAAAAAACATCCAACCTTAAACTGTAATAGACTGCATTAATGAGGTATAGCCTTTTGGTGACGTGACTGCCGAATGCAAACCTGACAATTAACTCCTCCCCACTACTGCCTTCATGCTTCATGTTAACCTTTATGGAGTGGGTACTGTGCACCAAAACAGTAATTGCAACTGATGAATGTTAATCGACATCATGACTGCCATCAAAGGGTTAAACGTGAAAACAGAGACGTCTGTCATTTCAGTCAGTAATACCTGGAGGGGCACTGGGACCTGTATGACATTTCAATGATGCCAATTGATGAAAGCAGACTTTTGTATTTATTCCCAAGAGCCAATGGTTCAAAGTACACATCACTTTGAACTTTCCTTTACTACACAGCTTGGTTCTTTTATACTAAAATTCCTTTACCATTTTTTCACTTTTCTAACAGCGTAAAATGTTACGCAGAGGCAGGCAGCATCCGACACCATTGATGAGGGGTCAGTTTATCTAGATGGCCCCAGACGGACGTCCTAATGTGGGCTTTACTGTGACATCTGTATGGAGATGGAGTACAGAGTGATCTGTGGTCTAATGGCTGAAGCCTTCCACACACCAGGCACTATGTGGGAGGGACTACAGTGGGAGATGGCTGGCCGTGGTACAGGACTGGTAGTGTTTGGGGGGGGGGGCGAGGAATCACTATGGATGGGGTTAGGGTTTTACTAGGTGGGAGGATATTATGCAGAGGCGGTTTTGGGAGCAAAGCAATTATAGATGGAAGAGGGGATGGGGGGGGGGGGTGTTGAAGTATAGACTGATACATGTATGATGTATAAGGAAAATGCGGGTGGGCAGCAGGGATAACCTGTTGTAGGCAGTTGTTGTCAAGGGCTAGAACTGGATCTAGAAATCGGGTAGGAGAATGAAGCTATATACATAGGCGTAGGAAGCAAATCTTCATTGGGGGGCCCAGAGGGGGGGGGGGCACGGGAGCCCCACCTCAACCACATTGAATTGTCAGCTCAAGCGCAGTACCGCCTGTACATACCTACATAAAATTTGTATAGAAAAGTAATTTTTGATGAATATTAGATCTGTATTAAGGCCCAGGCCCCTATCTTCCCTATCCCATTACTATATCAATCTATTTTGAGATGCAAAGTGTTAGCTTCTGGTTCAATTCATTATGAATTCTTGGCAAATTTTGGGGGGAGGGCCCAGACATACGTAGGCCCCACCTCCTTTATGATTCGGGGGCCAAGGCCCCCCTGCCCCCCCCCCTTTCCTACGCCCCTGAATATATATAGTATATGGGCTCAAAGCAGACATAGGCCTACAGTGACTGACACTTTTCTACCCTTCTATCCACAAATTCGGCAAGGAGACTGATCTCGGTTGGTGCGTGTGGGTGTTGTGGACAGTTGTTACAATTACAGCTGAGAGTCATCAAGACTAGCCGTGATATGTTTGGGAATTGATTGTAGGTGAGTCGCTTACTAAGGCAGCGCATGCATGTTCAAACCTGATATCAGAGGAATCAGTGATATCATGTTGTTTCGCGTTATAAGTTCTGTTTTGCAGTGATGATGCATATATATATATATATATATATATATATATATATATATATATATATATATATATATATATATATATATATATATATATATATATACCGACTTTGCATGTTTACCAGTGGGTGCTAGTACCATGCTGGTAGTGCAAGCAGGTGTGACTACACTGCAGCTACCAGCTAAGGCCTAATTAACATGCATTCGTGAGATTTGCAGCTTCAGTGGTCAAGAAGCCACTGTATACATTGGTGAGTTAAGACTCCACACCTGGAGGTGTGATGAGTGATAACCCACACTAACCATACCTTTGAAGTTTAATTTATATTGTTAAGCCACTCTGTGTTAATTAATCAGTATTAATAGTACTTCTTTGTGTAGGGTGGGACAGAGTGGATTCCCATCAGGTATTACATAACTGTACCCTACAACCAGTGTAAGGCACATGCTGGTGGCCAGCTTCAGCTAGACACTACGGCACCACCCCTATCCCGCTAGGTCGGAATTGGTCAATTTACATCGCCTGTACCTCGTGAGTATGGTAGTCGATAACAGTGTCCCATACAATCACTGGAGGCTAGGGAAGTCACTGAGTTTGAGGCATAAACATCTTAGTCTTGACCAGTGAGGTGGGCTGATATGTAAAGTAATGCCTTATTTTGTTTGTATGTACCTCTCATAGTTTCATATACTTAACTATATAATTGTTGTAGCCTCAAAGGTGTCCCAGTTATCATAATCCTGGATCCAGGTTGGCCATCTTTGGACTGCGTGGTGTGCTGTGGTACATATTTGTTTGCATTTCTCACCACTTTGGCCAGATGGAGACACATGATTCACACTAGTAGTGACCTCTAGGTATGGGAGTTGAACTTGTTTGCCCACTGCTAACCACCCTATCTCACGGTCAGTGAAGTGTGAAGGCAGTACTAGACCAGTCTGAGGCAGTACTACCTCCCTCTGTAGGGAAAGGGCTAAGGCTAGCTGGATCTCAGTTCCACAGAGTGAAACCATAACAAAGTGACAGAGGATAGGTTGTGACCAGGGAAGATTTTACAAATGGATATGTAACAGAGTTTCATTCAAGAGACAGGCAACAATGTAAGTGAATTTACAAAGTAAAGTGTCTATACTTGAACATAGGACATTACTTAAACCTCCTAGTTCCTCACACTGCCTAAAACGATGACTTGTTTTTTAACCCCACTGGATTGAGTAGGGTCTGTTACCAGCCAAGTCATGCCCACTAGACTTTGCTGGCCTGCTAGCTAGGTCGGAATATCCACCACTGCCCGTCATCTGTGCATCAATGCTGTGGGATGGACATAGCATGACTTAAGAACCCTAGAGTTATTGGTCCTCACCAGCAACACACTATGTGCTGCGGCCCTGGGTGTCGGAGAAGGGGGCAGGTCTAAGAGGGTATCCTATATGTATAAGGCTTTTTCAAATGTATAAGGCTCTGTACGGAGGCCTAGTGGAACGACCATTGCTTCATCCGGCACCTGGCAAGACAAGCACTGATTAGAATCAGCATGGTGGGCGGAGGTGTGGCCATGTGTATGGAGGGTATGGGGATTTGGCAGAACAATTACCAATGTCATGTTCACAATACAAGACCATAAATAGGTAGTCTGCACATGAAGGAGGTTGAGGCCTGCTGGATGCTAGACTACTACTTAATTATTACCCGTTTCATGTGTGCTGCAAAAAAACCGCCAGACTATAAGACGACCCTCTGAGTCACAATGCACGTCTTATATCCATTATTGTTTTGATACACACATGCACACATGTCAACATCATATTATAGCACATGCACATCTGTATACATTTGTCAATGCAAGATATATACAAATATGTGGACGATGTGCAAGAGGAATATCTGCATTGACACCAGAAATTATGAATCGAACATAACAGGTGCACAATTATACAGAGATCAACTCAAAGATGACTAGTAACTTCCCGGATGCTGCATTAGAGCAATGGAAATATGCCAATCACAAAAAAAGGGGTTGCAACGGCAATGTTTACAAAATTGCATTGTACATTAGAACCCTTATAAGTTAATCCTCCTCATTTAGGACCGAGTAGCTTACATCACTACCTGCAGTGATTAGAGCAGCTCAGGTACACCAGGCGCACCTGATACCAGTAATAGTAGGCATTATGGCGTCATGTCTGCCATGTGGGGTGGAACGGAGTAGGCGTTAGATAGGAGATGGGCAGGTAGGGGTGACGGAGTATTCAAACCACTCCCCCCTCTCCATCTCCTCTCGCCCCCGGAATTTACTGTATTATTTTTGAGGCTTTGACAGCGGGTTGGGGATAATCACTGCTCCATGAGTAAGCTCATGTGCCTGGCCGTCAGCCCTGGTGAGCAGTTTCCTGTTCTGATGGCAAACAGCTCACCATAAGCTTCTCTAAGCAGATTATACTGCAACTGCTCTGGATAAATATAAAGTTTCAAGTTTAAGTTTCAAAAATCTTTATTTCCAAGAATGCTTACAGGGTCGCCATCACGGAGATCTCCCTGCATCACACGCTTGGGAGACCTCTATAAGGAAAAGTCTCACATATACCATAGCTATTAGCATATGAACAGTGTCTGAAAAATCCTCATATATCAATATAGTTATAATAATGCGAAATTTAACAGTAGAACATGACAAAACAGGACTGACAGGTTTAACTAGAGTGGTACTTGGCTTAAACCCTAGCTCAGTGATTTTATGCCTGCTACCCAGTAATGAATCGGTGCTTATAATAATGGATGCACAAGGATGAAATGATGACAATGTCATAAAGAATAATGGACCTGGGAGAGAATAATGTCACACTTTCATACACTCACATATATACTCATTGTAATAAGGACCCACTAAACTTAACTTAATAGCAACCAAGCTGCCACCCGAAACTGTATACTATTACAGCTTAAGACTAAGGCTTCATACATATTATTACCTAGCTCATCGATATAATGACTCTCTTTATGTTGTTTACACAAAAAGATTTTGAATATAGCATATATTTACCTATGCCAACTACCAATCATGGCCAAGTCAAGCTATTATAATATTACATACTAAATACCAAGCTAACTAAATAGCCATATTCTTACACACACTCCATCAGCAAAGTACAATATCTTTACCGGCACATTTTCCTACAGCCGCAGAATTTAATTATGGTTATACAATATGTTATGAGTCAACCATCTGACTGTACGCAATCTAGACTGTGCTTACCTACATCACAATTTACGCCAGGTCGGGTGCTTGCTTTACAATAGTTCAGAATTAGGACCTTGCAAGTATGCTGCGCCCTTCATAGTGAAGGTAGAGCCTGTCAGAGTTCCACTCCCTATAAAAGTATGAGACCAGTTTACCTTTTACTTATTTCTTAAAATTCTCTTTACCAATTATCCGCCTTAAGGCAGGATCTAGGGCATTCCACTGCGAGTGGGCCTGATACACTGGGTCTCTTATAAGTTTATCTTTTCTCGGGCGTGCTTACAAGATACTAGGTGCCTGGGATCCCCTGGTCCCTATGGAGGGCAGCACTAAGGCTTGTCCGCTATACACTATTCTGTGACACAGGGTCAACTGTAAGAAAACTCTTCTCAGATCAAGTGGTAGCATCTTTGCCCTTACATAAAGATCTTTCACATGCATATCCCTAGGGTCATTTATCCTAAAACAGATTGGCATTACCATACTACGCATGATAGTAACATCATATATCTTGCTTGCAGTAACGTCCATACTTTATGTCTAGATGATTTCATCATAGCTTTGATTTGATTCTATATGATATACAGTTTATATCAAAATTATGATATACATGTTACCTGCCAATATGATGGGCACATTCTTTAATTAAGCAGAGAAATATTCACTGTATCTTCTCTAGGTTCCAGAGAACCCACAGCAGGTGGGAAAAGGGGTGGTTACCCATCGATTTTTCTTTTTTGAAAGTATTTAGGATATTCATATTTAGCTTATCATACATTGTAAAGCTATTCTGGGCCACTTTACTTTCAAATTGAGAGCTCAACCCCTAGATTCTATGACTTGCTGAAGTCAATAGCAGAAAGACCAGAAAGTACACTCTTGCTTTAGAAAAAGAACTGATTATAGGAAAGAAGACCTTGCCTGGTCTTTCAGGTCTCATCCAAAGTGGGAATATTCCAGTCTTTCAGCGACACGATAACGTCAATATACAGTCAGACAGACGCCTGACAAGACATTCTGCCCGCACCAAACCTTGGTCATCCATCCTGTTTGTTTTCATCGACTTTGCCACCGTGGGTAGATTCTCTTTTCCCCGTTTTTAGGCGGGGATAGATTGTAAGTGTGACACCGGCGGCGTGCCTGGTATATGGATATAGCTTGCAGATGTGAGGCATCGTCTGCTGCACTAATACCCCGGGGACTAATACCCCCTCCATTACGCCACCAGACATGTTACCCCCGGGGGGGGCACTCTCTATGTAAGGTATACACATATGTGCGGCTGGCAAGGGTACTTTTTCAAGGAAAAGTCCCTATAGCTCGATGCAGCAAGTTGGGAACCTAAAACTTAGTTTTTCCTGAATTTTCGCTAAGAAATGCTGTGGTTTAGCCAAAAATTATCCGATTTACACAATATTTGCAGCAAATGAAAGATGAAACTCATTGCTTTCAGGCCAGGGTAGATGGTATTACAATAATATAGTGCACAGTTTACCACTGAAGTACAAATCATAAATTTAAAAATCATTAGTTTGAAAAAAATGCTGTTTTTCAAAGTTTGGCCCTATATATTTTGTGAAAAAATATTCTAATCATCAGTTTTTGATAGATAGTGCATAATACTGACCCATCAAGTTTATAAATGAGCATGCTTTTTTTCGCTACCTCTATAGTGGCTTATTACACTATGGGAGACATGTGATTTTTGTTAGTTTGCAAAAACTGTGATTTTCAGCAAAATTTCTGCCTGGATTTTGATGTGGGACTACATAGATCACCATATATCGATGCGTGATCACCCACTGATACCAGAATTATCCATTTTTATGGTCTACTTGATCATCTTTAAAGGCATGTAAAATATCTAAGTGATACAATAAGTGTGAGAAGAATGAGCCCCATCTTATGATTCTAGTCTTTGGTGCCGACAACGCTTTTATTGCTATTTGCAGCTAAATAGCTCAATAGTGCATTATAATAGGCCTCACATGCCTAATATGGGGTTCTAATAGCATTTCAATATGGTTTTCAATGGGTCATCAGGTCAAAACAACAATTGATGATGGAATTTAATAGAAACAAAAGGGTTTTGCACCATGGACCTGTTCACATTGTTCAGGTCTTCAGATATTCTAATCTTGAAAATGATGAAGGCATTTATGAGCATGGTGCTTTTCCAGCCCATATGGGACCTACGGAGGGCATTTTGTATAGTCTGACATGTATTATGAGGGAATAATGCATAGCAAATGATTCTATTTTCATATTTTGTTATGATTTTTGAGAGAGAATCATACACAAGACTTGTCTTCTGCTGCATATAAAAAAATGTCCCTTGAATGAAGGCATTTTACATGCACAGCTGCCTCCAAAACTGGAAAACACTCAGGTTCCCAACTTGCTGCATCGAGCTATAGCAAGCCTCCTGTTTTAGCCACAAATGTCCCTAGCAAGGGTCTACTTTTCAGCAAAATGTCCCTAGCAAGAGTCAACTTTCGGCAAAATACCCCGATTTATGCAGGAAATTTCGAAATTTTCTTGGACATAAGCACAGTTTTCATGAAAATAACATGAACCAAATTCAATTTTCTCCCCAGTCAGTGTAAATTTAAGACATTTTGAAACAAATCTAGGATTATTGAGTCAAAAGTGCCCTAGCAAGGGTAGGCTTTCGAAGAAAAACCCCGCGAATAAGTGCCCTAGCAAGGGTAAGGGTTGTCGTGGGTTCAGCCACACACCTGTATCAAAAAAAATTGAAGTGCCCCCCCCGGGATGTTACCACTGCCAGACGACGCTTGTTGGTTTGCCCCCGGAAAACAACACCCGCCTTTCTGACACCCCTGTCTCCAGCGGAATTGGCGGCAAATCTCACGTGAAGCTATCGATGACAGGTCACTATCCAAGACTCCTTCAATCATTTTCAGCTTCCGCTATGGTCTAGAGCCGAAATTTTGCGTAGATGATTTTGGCGCAAAAATCCAGACGAGAATCTGTAGCGACTGATGTATACCTCTAACCGCATCAAATGGCCCGCCAATGTTTTTTGCAGTAGCCAGACGGCAATGTTTGGATATGACATGGAGAAAGCCACGCCCCACCAGCACAATATTTGAGTTGTCAAGCCTCTCGGAGGCAACAGGCCTACGGCTGGTCGACCGGCAAATGAGATGGAACAAAAATTATGATATATCTCAGTAATCTGCTGCATCGGGGCACAAGGGTGGGCACAGAGAATACTAGCATTTGCAAGTAAATATGGGCGGCGGAAACAGAACAAATATAGAGCAGTCCAATTCTATATGGCCTTAGCGTGTTTCTTAGTGGGCCGACCCCTGCTGTAGCTGATACCTTGTGAGATAAGGACTGATAACAACGAGCTGATGGGTACCAGGTATTACGTAATGCACCCTGAAAAGTCGGCAGTGAATGAAAGGAATTTTCTCATTGGTCGATAATGTATCCTGCTAAGTCGGAATAGCAGTCCATGTTACTTTATACCACTATTCTGGCACTTCCGGTGGTTTTATATGCGATATATACGTGGTATATTCTGCATATACCACCCTTGTGCGTTTTTAGAATTTTTGGTATATACTTTTTCGGGGTCAAGTTGGACTTAGAATATTTTTGGAGATGCTGGCGGACATAGAAATTTAGCCTCGCCATTGTTTCAATGTGAAAAATCGTCCCAACTCGTATCAGGATTGAACCCCGGCCGCAGTGGTGGTAGGCGAAGGCCTTAGCCATAGCGCCACACTGAACGGTGATGAAATCCAATGCGAACATAAATAAGACCTTGACCGGAGAGATACCGAATGTTCACACTCACTTTTCGTATGGAATCCAACCATGACATGTTATGATATTAAAATCTCAAGAAGTATTTGATCCATAGACGAGTAATGCATGCTAATTTTCTCCATTTTCTTCGATATAAATAAGAATCCATTGATTTTCCCAACGTACGCGAGTAGCGGCCCGGTTCGCTCTGTGCGAAGCCATTGTTTTTCTTCCTTGACCTATATCCACATCCGGGCCACTGACACACTTTCGCCGGACAAGGAGGTGGGTGGGAATGGCCGGACCGCGACTCGCGTACTTTGGGAAAATCAATGGATTCTTATTTATATCGAAGAAAATGGAGAAAATTAGCACGCATTCCTCTTCTATGGATCGAAAACTTCTTGGGATTTCGATATTATAACATGACAAGCTTGTATTCCATACGAAAAGTGAGTGTGAACACGGCGGTTCATCTCTCGGCAAGGAACAAAAACAATGGCTTCGCGCAGAGCGGACACGGGCCGTGTCGCTTGCTTTTACAAAATGTATTCTCCTGGCTATAATCTTTGGATATCAGGTAAGAAATTAATACAAAATGGAGGAAATCGTGGTATAAACCTATTAGTTCATGGATGTTGGAGCCCACAGGGAGTCTATGCTGGATATACCCTCGCCGCTCCGCGGCTCGGGTATATCCAGCATAGACTCCCCTAGGGCTCCAACATCCATGATCTATTAGCTTAATATGTGTATATATCAAAACTGTGAGTGGTATGTCCATCATTATAAGCTAAAGTTTTCATTAGCAGGAAGGATTTAAGGTGGGTAGCTACCATACCAAACATGTCCTCTGCGCAGGTTTCTGCACACATGTAGTTCCCTATGGTTAGTGAGAGACTGACAAAATCACATTAAGAGGTTGACATGGGTGAGGGTCGAACTTACAAACCTCAAATTACAAACCCAGCGCACTTACTGGTTAGGCCACTGAGTTGGATGTCTGTACAAAGTGTATCGGTAGTAGCTACTCTGCATAGTAGAGTTCTGTTATTCTCATAAGATTTTTATTTGAATGTTGAAAAACTATAGAAAAGTGCCCGGGACCATGTGCTTATAATACATTTTCTAAATACAAAATGTTACTGAGAAAATTCTGGGGAAGTTATATGAATATTTAGTTACTTTTCAATAGTATTCCATGCAGATTATTCTAAAGCTCTGTACAACCCTATGGTAGCTGCATGGATGAGTGTCTCATAAACTAGCCCGGGACCTCTATATTTTTTAGTACTATTGAAAAGAAGATATAATTTAGGTCCTGTGGTGAAAATTTGGAGAAAATTTAGCTACTCTTAACCTATGGACGCCATCCACCTTAATACACACATACACAGAAACTTTAACTATAGAACAATCAGGGATGCCACTCACTGATCCCCAAAAATTCGGAAATCCTCCTAATTTTCTCAATTTACAATAGGAAACACCTATAGGAATGAAATTTAAAAAATTCGGAATTCCTAAAAAAGTTAGGAAAAATGGCATCTCTGAACAATAGAACTATAGAACAACAGAACTATATTATAGAACAATAGAACCACAGAAAAATAGAACTATATATATACTGTGCCCCATCCTGTACCCATTGGCAGCACTATTGATGCCCTGTTCATCTGCTGGACGCACTAACTCCTCCAAATATAATAATGCTACATGAATGGCCCTTCTAATATTGCAATGACACGCTTGTTTATGGTCCTAAGACTGCAAATAAACCAATGCCACGCTACTTTGGACTCCTAATAATTGATTCTGTTGTATACTGGAGCCTTGTGAAGCACTATGACGACGTGTAGGGGCTATATGCATAGTGTGGAGAATATAATCGAATTGATTCTGTTACTGGGGTCTTGTAAAGACAAAGAACAAGTTCCTGACCAATTACCACATTGTACCTCTTATGGAATTATATAAGCAGTTCAGGGTTGTAATATGGCCTGAATATTGGACAATTAGTGCCTCCCCCTTCCCCCTCGCACGGGACGACCCTATTCACCCAATTTATAAGGCAAACTACTTGAGTCTATTGCCCCTACTTACAGTAATATGAGCTGCCACTCTGTCTGGGACATTTGGATTGTGTCTGCCTATTTGAATTACATGTAGGGGCTCTCTCCACATTGAAGGTCAACAAGGCAAAAGGGACATTAGTGATTGATTGATTGATTGATTTGTGTTTTACAGCACTTAAGCGGCACTAAGTGGCTATCCCGTGCTTCACAGGTTGACAATTTAACAGAGGAATGTGTCAGTGCCTGCGCATATGTGCACCACACACATCCTGAGGGGATAGGAAAGAGGAGATAAAGACCCTTTTAAGTGGGCTAGGGAAGCCCCGGGACATTAGTGAAGTGTCATACAGGATCCTTTTGCCTTGATGATCCACATACATGTTTAGGGAAAAGGATACACCATTGATAAACCACAACCTTGATGATGTCCATATTAACCGCCTTCAAAAGCACATTTCAATTAAAATTTGCCGTAACCCTATATCTGTTCCTTACAGAACCATTCAATGACATCACATATATGGAGAAAAATATAACAAAAAATGAGAACTGTGAGCTGTAGAGCACTTAGAAAAAGCAGACATGATTTAACTATAGAAGTGAGTGGCAAAGTATGTTGATAAAGGGTGCAAGGAGGAAATTCTAAGCAAATTTGCCCAAAAAACCATGAGAATATTCTTCTATAATTGTAAATCTTTGCATCCACTTAGATATACCAACATAGGACACTATGGTAAAAGAATTGAACCAAAATATAATATTACATAATGACTTAGATAGAGGAGGAAAACAAAATTCGAGGACCTGTAATTCATAAACTGCTCGTGCTACATTACTACAACTCCATAGCAAAATAACACAATGCACTCACAGAAATACAACTATATATGTATGCAGGAAATTAGGTTCATACACAACGATGTGGCCTATTTTTGTTTTCACATTTTGGGTCATAAATCATGTCCTATATCGTCGCCTTAGTGCAAGAAGGTCCTACCTGCATTTTTCAAGTTTTGCAGGAGAGGCAAAAGAAGTGTTACACTTACTATTCCGACCTAGCGGGATATATTATTGACTTATGACACGGTGTCCGGCAGACCCCTTTGAAAAAGTAGGACAAAAGTAAGACTGAAAATTTTCAAAATGTACTCAGCTTCAAAACTTTGCTATAGACAGCAGGGTTCGGCCCACTAAAGAATCCGCTAACCGGGAATAGGACCAGTAGATAGAGCAACATTACACTGGGGCCTCCCTGTGGGCACACACGTCATAGATAGGGCTTCAGTACTTTCAAAGTCGCTTGATGAGGATCACTACACATCAAAACAGAAGAAAATTCATTTTTGCCAAAATGTCAGTTACAACCTCCTTGCACCAAGGCGACGATATATCCTCCTCTCTTGTCGCTGAACAGTGTTTGTCAAAATACAGCAAAGGGATGTGGTTCAGGTTACGTGGACTTTTGATTAACATTTTGTAGATTGTTTGACATTTTGTCGATCGTTATTCGCCGGTATATAGATTACAAATTTTGTTTTATTTTTGTCCCCATTTTCATAGTACACTTGTATCGTGTCTGAGCTGAGTTTGACAAAAGACGCTCTTCTTCCCCCCTCCATTCTCCATAGAGAGGTCAAAGAAAAGAAATTGTCAGTTCTGTGATTTCTGACCCGCCTCGTTTGCAGAGTTAAAAATCCTATGGGCGATAAAAGCTTTACACAAATATGTACACGGCAAAATCACACGGGGCGGGATATACTCCTGAAAACTAGCCAGACATGAAATGGGAATCTGCGCTTCCCAAGCGCGCATACTATACAGTTCTCAGCTTCAAAACTTTGCTATAGACAAAGGTAACATCTTGTAGTTCACAAGCGCACCAGACCAGACGTCTGTCTCTGCTCCGAAGGACCGGTTCCGTTACATTCTAGAACCACACAGAATGCTCTAGAGACTTTAAGCTGAGTAGAGCTTGACATCAGTGGTGGGCCTTGCTAATCAGTCAAGTTATTCCAATTTGTTATACAGTGTAATAGTCGTGAAAAATCTTATCATTGATGCATTGCACACTGGCCTTGTATATTTTCTAGCTTTTTCCCTCTCTTTCTCTGGATCAACGCTCTCATGAGGCCCAGGCTTGCTCTCAGTTGAGTAGAAGCCCTGCTCTGTCTTCAAGCAGACCAATTGTTCCTAAGGCTCCGACCCTCCTTCCTAGTATGTGGGCCGATAAAATAGCACAGGAAACCATGAGATGGCATCAGGGCGGACGGCAATGACAGGGTTGGGGAAGGGGAGAAGGTATAGGCTCAGCCAGAGGGGTGTCGATATGGGCTACAGGCTGGTATAAGGCAGACCGGAAGGCAGGGGAAACAGGGGAGATGGATACGTTTTATTTGATCTAGAAAGACAGGGGCGGATCCAGGATTTTGAAAAGGGGGGTGTCCAACCCTGGTTTATGGGGGTAATGCTGCAAGCGAAGCGCCACAATGTCGCAAGTGCAACGGTGCGACATTGCAAGCGCAGTGCTGCAAGATACCTACGGGGGTTTGGGGGCATGCCCTCCCAAGAAAATTTTGAAATCTAGACATCAAACAGTGCATTGTGATGCATTTCTAGATCCCAATCCAGTAAAGCATTTTGGTGTACCATCAGCAGTAAACCCATGATTATGAGAACAGAGAATGGAAATCTTATTGAATTTTGATTGCACAATGGTGTTTTAGGGAGGCTTGGCATGTCCCCTAGAAAATTGTAGAAATATGTATATCAAACTCCAAATTTTAAAGCATTTTGGTGTAAACCTAGCGTGGGCAGGTTTCCATGAAGGGGGTGCAAATCTTATGTGGTAATGCTTTGTCTTTGTGAGGTTTTTAGGGGCTGGTCCCTCAAAAAGATTTTTGAAATATAGATGTCAAAATCTTGAGTTCAAGGGCTTCAACTAGCCTCAGATGAATGTAGTATTTTTAGATATTGTTCCTTAAGGGGGTGTGGGGACTGCCTGCACCCCTGGGAAGTTTTTTTGAAAAATGATGTTAAACCTTGAAGTTTAAAGCATTTTGGTGTACCATCAGGAGTATGTTTATGCAATGGTGGACTTTTGGGTCATCCCAAAGAAAATCTTATAACATAATCATCAAACCTATATTTAAAATGTTTTGGTATAGGAAAGGGATGTAAATTTATGTCCTGATACCATACATTGTTCTTTGATAGAGTTTTGACAGCTCGTCCCCCAAGGAATTTTTTGAAATATTGGTTTTAAACACGGTAGTCTAAGCATCTAAGGAATTTCTGTATCATTGGGTGTGAATCTAGACTCTAGTAGTTTTATTTGAAAGTGATTTGGAGCCTACCATCAAGAAAGCTTTGAAATTTCACAAAAACTCATTACAGCACACAGTATTTTGATGTACCCCAAGTGGTGAATAAAATTTTAATGGGATATAAATCTAATATAAAATTACCTGGGGGACCAAACATAGTATCCCATGCATAAGGCACACCTGATGCCTAGATGCCTATATGGACTCACTGGTGCACATTGGGTCACGTTAGAAAATTTTGTGGAAATTTTATAGATTTTAGATACTGTAGTCATAAGTTGTAAAATTCACAAACAATAAAACCATATCAAAGAGAGATAGGGGCCATAAATGGGGGTATACAAAGTGGACATCTTGGGTGGGCCCAAGGGGGGGTCCCTCTTCGGGGACCCCCATTTGAACATGCTATGGGTGGACCAAAATGGGGTGTCCGGACCCCCAGGACACCCCCCTGGATCTGCCCCTGAAAGATATACCCATGTCTATAGCATTCATTACGACTGGCATTCATTACGACTGGAAATAGTTTCTTTGGGATTAGCTCTGACCTAGCAGGATCTGTTCTCTGGAATACAGTAAATGCTTGCAATATGCAATCAAGCTTTGTAATTCTTAAGCTACACTCGCGATTCCAAAAAGTGTGACAATACCATACTTTTCTAATGGGTCATATATGTAACACATGTTTTGGATAAACAAAATGTTTGTTTCAACGCCATCTAGAAACACTGTAGATTTCTCTCCGCGCGTTGGCCATAGACAAAAATGATCACAGATGAGAGGACAACGGAGCTTGAAAAGAACACTCGTTTACCAAGTGTACACTATACTACATGTATTTACAAGATGATTTTCCTGGGGAGAGAGGATTAGCACCACAGTCTATGGTCAAAATAAGGGATAGTGACCTGTTTGCAGTGGTGGTTGAAAAGGGTATAGACAGTGGTAAGGTGGTGTATACAGCAGGTTGAGGTCGGGGACATGTTCAGAGACAATGGGGTAGTAGTGCAGGACAAGAGGCGGTGTCCCCTGGCTGTCCGACCCATGGTATGACACGCCAACTGGTCATCTCTACTCCCTGACCAGCCAGGGTGACATACACTACCACTCGGTGCCACATGTCATCCTAATGGCCACTGGGTATCACCCCACAGCGGACTACTCAATGTATTCCCTGGTAGAAGTATATACTGAACAGTAGTATTCCTCATGCAGATAGACTACACTGTAGATGTTAGGGATGCTACGTCCTGGCCGAGAAAAAAAAGAGAAAAAACTGCGATTATGGCAAGCTTCTTGTATGAAATCAACATGATTCAAATAAGACATTTCTAGGCATTCTTGTTCAATCTGGACAGGTGGCATTGCTAGAATGGTTATCTAAGGCATACTTACACACTAAATATGAAGACTGGAACTGCTCAATTTGATATGCACATAATTATTCAATCAAATATTGCAGTAACTGCCTCTAAATACTGTCACTTCAATCAGGTCAAACTGAGAGGAGAATTACACCAGTCTGGACGACGCTATTTGGGACTAGTCACAGATAACACATACCTCTCTAATTAAGTGCTAATTGCTATCCTATTAAGCCGTTTTTGCCCTTGCTCACCATGTCCCAATACTGTCTGTATTAGCGGACACTGAGAATAACACTTGGATTAATTTAACTCCAAAGTGCTACACTAGACGGCAGGTGAGTATAGTTACCCACGTCTCTACAATTAGTGACTTCATCTGACAGAGACACATCCTGGGGCATGGTTTGAGTTTTTATTTGGGGGATATATCTATGATGTCTGTATTGTCTATGTTCACCAACTGTCCTTTGTTCATAGTCTATATTTAGGAACAGACCTGGTGTGTCTATTTTCTATATTCAGGGACAAACCTATATATATATATTTGCAGTCTATATGTTATGAATCATTTTATAGGCATTCTCTACATTGCAGGGCCATGGTTACTTTGTTCATGTTCAAACCTGACTGTGTCGTATACCATGGTCTATAATTGCCAAAACAAGGAAGGAATTAAGTAACATTCTACCATAGGAAATGGTGCCTAGTTTGGCTAATTACCTCAGGAATGATGGGACGACGTTTAGATGCAGGAGAGAATACTATCATGAGAAGTTAAAGGAGCAAAGAACCTAGATGTTCAGGAAATTGAAATTCAATCTAGTTCACAATTGTTTGAATTTCAATTTGTAGCAATCGATGCTGTATACACCAACATCAGTATCTCAAGTTTCTATACCCCGAAAAAGATTCTCACGTCGACCATACAGTCTATGCTAGAAAAATATATATGCATACTAGGCCAGTACATTTTTGTATAGCTAGTACACATATACCTACCCAACTGTAACATGATCACAGAAATAGCGTCACGCGACCACCACCACCACCCCCCAAGTCATCTCCGCATATATAAAATGTACATATTTAATCACATGGTGTACTTTGAAGGCCACTCCCCCCCCCCCCCCTACACACACACCAGACATTCACATTTAATCGCATACATTACCTGACTATACTTGTTGACATGTGACATAGCATGTCCAACTGGGCGCGTTGACAATGCCTACTATGTGTCATAGCTAAATTGGTCTGTATAATATACACATATAGATGCAGTTATATATGTTTACATCCCCATGTGGTTTTGTGTTGTTTTTTTTGTCCATTTTATAAACTCTGTCGTTTAGTGTATACAATGTATATATGTTATGATGAACACCCTTTCTTTCCGGCGTTTGTTACAGTGCTGTGGTAGACATTGACATTAAAAATGCCCCGAAATCCAGCAAATAGGTGCAATGACTACCAAAATAATAGACACAAAAGCTCTATGGATCTTCATGTTATCTCCTGCAGTATATATCATGTGAGTGGAGGCAAAGAGTGGTGTAAAATGAACTAGAGACTACCAGCTTAATGTGTGAGATGTATGCCTACTGGGTATAAAATGCTGAAATCCACTTCCGCTGAAGAAAATGTGCCGCATAGTAAGGATTTGTAGGAGATACTTTACATTACATAAAGTTATTCAAATCCATAATGCATTTACTCGATACATGAAGGATATTGCGGGTACAGATGGATGCATGGGTTTACCAGATCCAGAAGATATATCCTTTGGCAGAATGTATTTAGCTATTCCCCTGATTAACACTTTCCTAGTCTCTCATTGTCTTCTTGAGAATAGCTTTCCACTATCACCTTTGTTTGGTTTTATAAGTGTATTTTGATAGGTGGTATATCTGAAGCCTTCATAGAGGCTATAGACCCAGACTTAGGAAAGCTACTACAATGTAGGCCTTCATGAACCCATAAGTCACATACACAAAAATAAACTCTCTCTAAGGCATCTTACCAAATAGACATTAAGTGTGCAGTAGCCTCGTTAGAGAGCAAAACTCCTGCAATTTTCTATATGGATATCTATACATGTATGTATTTTCCTTATTCAGCGACAACCAGAATCTCTGTGCAAGCTAAAATTTGAACATATCATGACAGGGTGACATTTACTACATAGACTGGAAAGGAGGCAACTTACGCTGCATTAGTCATTTGCCGTGGATCATATTTATATATCAGACGAGTATCTCCTATTTGTGCATCGCTACTCGATTACTCTCAAAGGTAACAATGCTAGTGAATTTATGGTATTATGGAGATGTGAGTTTACGGCAGTTAACAAGTTGGTTGCGTCACCTAGTGCCCAGTGGAGGGGAAGTTAATGGAGATGGGAGTGCCTTATAAGCAGGATGGTCTGTGAGCTGTCAACTGTCAACGGACCGTGTATGTAAGAGCTGCTCAGAATTGCTCAATGACCCAGTCATGCATAAACACCACATCAGACCAAATACCGATATACACAATGGCACGGTGATACACGTATACACGATGTACCTTCTTCAAGAGTTGGGTGTGCAGAAAGAAATGTGTAGCCCAGAACCCGACATGTGAAGGATGAGTGAGTCATTTACTGAATTTGCCGATTTGACCAATTTTTATCTGTCACTAAGGACATGAAACCATTTTTAAACGCCAGATGTAATAATTGATTCGCCTTACTTTCTGCCTGTTGAGGCTTCTGACATCAATATAGTATTTGATATATAACTCCAATTCATGTTCCCAAAAATAAACTTCCCTTTTATACTCATCATCAGCATAGGCCTACACACTAACCCCGGGGGTCTTAACCTTAATTCACTTCAAATGCTTTATATATTATATACGTTCTATTCCAATGCATTAAAGATGTGAATAAGTTGGCATGAATACGGGACTTTGGCAGTACCACAAAGGTTGACATTCTTAATGCTGCATGACATCCTAAGAAAAGCAGTGCTAAATGAATGGGTGATAGTGGCGGCCGCTGGTGGCCAGAGTGTTGACGAGGGTGTCGCTGATCACACTCGACGCGACCATCAAGCTTGTCAGGCGGCATCACCATAAAGATCTATTATGTCACGGAAACCTGTACAAATGGTGGACATGGAATACTCCATACTCATGACCTGCTATAATAAAGACTGCCTGGTGACATAGGGAGTGTAAGGGGGTGGGATTCGTGACTGCTGGTCAGTAGCAAATTATCGATAGCCTGGTACAAAAACCTCTTACTATATCGATGCATAGTTTACTAACTCCAAATTGTTATCAGCAGTATAAGCTGAAGGCTTATCTCATCGTCACGTCATGTACCATATTTATGAGACGATCCATTGTGGTTTACAATGGGACCTGCATTGACTGTTCAATGTGTAAGTCTATACATTTTAGCCAATGTGCACTGTTCAGTCCCATGCCCCAAATTGTATTGTGAGTATTACAATACATGCAGTTTCTATAACCAGATTAACTATCTCAGTAGACACTGCGTAGTAGGATAATTACGTAAGATGTTCAATCAATACAGCCTTGTTCTGTTAAGCTCTCCCTTTGTTACACTTTCCTCAAAATACACCAAGTGCACATAATCTAGAGGCGACCATCAGATGAAGCTCATTATCTATTGCTTTGATATGACATCGCTGCCCCACGAAAATGGGTAGAAACTAAAAATGTGCTAAAGATCTTACGCTGCCTATTAGCAAACCATAATCTTGGAATGAAGTCAAAATCTGGATAGTACTTGGTCAACTCCTTGATATATGTGCAACAAACACAGCCTGTTCCCAGCATTCATCCTTCTGGTGTAACAGGACTTTTGATTAGTGCATCCATCTTCTCTAATACGACAAGAAGCCCTCGCTTGCTAATGGATACAGAGTACCCTGATGTATTTCCTGACCCCCAGAACCCCCACCACCCGCTGTTTTTGTGTCGGAGACCCACCCAAATCGGTGTAGAGAGGGGGTAGTCGTTGTCGGTATGACCATTCAGGAACAAGTGACAAACGCACGTGGGTTGTGGGTCATGGGAGATGCGCGCGCAGGGGAGGGCAAAGGGCCTCAACGCCCGACGGATGAATTCTCCACAGACCACACGCAGTAAACCAATCAGGGAAAACGTCCCTTGTTATTGTCGACCGGGAGATGTTACACTCTACCTGATTGGTGGGCTAAGATCGGCCCCTATATTGAGCACCGCTATTGGTCAGATGGCTTGGCAATGCTTTCGTGTTATTGGTCACTTAGGGGCCATCATGGTGTGTTGAATACAGGCAGGGTCTTATTACATCCACAGCCCTTCATACTATGTATAGGCCATAACACAAAACACTATGTTCACCCACTCTGATCAAGGCTTTTCTGATAGAGAAAATGGCATTTGAACCTACCTAGCTATCTTGCATTTCTTCAAAGGGTTGGGTTTTATATATAACATCGATAGTCCACTAGGCTTCTCTTGCATAAATTTATATAGGAAAAGTATACATGGCTCAATCGCGCGAAGAGGCCAAGTGGACTATGGGTTTATTATTGAAAATCGCTGTAAAATGAGGGGAAACATGCTAAATTCTCTGGAGGAATTATATTTTAACTATAAACCCCTTTGTATATCAGAAACTCTGTACATATATAGTGCATTAGTCCAAATATATTCCTAAAGGAAGGGCATACTTTAGTATTATGACCCCAGAAAATGCACCATACAACGAAAATACAAAGAGGAATAATTGCTTTATACCCCTATTAAGCGTCCCCTATACACAGAATTCAAGGATAGTTACCATTTTACTTTACTCAAGTCAATATTCTTCATAAAATTACAATTATGTATACTGGTTGTGTACAGATGCCGATGCTTACAGCTGCAGATGCCCCCCCCCCCCACCCCCACTTCACTTAAAGCAATTTGTTTCCTCCGTCCGGGAAATACTGGGATAGATAACCTCATCTGCCTTTTCCTTGAACATATTTACTGCAATCTTAAAAAAGCAATCAGAGTCTATAATCAAGGCCTGGTCATAGATTGATAATGAGGTTTGCTGATTAAGACTGTTCTTGGAGGGATATCCTCCCTTATATTGACTTTAAATACCGCTAATTGCCTTCCGTGTTGTGTTAGTGTCATTGCAATCACTACGCTGGTGTATCACATTCGTATTTAAACATCTAATTACCAAGACTCATTACCTGGGGAAAATACCCTCCTGTCCGCCTACAGACTTTAAATTGCAAACTACAACCTTATTTTAGTTAAAGACATCAGCATTGAAGCCTTCAGTAAGGCCTCCTCTGTGAAATTCGTTATGTCCTCCTCGTGCTTTACCCATCAGAGTTTTACTATTACGACACATTTGTCTTCAAAAAGAACCCGGGACGACCTTGGAAAAGGCTAAGAAAATACGATGTAGTGCAACTCTTTACGAATGACAGATGCAATGCAGTGGTATAAATGATTCTATCGCCTTTACAGGTCTGCACTTGCACATTCAAGACCTTTGCACAGCCTTCCATGAGTACAAAGGACATTTGTCTACAATTTATCCGATGACACCTGCTTATTGTATTTCCCTTTCACAACATGTGATTAGGTCATTAAAATACATTGTTCTTTGTCCTCCATTTCATTTGCCATATTCCATTTATGTCCTTTACAGAAAAGCATTAGCTTTTCAACAGTTAAAGTACATAAAATATCTTAAGTGATATCAAAGTTGAGATTCTAATTATAGTAGTAATTATACATTGTAAAACTAAAATGGGTACCACCCAACCTAGAAGTTCACCTTATATCTAGCACTGAAAGAAAGCACATTTCGCTCCCCATGGATAAGGGTTTCTTCGAAAAAATACGACTTTAGACGGAGGGGAGTAGGTAATGAGCTAATTAATTAGACACTGGCACCTGTGAGCAGCTCCACGGTAGTAAGCAGCTCAGTATAGCTCACATAAAACATAACAAAGACGTTTTATGCTGGGCCCTGTGTAGAATTTGCACCGGCATCGCTACAATATGATACATGAGGCAATTGAGACCTGTGGGTTCTGGATGCACTTATCAGGTGTCACTGGGTAAATAGGGTTAAGAAAGCACAAGTAAGAGGATCAGGTATGTAATGGGGGTGCTGGGAGGTGTGAGGAGACCCTTATATAGGAAAGGACATTCCAATGACAACTCTAACCAGCTTACTTTAGACATGTAGGCGGCTTACAGTGTAACTCTGCTCTGCACGCCCACGGGGCCTATTTGATACTGTCGTCTATATATATGCATCGGGAAGCTCCTATTGGGAATCGGGGATAAGCAAAGGATTACACATAAATGCCCTGCTTGAATTTCAAACCGCATCAATTCAAGGGACGTTTCAAGATGGTTTTGGAATGGATGTACAATAGATAATGGAATAGAGAATACCAGGTGAACACAGGATGCCTTAAGGAGTTCATATTGTGGAGAAATGATTATGTCTCAGACACATACAGGCTCACGCGGTGCCATGGTCTCCTCTTTTGTTTACTACCACAAAATAAATATATATCTCCGGAAACGAATAAAACGTGTCTTCATACCGGTAGGATTACCGTAGGAGACACTTTGTGACCATTCATTCAAATAATTGTCACACAAGAGCATCCAGTTGAATTTATGTAATATTGTTAACAATGTGAATAAATATATCTCTCCTTCAGCTCAGTCTTAGTCAAAAGAATATTATATCATAAATGGCTGTAGGCATCAGTGCCGCACCAAAGAGGGGTCAAGACAAGGAGGAGCATATCACACCGTATCACATTCTGCCCTGCCTTATTATTTGTGGGTCGCTCTCTGATTCTGTGGAGGGGCACGAGCTGGGACCACCACAACTGACCCAATACAGGGACAGTAAACATTACATCGGGCACAGCAAATACCAGGCAGGAATGTGAGTCTCGGACTTTCCCATGGCACTTTTGACATCCCAGCTTCCAAGACGTATAAAAGCAACGCACAGATGAAGTAGAGCTATAAAGGGAATGTGCCCGTGTATTTAGATTTGATTTAGACCTGGCGATGACAACCTGAAGTACATGGCAGTTCTCATTTAGTTGGTATATCGAGCTAAAATTTATACAGAATCTGAAAGTGCAAGGTTCATCCATAATTCACACACTTCTCACCCCCTCCCCGCCAAAATAATAAAAAAAAGCATATAGTTACACGGATATTACATTTGAATATTGAGGTAATCATCTATTAGATTCAGAGGTAATCACAGGAGGGGGGGTGTCTTGAACACATTAATATCCTCCTTCAGTATATGTGGACGCAATATTACATGGCTATGTCACAGATGGGATTGTCCGATTATAAGAAATAAAAACTGAACTCTCCAAGCCAGGCGTTTATATCGATTCCGGTCTTATGGTAACAGAACCATGCCACGAGGTATTGCATTCACTGGGAGGGGTTATTCATTGTCAATACCTTAGCCCTAGAAACGGGAGGTTAAGCAAGGCCTTACCTAGTACTGCAAGCACATGTTAGCATTGGCATAAGTATAGATTAGTATCACATATTGGGCAAAGAGTAAGAAGAAGAGGTCGACCTCAACACATGAATAATGTTAATCATATGTTAGTTGTTATTGCAGAAGCAAGGTATTATACATATAGTACAGCCACCTCCAAAGTCATTCATGACACTTACGTGGTTCTGTAGAAATAACCGACCCATCGGTGCTGTCTGCAACACATGAAAGAAGCAAACAAAATTAACTCAAGTACTAAACCAAAACCCTTTTGGTTAGGATTCACTTTCCTCGGAAACAAATCCCACTTATAGAAGTTGAAAGAACATAAATATTCGTTTTCACTTTCAGCCACGAAACTTTTCAACATACATATATTTTTCACCTGAGAGTTGCACATAAATATTCTGACGTGACTACATCTATGACATACAGCATGGGAAGTGTGTATAGCAAAATAATCATGTACATGTACTATTTTCATTTCATATCAACCCTATGAACAGACATTTTAAAGTTCTTCTCAAATAGTGAACATCATAAATTTCCAAGCTATCCTATTCCTTTATTCATCTGAGCCATTCAATTTGTGTCTATGAGGGTATGGGTTATACATTTTGTAGTATGGCACTGCATCTGTAACATATTCATTCAGGTCTCCTTATTAACCTATTCCTAGAACACATACGTGAACTTCCAATCAACCGCCATGCAGCACACCTCACCCTCTTAACACTAGGTGGGGGTATTTCGACAGTGGCCCTAACCCATCTTCTATGTCTCCATCTCTATTCCAATGCCCTTGACTCACTATCTGTTCCACTCAGGCCGGTCTTCAACTATACAGACACCAGTTGTAGGTGTAGATGGGAGAGACCAGGGCCAATGTCTGAGCAATAGAGGACTACTTGTCATTCGGTTCATGTTCTGAAGCAATAGCCACACGGCACCTCGCCTGTATTGCCAGTCATGACTCGGTTCCCATGGTAAATTGCCGGCGGCGTTCAGAGGGGGAAGGTGGCTGCGCCCAAAATAGAGGCACGGGGTGAGACGGGCCAGGAGCCGGCCACAGGGTGGGGCACGGCCGGTGGGTCCCAAAGGCCTGGGGCCGTGCCCACACGCCACAGCAGTGTTTATCATATCCATACAAGTACAATACCAGGCCCTAGCCAGCTAAAAATAACCTCCTACTGCAAATGAGAGCGGGGGTCAAGTAGCTTTCCAGTGGCACCTCTTGACCTCACATATTACAGCCTGTGAAATGTATACACCTCCAGGGAGGGTATATTTTATGTTACAACGGTCACTTTCTTAATTAAACGACACTGCAGATTTAAACGGTGTCTATCAATTTAAGGGGATACACAGTGAACTTTTCTGGGTGCTATTGTATCGAAAGTTCCTGGCAACACGAAACCTTGTCGTCCACTGCTATGTCTGCAATTCCTACAGACAATGAGAACAGACACGAGACGACATTAGCAAGTAAGGAACGTGACTGGTGTGTCGAAAGCAGTGTCTTTGCTGATCCACTCTGTGAGAGTTTGGACTAGGCAATAGGATAGATAACCATATCTATGGACCAGAGTTATCTAAATGAAAGCCGCAGCAGACTGGTTGTAACAAAAAGTGTGATTGAGAAACGGTTAGACGAGTCCTCTGTGCAGGAGTGGGATGCTATTATGTGGATCTTCATTGATTTTTCACTTTTAATGAAGTTCATTCCATTTGAGAGAGAACGCATTAGTAACTTTTCTGTCACTGTCTTCAGTATGATATCAACGTTCACCTAAAAGATGTTGATTCATACATTAGCGTCCAAATGACTCCATTCCTTTGCCTGGTCTTTGCCAGAGTCCCTGATCCGATCACCACTCTCAATGTACTACTAGCAGCCGTAACGTATGGACAAGTAGCTTACACAAAGTGACCGACGCAACTGCAAGTAGTATATGCAAAAAGACCTTTCCAAGTGCAAGTAGTATACGGACTTAGGAGAATCATTTATTAGCCAATGAGATAACCCCACTGATTCACTGCGGTCCTCTCGGGGGCCGACTGGTACCCATCTAATAGGTCTTATCAGTAGAACTTGCTGGTAACAAGCTCCAGTAATGGCGGCGCCCATGGGGTGACCTGCTAAGTCGGCATATAAAGTCGACCTCCATAGCCACTAGTGCATGTACCGTAGTACATGTGTACACAAATGTATATAGAAATTGACCTTCACAACTACGAGTAGCATACACCAATGAACCTTCACAACTCCAATATAGATATAAGTAGTATATGGGCATGAAAGGTCACGACTGGCAATACCGGTATAATTAATCTGATGGTCATTCCCCCTCCATCCTGAAAGTTGTTGTTTTTAGTTGTTGCTTTTTTTTTAATTGTTTCTTTCCCCTTTCACGCACATAGGCAGACAAATACATGTAATCTCATAGAAAAGTATCTTGAACCTGTCAACCCATATCTGCCATCTACTTTAACAAACATATTTTATCTACGGCTGCCACCAATACCCTGTGCCTGTTTATTCATTGTTGTACAAGGCTGTTGGGCAGGCTGGACGTGCCGTCCTGGACATTTGCTGGTTGACGTATCTCCTGTCAACACGTCCCCGTGTGTTGACAGTGACAACACGCGCCCCCTGCCGAGTGCAGATTGTACCAGGTCCTGCCCCGTTATCTCCGGTCGCCGCATTCCTCACTTCTCAGGAGGAAATTCCTCCGAGACGCCGCAAGTAGTACGACAAAGAAGTACTCCCTGGCTGCCAAGATCTTCTACATGGGTGTACAGTCACTTGTTTCTGAGGCCATATGGGAGTAAAACGGGACAGTCATTCCGGTAGGAGATTTTATCAATTAATGTAAATCTATTCATTCCCATTGTTTGTCATAGTGAGCAGTAAGGGAGTGATAATTTTTTAACAACATGGAGGGGGGGGAGCAAAAAAGTTTCAGACTTTCAGGAAGTCACCCCTATTGAGCGAAAAAGCCCACGCGCTTCTAAATAATAAAAGGGGGAACAGAAAATTTTCAGACCCCTCTGAGGGGGGGGGCGTAAAAATTTTGCCGCGAACACCCGGAATATCACGGACCTCCCCCCCCCCCCGGTTGTTAAAAAAAAATTGACCACTCCCCTAAGCAATATATAGGCAGGTACCAACTACCAGTAATTGCATAACATTTCACTCTAGCATGAACAATTCATTCCATCTACAAAACAAAGTTAGTAGGGTATGCATCACACTATCACTCCTACCATGAATAAATGGGACTTCATAGGCGGGTGGTGTCATGGCCCCAGTGGCGCAATCGGTTAGCGCGCCGTACTTATAAGCAGTAACACCTCCCCACCTGTGAGAGGTGGAGGTCGGCGCTATGAGCCATGCGGAGGTTGTGAGTTCGAGCCTCACCTGGGGCAGCTGTTTTAAACAGTACGCTAAAAGCGGAACACCTAAAGCCATACATAGGGTGCAATTCAGCTAAAAAGTCATGGACACAAGTGTAGGCCTATTCTTGAGTGTGCGATGCTGCGCCTTAGAATGAACGTTAAAGACGTTCACAGCCTTTCCGGCCCATGTCTACAGTGTTATTCCCAAGCTGTCCTCTTATTTACTCTTCGAGCAACATTTCACAGTAATATACATTTCTGGAGGAGACGCTTCTATTTTGGAGGACAAAAATACATTACCTACTTGCGATGATCTGATGGGAAATGTATATTTCCGGACAAGTGTTTATAACAATGGTTTTAACCCATTGAGGGCTAGCATCAACTATAGTCGACACCATGGTAGGCCTAGCGTCGACTATAGTTGACACCATGGTAGGCCTAGCATCGACTATAGTCGACGGCCATTATATAGAATTTGTATAGGAATTGAAAATAGGCTCGTCCTCTAGGAACTTTACTTTTTTCAGGGACCGTCCCCATGGCCAGGACAACCATTTTTGCTCTGCCCTCAAAGGGTTAAACCAATGCCATCGCGTTATGCATACATCTACATTGCTAATTGCTACATATCTCTACGTAGGCTCATAAACTGATAAGATCTATAACTAGGAACCAACGCTCCATTAGCATATCAGAATTAACTGATCCTGCTGCATAAATTTCACACTGACGCAATCAAACAATCTACATATAGATTACTTAGCTGTTGGTTTCTTCCATATATCTACACGTACACTCTTCACTATACTGAATCTAGCACTTGTCGGCAAGGCAGACACAGGTTGTACATATAGTATACAGACCGTCGAAGATTCAGATCAGTGGTGCCATTGACTTTATGCTTAACGATGACTTCACAGCCAGGAACCTTGCCACCCCAAGTCATATATACATGTACATGTGTGGATCAACACGGTAAAAGGTATGCCCGTGCACCCCCTCAGGGGCATCCCTTTTACTGTGTTGATCCACATGTATGCTCTACCTTCTGTACCACTGTATAGTGAAAGAGGAGGTTAAACAGGTTGTCTTTTCTATTGGAATACAGTGTCTACTTCTTAATTCTCTTTTTCTTTTTACCTGAGGCTGTTGGGGATAGGTGATGTATGACCTCTGTGAGACAATAAAACTGCACACAGAAGCAAACACTAACTGAGATGGGGCATCGATATAGAGTGACTCCATGGGGTAGGGGATCTGTCTATAACATAGGGTAGTATGTCTGGCACCCACTTCTGTATAAGATATACTTGATTAATCTCTATCAAGCTTCTAGTCCACTGCCTTTATAGATCACAGTAAATTGAATCAATCTATACAAGCATCAATTGTGAACAAGATGCATATCTATCGCATACACTAACTCTATTTCCTCAGTATTGGGCTTACATTTATGCACCGTTACCTGTATAACTATGACTTATTGAGTACAACTTTATTCAATGGCTATGCATAGCATTGTGGATCTTTTAAATTCTCATGCATCTGGGGAGTGGCGAGAAATATGGGTCTAACGGTTTTACTGGCTTGATCTCATACGCCAAAATATTACACATATACAAAAAAAAAAGAAAAAAAAAGACACCCATATCAGGCTCATTGTGGGGGGTTTGACACGGTAAAAACACAGTCCATATCAGGACACTGTAAGGATCAAACATTATCGGGCCGGGGTATATAGCTGACATTCTATGGTATTTGCTTAAAGTATTCTATTTGCTCTGATATCCACCTTTCTGTGTGATCCTGACGCAGACGTGGAGAGGGAGACGTGAGTTAATCATGCTGGTGTTCTGACTAACCTCAGGCCATGGCTGTGACCAGGGATGGGCTAATCTCCAGGTCGGTGTGTGGTGGGTGGAATAGGTCAGTGGCCTGGCCATGGACAATGTCTCTATCTCCGATTACCTCTGTCCGCCACCTGGTGCCTAGGCTGACCACATCGCCCTTACGATAGGCCAAGCAACAATTGTCCATTGGTCAGATCATTAAGCTACTTGGACTTTTATAGACACTAGTAAAAGGGTAGACCTTGTCAGCAAAATGGCCTTGTAATAACTCTTAACTGAAATGCCGAAACTAGCATTACCTACACCACAAACCTTTTTTTTTCTTTGATAAAATATGGGTCTTACAATTTGATTCTACAGTAAACATTCTACTGAAGCAATGAGAAGACCCGCCTTAAGTAGGTCCTACGGCCTGTCTTGATAAAGGTCATCACTCTGGTAAATTTCGATTCTCTATTCTTTCATTTGGAACTTGTGAGTACCTTGTAATTCAGGGATGTAAGCCGGGGTGTAAGTCAGGGGGTATTTCTATACAGAATGGAAACACTGAGAGGGTGGAACTATGGAGACTGAATAATAAGCACCTACAATATGGCAGTCACCTATACTAGCCGCCATGTCACGCACAAAATGACTGTCACATACTATACATCTGTCACCTACAATACTAGAATGACCACAACAAGCCCTCACGTTTGGGGCTCTACTCAACAACTGACCAGAACAACGCCAAGACAGGGAAACACAAATATGGACGACACTGTGACGTCACTTTTGTTTCCATGGTTACCTGGTGTTACTCTGTTGCCGCCAGGGGGCAGACGTAGTCCTGTAGGTCCGCTGGTGGTGGCGCCTGGTGGTAAGGTATAAAGGAAATATAAGGCATGGGAATGAAGTCTTTGGATTCGTATTTGTCAGAACGATGTTTAAGAACGCCTGAGAAGGAAATCAATTGTCCTGGTACAAAAACAAAGTACATGTCCAACAAATCTCAATACCTTGAAGAAAATAGGGAAAGCAAATTGATCCTGCCCAACATGACTCTGGTACTTTCAAGTTGTAGGCTACAGCAAACACCAATCTAGAACCCATAGTGGCAGCGTTACATGTGTCTGTATCCTACATGAGGTGCTACATGTTAGTTATTATCTCATATAGAAGTGGCCATACCCTGTAATATCACATCATCCTCGTAAAGAAACAATGTTAATACACAGGGAGCAGAGCGTGTTTGTAATTCAGTCTGTGAGTGAGAGTGAGTAATAGATGTTTAACGCCATTTTGACAACTAAGGTCATATTCATGGCGAGAACTACATTACACAATTTCACAGGAATGTGTCAGTTCCCGCACATATGTGCATTACACACATCACGAGGGGATAGGAAAGAGGAGATATAGACCCTTTTAATTAGGCTAGGGAAGCCCGAATTCAGTCTGTTATCCACTATATATATTTATATATATATATATATATATATATATATATATATATATATATATATATATATATATATATATAATATATATATATATTATTATTATATATAATATATATGCATGTCATGTAAAGACCCCGGTACATGAAAGAATTTGCATGAGGTAAGATACATGCATATAATATCTGTATAGGCCTAGGTTTAGTATAAGTGAGCAGCGAGATGGGTTGACATAATACCTTCATGGAACTGGAAGATGCAAAAACTCTCAGTAGTAACTCTAAACAGCGAGGAAATGGCCGAATATAGACTAAAACCTGTAGGGTTCAAATGTATGGGTCTTTGGAACTTAAAAAAAAAAAAAACAGAGGCAGGAAAAATCCCCGAGACTTTCATCTCTGCATTCAAGAGCAGTTCAATAAACAGTTAAACTGCTCCAACCCGGTGCTCCTGGCTCCCTGCCACGCCGTCTATCGTTAAGCTAACCAACACACTCTTCGTGACCAAGTGCCCTCGTCCCTACACACATTTAACCTCTGAATCCATGAATGTCAGGGACATAACCTCGTCCTCAAATCCCTCCATTCCATTAATCATCGGTGGGTCTATGTGACTGTGGGCATGTAATACCAGAGAACATATACAACGGTATATTAGAAACAATGGTAGGCCTAGATACTAACATTTAAGGCCTTTGGCCAACCGGGACAATGAAGTAGTACAAATGTATATAGCAATGTATTTTCAAATATCCCTCTGGCCAAACGGCCAGTTTCAAAGAAAATTTAGAAACAAAATTGGCTACTGGTCAGTTTACTTTTAGTGTCTACCCCGGGTGTCTACCCCTGCTGGTTGTAACAGAGAGTCATACAAATACACTAACAAAACGAGATGAAACTCCTCCATTGACCATCTTGACTCAAATATCTGGTAATTTATTTTCTTGTATGATATTTACATGTATATCCCATTGTGTAGAGAACCCATGTGGAGAGGGCGCATGCTGAGATGATTAGTCGTACACAAACATACACCATCCCGCCCCCAGTCCACATACACACCTGTATTAATAAACTAACTAACAGACAATGGCATGAGCAGACGACATTTCTTCATACAGTGCCTAGAGGCTGGAGCCGGGGCTGGAGGTGGTGACAGAAGACGGCCACAGTCAGGGGTGGCATCAGGTCCACTGTGGCCATATTGTGTGTCTGCTGTCATGGCTGTCAGTTTGGCACCGACGTCACTAATTACTCCGTGATTGCCGTCTGCATGCCCCATTGTCTTAGTCTCGTTACCATGGTTACTGCCTGTTGAGCGTTCACCACCAACGCACCAAGGCCCTTTGACTTTAGTGAAAAACCTGCCTAGGCGTTACGGTAGTTGGCACGGCTGAAGGCTTCCGGTAATCCTTCATTTCACCGCGAATCAATTACTCATTTCCTTTTCAAGGTGTTGAAGCCTGTTATGAAATGGAAGATTGTGTGAGTGGGCGGATGGGAAAAGAAGGTGAGGGAGAAACTGTTAAACTATGGTGGCTTTGTTCACATGGCTTCCACAAGAGGACGCCAGTGTTTGGTGTTGTCCCAAGAGCTGTACACAGCTGACTGAGTGAGTGGATGTCAAGGTATTGGTATTAAAGCAATACATTAGAGCAGCTCATGTCATGCTGTAACTAGGCACAACTGAATTGCTGCACTCCAAACAGCTGCACTTTCAGAGAGAGCACTCATGTGTGTATTTTTTTTTTTTCAAAAACACTTTTGAAAGTAAAGGCGTATATTTTCAGACACGATTTCGAAGGCAGAAGTAGAGTATAAAAGCGAAGGGTCAGGGTTCCTACTATCCATGGTTTTAATTGAATTTTACCTGTGTTTATCGACTTTGAACTGACCAAATATTGGATAATTTACGTGGCTCACGAAAGAATTCATCCATTCTCGAGTGAAGGTATTTACGGCATTTTGCAAATTTGCAGGAAATCTTGACAATCACCCACACATGAGTTTACGGTACATCTAATGACCTGATATTCCTTCAGACGACCTTTCTCTTTTCACCTGCAGTTTTCCACCTATGATTTCTAACTTCCTGATATTCCTCATCAAGAACATTCATGTATACCTGGTATCAACTTCGATTTATGAGCTTTCTAAGTAAAATAATATGTGTAGCAAATGATCAAATAACTCTTATATTCATTATTTCCTAAATGCTCAGATATTTCCTATAAAATATTCAGCTCGTTAATACACCGGTCTTCACTTTCAGTATCGCTTCCCAAATCAGTTTTAGGTCTTAGATCAGACCACTTCCTGCATTATGCCCCTGACTCACTGGCCTACACGAGATCACGCTTGGTTGAGGACATTATTAAGAGTGAATTGTACATCACAGATGTAATGGCCGAGAGATCGTAGTAGAGATGTGTAATTATGAAGTGATTGAACAAACACTCACAGAGACTCTAGGGGACAGAGCTGCGGTGCTGTTAGATGACCTGGGACAATAGCAATTGACTACAGGTACTTAGAGGTGCCTAGAGTGGGTGAGGAAGTTATCAGCCCGTCCCAGAACGACCTGGAATAATAGCAATTCATTGGTACACTGGTACTGGTACACTGGTACACCACAGTCTTTGTCATGGTTGACTGATTTCAGTAGCTGATCTATAGTAGAGGACTTTTGGCTGTTTCTGACATGACCTGCTGTCCCCCTCCTACATGATGTATATATGGCCGAGGAGACAAGTCTCTCGGCCAATAACTGCAGTATTACAAATCTTTTCATGTCTTCTCCACAACAGGAATTCTCGATTCGCTGGCTATGGGGCCTATTAAATGACAAAACATGTAGTCTGGTATTACATTTCCCACCATTACTACGCTACTTATTTACACGTCGACTGGTTGATACATCTCTTTTCGTAAAAGACTAGAAATGTTGTGTGGTTACATTTATGTTTTCCTATACATGTAATCGGCCTAACAATTTCACGAAGATAGACTTCCACAATGTGTATATTTTGATGCGAGGGGTGAAATCGCAATTTGAAATGTGTATGTAAGGCGTTTCTTGAACTATGAAACTAGGGCCCTTGAACACTTCCCAAGTGAAAGCATTTCTGAATATATCAAACTGCATTAAAAAATAAATTTGAGGGGCCTCTGAACCTCTGAAAATAGATGAAGCTCTGAGGATCTGACATCTCTGCAGAACACATTCAGCATGAATTTAGGAGTATAGAATTCCATACACCTACCTGATCTGCACATGAAATTCTGCTAACACAGCAATGACTGTTAGCTCCCAAATATGTAGTAATATGTCTACATTATAGTGCCTCTTCCACTTACAGCCTTCCAACTCATGTGCTGCAGCCTTGGCATTTCTCAGCTGTAATTAACAAATATCTAGCTACAGGAGCATTAAAAGAGCAGCTCCTCTCTAATCTTAGCAGTCTGCCTAGCCTGACAGGTTCTGCTGTTAGGAACTATATTATACAGGTACTTAACTGTTTACCTCCTGAGGATACAAACAAGGGGTCCATGGTTAGGAGATTATGTTAAGGATTCAATTGAAAATTTAGAATCTAAGATCTATGATCAAGAGGCCCGTGTTAAGGATGCAATTGAGAGGATTCAATTTAGGATCTGTCATCTATGATCAAGATATTAGGGTTTCATATTTAAATTTGACGATCAATTCTGAGTTTAATATCAATTCTAAAAGCAGTTAAATTGCAGTGCGTTTCCCGGATTAGAAATTTATCACATATTTTCGGCAAAGTAAACACAGCAAAGCTGTAATGCCGTGCATATTCATATCATGTTCTAAGAAGTATAGAATTGATTTACAACATTTTTAATATGATAGTAGATCAAAATTTTCAGAACAAATATTATTTTAATACGGAATCTAAAAGCCCTTCATATGTTGTGTGTTTTGCAATTTATTAATCTCTAACATACTTTCAGGAAAGTAAACACAGCAATGCTGTAATGCCGTGCATATTCCTATGATGATCCTAGGAAAAAAGATCATTATATATGAACTCTATGGCCTTTGGAATGGACCTATACTTAAATATATGCTCTGATTGTGGTGCTTCCTCGCTCTCCATGTAAAATCCTGCCCCATTGCTATAGTATGGAGTAAACCTATGCCTGGATTAAAATATGCAAATAAGGAATGTGTGTGAGGGTTGGGAGTAGTGTGGTGGTGGTATTGGTGGTGGTGGTGTCACAATGGTCACTAACATCCATCTGATAACTTTTGAAGATCAAAATTGACCATATATGGCCTGGATCCCTGTGATTCCTTTAACCAAGATGGCCGACACACAAGGAAAACAAAAGAATTAGGTAGTTGAGGTGTCCCAATGGTCACTAACATCTATCTGATAACTTTTGAAGATCAAAATTGACCACATATGACCTGGATCCCTGTGTTTCCTAAAACCAAGATGGCCGACACACATGGAAAACAATAAAATTGGGTAGTTGAGGTGTCCAAATGGTCACTAACCATAACTTTTGAAGATCAAAATTGACCATATATGACCTGGATCCCTGTGTTTCCTAAAACAAAGATGGCCGACACACATGGAAAACAACAAAATTGGGTAGTTGAGGTCCCCCAATGGTCACTAACATCCACCTGATAACTTTTGAAGATCGAAGTTGACCATATACGGCACATGGCTATTGTATTATTGACCAATGGGAGGCATCCCTGGCATATGCTGCGGAGTCGGGGCTGAAGGTGTTAGTCATAGTGCCGTCGGGGTCTAATGGCGGCCCCCAGCTGATAATGGCTATGTGAGCTATATGGCCTGGATCCCTGTGTTTCCTAAAACAAAGATGGCCGACACATATAGAAAACAATAGAATTAGGTAGTTGAGGTCTTTCAATGGTCACTAATATCCATCTCATAACTTTTGAAGATCAAAATTGACCATATATGAGCTGGATACCTGTGTTTCCAAAAACCAAGATGGCCGACACACATGGAAAACAATAAAATTAGGTACTTGAGGTGTCCCAATGGTCACTAACATCCATCTGATAACTTGAAGATCGAAGTTGACCATATATGGCCTGGATTCCTGTGTTTCCTAAAACAAAAATGGCCGACATATGTGTAGAGGCAAGGAGAAAGGGTGCTCCGTGTTAAAAGTCAACTTTAAAATTCAGATCACTAGCTTTACAGTGATATATTGCATGAGAAGATACTCCTGTTACTTTTGGAGGAATAGCTTGCTAAATATGGGTAGGTATGACCATTTCATGAATGTCAATAAGCCCTATGTCTCCATGGTCATGAGATACAACTATAATTAGCATAATTTATGCTAATTAGCTAAATTAGCATAAATTTTCATTCTTTTGTTCATAACTTTTGATCTAGAAAAGATATTTTCATTCTGTTTTCACCATAGTGGACTTTGTGAAACGTTCCTCCAAATAGGATCATCGATTTTCTTATTAAGAATGAATATCACATTTCCATGGCAACAGAAATCAACAAAAATGCCTATTTTGGCCCAAAAACATTCTTTTTAATGCCAAATATGGAACCTTTCCCCCAAAAATAGAACGTTTTATCAAAAATCTTTGAATTCTCCATAAAAAAGTAGCCTATAGCAGTTTTAGGCATATTTTTTCTATTCTAGCCCATAGTGGTGCCCCCTGGTGGCTAAAACAGGTACTAAATCCCGCAGGAACCCCCATTTCTGCTTGCTGGCTCACATATATGGAGAACAATAAAATTAGCTAGTTGAGGTGTCCCAATGGTCACTAACATCCATCTGATAACTTTTGAAGATTAAAATTGACAATATATGAGCTGGATCCCTGTGTTTCTTAAAACAAAGATGGCCGACACACATGGAAAACAATAAAATAGGCTAGTTGAGGTCTCCCAATGGTCACTAACATCCATCTGATAATTTTTGAAGATCAAAGTTGACCATATATGGCCTGGATCCCTGTGTTTTCTAAAACAAAGATGGCCGACACATATTGAAAAAAAAAAAAGAATTAGGTAGTTGAGGTCTTTCAATGGTCACTAACATCCATCTCATAACTTTTGAAGATCAAAATTGACCATATATGACCTGGATCCCTGTGATTCCTGAAACCAAGATGGCAGACCCACATGGAAAACAACAAAATTGGGTAGTTGAGGTCCCCCAATGGTCACTAACATCCATCTGATAACTTTTGAAGATCGAAATTGACCATATATGGCCTGGATCCCTGTGTTTCCTAAAACAAAGATGGCCGACATATATGGAGAACAATAAAATTAGCTAGTTGAGGTGTCCCAATGGTCACTAACATCCATCTGATAACTTTTGAAGATTAAAATTGACAATATATGAGCTGGATCCCTGTGTTTCCTAAAACAAAGATGGCCGACACACATGGAAAACAATAAAATAGGCTACATTAGGTCTCCCAATGGTCACTAACATCCATCTGATAATTTTTGAAGATCAAAGTTGACCATATATGGCCTGGATCCCTGTGTTTTCTAAAACAAAGATGGCCGACACATATTGAAAAAAATAGAATTAGGTAGTTCAGGTCTTTCAATAGTCACTAACATCCATCTTATAACTTTTGAAGATCAAAATTGACCATATATGACCTGGATCCCTGTGTTTCCTAAAACAAAGATGGCTGACACGCATGGAAAACAATAAAATAGGCTAGTTGAGGTCTCCCAATGGTCACTAACATCCATCTCATAACTTTTGAAGATCAAAATTGACCACATATGACCTGGATCCCTGTGTTTCCAAAAACCAAGATGGCCGACACACATGGAAAACAATAAAATTAGGTACTTGAGGTGTACCAATGGTCACTAACATCCATCTGATAACTTTTGAAGATTGAAGTTGACCATATATGGCCTGGATCCCTGTGTTTCCTAAAACAAAGATGGCCGACATATATGGAGAACAATAAAATTAGCTAGTTGAGGTGTCCCAATGGTCACTAACATCCATCTGATAACTTTTGAAGATTAAAATTGACAATATATGAGCTGGATCCCTGTGTTTCCTAAAACAAAGATGGCCGACACACATGGAAAACAATAAAATAGGCTAGTTGAGGTCTCCCAATGGTCACTAACATCCATCTGATAATTTTTGAAAATCAAAGTTGACCATATATGGCCTGGATCCCTGTGTTTTCTAAAACAAAGATGGCCGACACATATTGAAAAAAATAGAATTAGGTAGTTGAGGTCTTTGAATGGTCAGTAAAATCCATCTCATAACTTTTGAAGATCAAAATTGACCATATATGAGCTGGATCCCTGTGATTCCTGAAACCAAGATGGGCGACACATATTGAAAAAAAAAAGAATTAGGTAGTTGAGGTCTTTCGATGGTCACTAACATCCATCTCATAACTTTTGAAGATCAAAATTGACCATATATGACCTGGATCCCTGTGATTCCTGAAACCAAGATGGCCGACACACATGGAAAACAACAAAATTGGGTAGTTGAGGTCCCCCAATGGTCACTAACATCCATCTGATAACTTTTGAAGATCGAAATTGACAATATATGAGCTGGATCCCTGTGTTTCCTAAAACAAAGATGGCCGACACACATGGAAAACAATAAAATAGGCTAGATTAGGTCTCCCAATGGTCACTAACATCCATCTGATAATTTTTGAAGATCAAAGTTGACCATATATGGCCTGGATCCCTGTGTTTTCTAAAACAAAGATGGCCGACACATATGGAAAACAATAGAATTAGGTAGTTGAGGTATTTCAATGGTCACTAATATCCATCTCATAACTTTTGAAGATCAAAATTGACCATATATGAGCTGGATCCCTGTGTTTCCGAAAACCAAGATGGCCGACACACATGGATAACAATAAAATTAGGTACTTGAGGTGTCCCAATGGTCACTAACATCCATCTGATAACTTTTGAAGATCGAAGTTGACCATATATGGCCTGGATCCCTGCGTTTCCTAAAACAAAGATGGCCGACATATATGGAGAACAATAAAATTAGCTAGTTGAGGTGTCCCAATGGTCACTAACATCCATCTGATAACTTTTGAAGATTAAAATTGACAATATATGAGCTGGATCCCTGTGTTTCCTAAAACAAAGATGGCCGACACACATGGAAAACAATAAAATAGGCTAGTTGAGGTCTCCCAATGGTCACTAACATCCATCTGATAATTTTTGAAGATCAAAGTTGACCATATATGGCCTGGATCCCTGTGTTTTCTAAAACAAAGATGGCCGACACATATTGAAAAAAAAAAAGAATTAGGTAGTTGAGGTCTTTCAATGGTCACTAACATCCATCTCATAACTTTTGAAATTCAAAATTGACGATATATGACCTGGATCCCTGTGATTCCTGAAACCAAGATGGCCGACACACATGGAAAACAACAAAATTGGGTAGTTGAGGTCCCCCAATGGTCACTAACATCCATCTGATAACTTTTGAAGATCGAAATTGACCATATATGGCCTGGATCCCTGTGTTTCCTAAAACAAAGATGGCCGACATATATGGAGAACAATAAAATTAGCTAGTTGAGGTGTCCCAATGGTCACTAACATCCATCTGATAACTTTTGAAGATTAAAATTTACAATATATGAGCTGGATCCCTGTGTTTCCTAAAACAAAGATGGCCGACACACATGGAAAACAATAAAATAGGCTAGTTTAGGTCTCCCAATGGTCACTAACATCCATCTAATCATTTTTGAAGATCAAAGTTGACCATATATGGCCTGGATCCCTGTGTTTTCTAAAACAAAGATGGCCAACACATATGGAAAACAACAGAATTAGGTAGTTGAGGTATTTCAATGGTCGCTAATATCCATCTCATAACTTTTGAAGATCAAAATTGACCATATATGAGCTGGATCCCTGTGTTTCCGAAAACCAAGATGGCCGACACACATGGAAAACAATAAAATTAGGTACTTGAGGTGTCCCAATGGTCACTAACATCCATCTGATAACTTTTGAAGATCGAAGTTGACCATATATTGCCTGGATCCCTGTGTTTCCTAAAACAAAAATGGCCGACATATATGGAGAACAATAAAATTAGCTAGTTGAGGTGTCCCAATGGTCACTAACATCCATCTGATAACTTTTGAAGATTAAAATTGACAATATATGAGCTGGATCCCAGTGTTTCCTAAAACAAAGATGGCCGACACACATGGAAAACAATAAAATAGGCTAGTTGAGGTCTCCCAATGGTCACTAACATCCATCTGATAATTTTTGAAAATCAAAGTTGACCATATATGGCCTGGATCCCTGTGTTTTCTAAAACAAAGATGGCCGACACATATTGAAAAAAATAGAATTAGGTAGTTGAGGTCTTTCAATGGTCACTAAAATCCATCTCATAACTTTTGAATATCGAAATTGACCATATATGAGCTGGATCCCTGTGATTCCTGAAACCAAGATGGCCGACACACATTGAAAAAAAAAAAAAGAATTAGGTAGTCGAGGTCTTTCAATGGTCACTAACATCCATCTCATAACTTTTGAAGATCAAAATTGACCATATATGACCTGGATCCCTGTGATTCCTGAAACCAAGATGGCCGACACACATGGAAAACAACAAAATTGGGTAGTTGAGGTCCCCCAATGGTCACTAACATCCATCTGATAACTTTTGAAGATCGAAATTGACCATATATGGCCTGGATTCCTGTGTTTCCTAAAACAAAGATGGCCGACACACATGGAAAACAATAAAATAGGCTAGTTGAGGTCTCCCAATAGTCACTAACACCCATCTGATAATTTTTGAAGATCAAAATTGACCATGTATGGCCTGGATCCCTGTGTATCCTAAAACAAAGATGGCCGACACATATGGAAAACAATAGAATTAGGTAGTTGAGGTCTTTCAATGGTCACTAATATCCATCTGATAACATTTGAAGATCAAAATTGACCACAAATGACCTGGATCCCTGTGTTTCCTAAAACCAAGATGGCTGACACACATGGCAAACAATAAAATTGGGTAGTTGAGGTGTCCCAATGGTCACTAACATCCATCTTATAACTTTTTAAGATCAAAATTGACCATATATGGCCTGGATCCCCGTGTTTCCGAAAACCAAGATGGCCGACACACATGGGAAACGGTCCCAAGACTCCAAATAATCCAATGCCACGCCACTTAAAACTCCTAAAAAAGTGCATCATACTTATGTGTACATGTATACATAAATATACATGTAGGTGGCCTTTAGTGGGTTAATAGTCAGTGGTGCTGAGAAATGCCCCACCAGCAGAAGAGAACCACATGGTGCTGGGGGAGGTGGTGGCAGGCAGGTATGGGGCCACCACAGGAGCACAGCCACCACCACTATTCAGAGGTGGGTGGGGGGGGGGGGGTATATATACTATATACCATGGCTCTGCCTGAGGTGTCCAGGGCTACCACCACTCTGTCCCCAGGGTCTACAATAACAGGTCCACCAACACCACCACTGTCACCACTTCTATGCTTGACTGATTTGCAGATTTTAATCCAGGTATAGGCATACTCAATACTGTACCTATGACAGGATTATACATGGAGAGCGAGGAAGCACCACTATGAGAGCTTGTATTTAAGAATGGGTCCCCTCCTATAGCCGTTCATTCCTAAGAATGAACGGCAAAAACACCATCTCAAGGACACCCCCAGCATCAGCACCCCTGGCGACGTGCCTGAGCAGGTCTGAGCTACACACAAAACGTGGAGCAGCTTATGAGGAGGGGAGCAGTAGAGCAGCCTGCAGATAACGTCTTCGATTCACCACCGTAGGAAGGAAAGGGAATAGGCAAGGAGTTAGATCAGCGACACGTGCGTTTGAAGAAGTGATCCCCACTGGGGAACGTAGTGTGGTTACTATGGCAACGTTGACCTGTGTCCTTTAAGTCAACGACTGTACACATGCTCCAAGGGGCAAAAAGCAGGAAGACTATCTCATCCTGCTTCTTAGAGATCAGTGTTCAATCATAACCCACAGCTGACCCTAAAATGCTTATCCCACTGGCCAGGCGGTTAGGCCTACTTTCATATCAAGGAAATCCAGGGCACTGCCAGCCAGAGGCAATTGCATTTACTGCTGGCATGCATGTTTTAGGTTGCCCACCCCTAAGGCAACGTCTAGGTAAGGCCTAGAAGTGTATATAAATAATGGACATACGATGGCCGACCGGAAGGTGCCGACGATGATTGGTTTATACGTGTTTCCGGGTCCGGCCTTTAGGGTCCCCCAGCCGCATACAGAGCAGTCAGTTACACTCAGTTACAGAGGCATAGGGCACACCCGGCGCCTCCCTAATCAAATGGTAGTCCGACCATCAGAGGTGCTCTCGTGATGGTGTGGCTGTAAATATTCAATTTACCTGATATTCTCTTCAATATACAAATAGCATTACTGCCACAAAAATACATTCACGCCAATGTTATGTATGGGATGATGTGATAATACCTTGTATTATGAAACACATATTCTTATCTGGGTTATATGCCATGGCAGCTCAGAAATAGGAAGATTATTTAGGCAGTGTTATAAGTCATAGTTCATGAGTTCGATCTTCTCCAGTTTGGATGGAGTTCCATAATTTATTAACATAGATGGAGTCTCTGTTAACATCTGGGGATATTCGATATGACCATACCTCATATAATTTCTCCAAACCTCTGAATTGCACAAGGTTGTCTCTATAAATCTTCGTTGCAGTTACATGTACTCGATGAGTTTACATACCATACTGAGTCCATTTAATTATCTCTAAAAAGCTAAATGTATCTCTGAACACAGCTAAGTTTATGCGTATTCAAAGATTTGGCTTTTTCAGAGCAGACCCCCAATTACTAGTCTTCTGTTGTCTACAATACAATATACACCACGAAATGACAAATATGTTGATCAATCAATATTTACTGACATATTGAGAGATATTGTGTGGGAGGTCAACATTATAATGTGGGTGGGGTTGATAACGTACAAGAATACACAGAAGATCCTTTAAACAGCCACGATAGGCTGGAGAGTGTCTAGACTATAATATAACATCTCCATAATCAATACCACAGAGCATGTCCTACTGTGCACCTGTCCCAACACACGCGTTACACTACCGATGATGTGATCATGAAGTGAACGACTGCTGTCCCCATCACCACATCAAGCGTGCTTAATCACCTTTGTCCTCCACCCTACACTCAGACCAGAATAGCTCAAGCATCTCAGTCCCACACAGGGTGTGTTTCAGCCCCTAAACAAGCCTCATCACTCTAGATACCCGACACTTTGTTTCTACGGAGCAGGGCTAGTATTGAATAATGATGCAGAAGGGAGAGTGATCTGTTGTGTAGGCGTTCGACCCGTGCCCATAGGGATGTCTGTTGCACTGCCAGGCCATGGTGTGTGGGCGTCTCCCAGGGACTGGAGGATTCACAGGCTTGTATTGGACAGTCGTCTTTGTTGTGTTTATGTGTGTCGTTCTAATAAGTTCCCCTTTTTTACATCTGTGCAAGCGTCAGAGTCTAACCTCAGAGTTATGGCATTTAGTGCATGTTCCAAAACTACAAGCTTGGGCCTCAAGTGTCAGTATTGAGTGACAATAACTGACGTTTAGGCCGTTATCGACAGAAAAATGCACAACCTCTCTCAGAATACACTGTTCAGTACAAACCTGTGGCAGAATTCCAGTCTGGTTAGGAGTGAACTAAGGATGGGGAGGTGTGTGGGTGGAGGGGGAGAACACATGCTGCATCAAAGGGAGTAATTCGTACCGGTACTTGACTGCATAAGCAGAAATCTGATGGCACTTTCTTATTGAATTTAGCCTATTTTCCTTGTGCGTGGGAAAGAACTGCTTTGATGGGAAAACACATTGGAACCTTTTACGTCTCACTATTCTGTAGTGTTTGCCAAAAATGTAACATTAATGTGCCTCCAATTTCCTGGAACTGTTATTTCCCTTTGCCTTTACTGCACAGAAAACAGGACTTTTATCATATTTGTACATCAGAGCATCTCAAAAAGCGTCGGAGAGAGCAATGTGCAGGAAAGGAAAATCCTGCTGTATATCTCAGATCCTAAATACATGTACTTCTGTGTGATGAGTCACTGCAGAAAGACCCCTTTCCATATTGCCTTTCAGAATCTGTGACGAACAGCAAATCAGAAGCCGGATAATGCCAAGGGCTTTCATATTGATGTGTCCGATGGAAAGTATGGGCTCTGTTTTTCCTTTTTACGTATACAGTGACAGAAATGGGACTGTCGGCATCACACAATAACTGCTCCAGCAGCTGCAACAGTGTGCTGTATCTGCTCCCCTCTCCCACACCCTATCGGGAGGTGCTAAATCTTCTGACAAAAGGCAATGACATCTCTTTCAACATTACCGTAATCTCCCGCGTATAAGGCGCGTCTTATACGGGGGGTTTAGTTCTCATTGGATCCACAAGGGGGACACCAAGACCTTTCTTTTGATATATTACACTCCCATATAAGCTCATCTGCTGCATTTGGGGTCCAGGAGGGTCACGGGGGTCAAAACTACACATAGCTTTTTGAATTTTGAAAATCCATTCATTAGAACAAAAGTTATGAATTTTTATTTTTTTTGACCATATTCTGAAACTCTGGGTGCGCCTTATACGCGGGATGCGCCTTATACGCGGGAGATTACGGTATGTCACTTGTGTCAAATTTGGCCAGTTGTGCTTTATATATTTAAATATTTTATCAGATTGAAATAGACATACTCTCAGTACCACTCACTGTTTTTACATGTACCAGGGTATATTAGAATCTTCAGTGCACAAATAGCCCGGAAATTCACTATGGTAAAGTTAACATATATCATATATATGGCAGGTTATGCATGCTGCTGTCAACATGAAATCAGTACACCGATTTCTGTTAACGAGATTCATCACAACGTATAGAACCGTATCGTTCTCGATGGGATAACATCAAATTATATCACAAAGTTGGATTACATTCATTGCAGTTCATCTCCTTTATGATACAACTGTTCTGTATAGGATGATGTGTAATATCACGTCCACTATACCATCAATCTACAACGGTCTATGCCTGTAGGGTATACACCCCAGTGTATGCAGGCCCCCCATCACTGTGTACCCATGTGGGCTGTATGGATAGGTAACATGCCAAACAAAGTCAGGTGTGACCATCTAATAAGCCAATTTATGTAAACGTATATACCGATATCAAATACAATATTATCATCTACCGGTATCTCAACGTATACATAGATAAATACTTGTATCTGATATGACGAGAACCTTTCACGATACTCACTGCAGAAAAATCCCGGTAAAAGAATGAATCATTGTTCAGAAAATGGCCCCACTAAGTGTGTCATTGTAACTTGTATTACATATACATAGATACAGAATGTAAATAGGCATGTGAGAGGTCAAGGAAATATGAACATGTACAGTATGACCGACAAGGCATATAACATTTTTTCCTATGTATTATGCCAAGATAGGAAACATCCATGGATAGGACAGAAGCGTTTTCAAGTTACAAATCTGTTAAATATGAGATAAAAACCGTAATACCGCACGTATAAGGCGTGGCTTATACACGGGGACTGGCCCTGGTGTGCCTCATAAAATCAGCCAAAGTTAGAGTCAGGATATTCAGAATTTATCCATCATATCTGTACTAAACTGGTCTAAATCAAGCCCAGCTGCACCCTAATGGATCCCCTAAAGTTAAGGGTGCGCCTTATACGCGAGGTATTACAGTACTACCTAATACCATTTGGTAAGCAGATCTTCGTCCCTGCTGTCATATCAAAAGGTGAAACAAAACCAAGGTACCGAGCAGCTCTGGAGGAACGCTCAATACAGAGAAGAATGTAAAAATAAAAATCTGCATGTTTGGGCATGGTTTGGTAGTGCAGACTAGGGTAGGCAGGTATTAAAGCATGACCTAGTCCCACACCCCTCTCTGCCTCCCCTACACAGCGGTGGGATACAATGGGGTATCGGTGCGGAAATACCTTACCGTCACGCGGGACCAGGGTAATGCCATACCCGCCATTCATCAACAGTGGGAACGGCCACAACATAGCCTCCATCCCACACCGAACAGGCAACACTGTAAATACCGGCACAAGGCTTAAGTGATTGACGGCATAATAAAAACAACTACATCTCTCGTCGTGGGGCCTAATTAAATTCTATTTTTAGCTTTAATTCTATGAATACAGCTAAGAAATTCCACAAAAATCTCCATGGATGTCAATTTGGATTTCCCTATTCTTATTCGGTATGCTAGGAATAATCATTCTCTGTTTTGATGGTAAGACAAGATCGCCTCCTCAGTGGCCCTATAGACCACTAACTCATCAATGGGGGAATCTCAATTTAGAGAGACATCACTGGTGGCTGTGACATTCCTAACCACTATTCTTCATAAAGTAAGGGGTTTTAGAATAAATGAATATATTGATTGAATGAAGGATGTTAGTTTAGTTCCTCCATTTATATCCTTTCTTTTCATTCCATATGGGAGGTAGTATTTTCTTTACAGCAGGATCCCCATAAATGTCCAGGAAATCATCTTTCTTTGAGGCCAACAACAATACACATTAACGACAGGCATCCCCCATACATAACCCGAGGTGAGGAAATGGCACTGTTTGTGTGCGGGTGCCTTGACCTCTCTCATTACCTCTGGATCCACTACCTAAACGCCTCAGCTTCCAAACCATGCCGTGGTAGACCCTCAATCAGGTACCCGCCCTCAGGTCAGCAGTGGGCGAGGGAATGTCGACCGCGCACTTCATTAGTGAGAATTTCTTCCGCTGTTGGCTTTTATAAAAGATTCATGCTCGGATCTCTGAGTCCGCCAGCTGCATGACACATGGCCACAATGAAATCTTGACTCCCACCTTGAGAAGAGTTGAGTGTCTCCAGCATGAGAGCATAGGGAACACACTGACAGTAAATAATTTATTTGGATGAGACTGCTTTTATAGAGATACTCGTCAGATCAAACAGCATATGCACAAAGGGTTAGGATGTGCTTTTTATATAAGACAATCTCCAATAGTATATGCATAAAGACATGCACAATGGAATATCCGTTAACCACATCTAAGGTCTGTGAATCTCACTGTCCATACCTCCAACGACCGCCCCTCCTGTAATCCCCTACCTTAACTCACTTTGGGTATGGATCCCCCTTAGTGACCAGGAAGCCTGCTGCCATCATGCATGCCCCCACTCTGTCTTGAGGCTAGCCAGACTGTCACCGGCCCACAAAGACCTCTCCATCTGGTCAAGGCTTCAAATTAGATTTCTTCCCCTTTCAAGACCACTTCTTGTCAAACACACGCCTGGATTTGAAGTTCAGGTTCCCAGACTTTGTTGGCTAGAACACTCTACCTGATCTTCTGGGAGAATATATCAATGAGCAGGGGATAATTTAGCACTGTATTCCCCGAAGTTAGTCTGCCCGTATTCAACGAAGCCGTTATGCGAGTTGACATTTGCATTTATGCCATGGCTCCACAGGTTTAAATTGCTTTTAAATAAAGAAACACAACGATATTCACTGGTTTTCAAATGCGTCGAGTCCTCTCGATTTGATTTGTTTATAGTAACGATTGTATCAGCAAAGGCATAAACAGGTCATGAACTATTTCTCAGGGATCATTCCTCTGTGAAAGCAAGTTCACCATGGCTGGAGGGGAAGCACATACACTGGCCAATAATGTCACTACATAACCACTGGTTACCAACTAACATGACTTAAAGCGGTGGTAAATATGACTAAAGGAGAGCAGTGTATAGCCAGCCGACGTGGAACAGGAGGATGGGGAGTGTGGCAGGGGCACCGCCTGATTGACCTTTCCCGTGGTCCACTGTAGGGCCTGGATTAGGAGCAACATTGCTGGAAAAGGCAGACCTCCAATCCTCACCAGCAGAAAGAGTAGCTTTTAGGAATGTGGGGGGGCGGTCTACTTGGGGCTAAATTGACGGTGAAAACTACACGTGTCGTGTAAGGATGGGTATTATTTGTAGGAGAGGGACAGAGGTAAGGAAAGACTGATGTCATCAAAGTTGAGAAGCCCTATCTGTGAGTAGAACGTGATGCATCGGGCAATAATCCTCATTGTTTATGTATAGAAAGAGGAAATTAATTATATTCAGATAGTTTCAGGTACAACAGGTTGCTTCTAGACACTGGGGGCGATTTTGCATGGTTTAATCTTCAGAGGAATTGTAGACTTTCAAAAGCTTTTGGTATTTTGGTTTTGAAAAGCTTGTTGGCTATGGGGAGTTTATGATATTGTGCATGGAGGGTGTGTAAACATTGATATTCTACTCTTGAGTGAGTATTAAGTAATAGATGTTTAACGCCATTTTGACAGCAAATTTTATGGCGAGAACGATATTACACAATTTCACAGAGGAATGTGTCGGTGCCCGCACATATGTGCACCACACGTCCTGAGGGGATAGGAAAGAAGAGATATAGACCCTTTTAAGTGGGCTAGGGAAGCCCGTCTACTCTTGAAGAGTTTCTGGTAGTGAGTTAGTGGGGCCTGAAATCTATAGACAACTTGTGGTATAGTGTTGGGGTTGTGACATTGTTTTGGGGATGGTTGCAGACTTTTAGAGGGTTTGTAGTATTGTGCTTTCAGGGCAATTTCCGAATGTGGCCATCTATGACTGTGGACAGTGGGTGTGTTGTCCCTGTGTCCTGTGGGTTGGTTACACCAATGTTCAGGAGGGTTGGATCGGTAGTTCGGTATCCCTGTCATTGTCAGTTATCATGGTGCCATCGTTATTATGCCTAATGTCCGTGTCCGCTGGCCGGTCACTGCATTGTCATCACAGGCATTATAGGAACAATAACCCATCCAGAAATAACCTGGTTCGTGCACCAATGTGGGATGTCATTCAGATATATTAAACACCACTTAACTGGAGACATACATGGTTAAAAAAACAAACAAGAAAAAAAAACAGTGGAAATAGTGTAAGCCTACTCATATGTCTCAAGAATACACTGATAGGTTATCAACCGTATCAGTCTATCATTGAGACACATCTGATGAAATGTTCTTCGCACTTAAAGTGCTAACAATATATTCAATCAGACGCGTCTTATACATGCAGTTGGGTAAACGATGCTGGACAGACAGTACAGTAGGTATAAGACACGTTTACTACATGTATATGCTTTACGTCCTCAAAGTAGATAGCAAATCTACTGTATATATCATACTTAAGATGTAAATACGGAGCGCTGCTTCGTTAAGGAACAAATTGGTCTCATGATTTAGTTAGTATTTTAATATCGATCACCACATGAAGCTTTTCGCTTTGTTTTGACTGCATTACACAGTTAAAGCAAGCATTCTACCCTATTAACCAAACGATATAGAAATAGCACTGTTAACGATGGTAAATCTCTTGCTATACACAGTAAAACTATTGCCTTTATATTGTTTAAATGAAGTACCCTTATTGGCCCATTATAGGATGACTCTCGTTACTGTTTTTTCCGAGCTGCTTGCGGTCTCTGAGCCTATTGACTGAGTGACTCACCATAGGAGGTGACGCCGTTGGTGGGGTTGTGGGTAGACACACCGCCCAGGTCAGTAAGGGGGATCATGGCGGGCGTTTTACACCACGTTCTTACCAACACACGCCTTCACTGGTCCCTTCCAGGGCCATAATGAGCACCTCACACCCCTGGTATAGGTCTCCTCCAGGGAGGGGGGGGGGGAGCTGTTCACACAGTACAGTCATCTACAACATAGCTGTAGGTTCATGTCGTGTATATCACATTGTATTTGTAGATTTAGAGGTATGAGGGATCCACATTCAGCTACATAATCCAAGTGGAGTCAAATCAACAGGTGTCTTTCAAATGTGTATACAAGCAGGAGCTGTGAAGCAGCTCTGCAATTCCACCCCGGGAATCCCACCGCCTAGAATATGGTCCAAATCAATGCACCTGGTTTATTAGCCATCTACATGTATACATGGCTATATAAGAGGCGCCCATGTAAGCTCGGTAATCCATGCCCCATTTAAGACGTTGAGCAGCTTTGCATTTCACAAAGAGTCACACTGTCTGACACTGTCATATCTCTGGAGGTCCTAAGGGGAATACTGGCATCACCCAGTAGCTTTAATATAACTGTCCGGCTCAGTGAGGATGGATCCAGTGTGTGGTGATGCCCAGATTACCACGGTATAAGTGTGTGTGCTAGCTGGTGGCCAGTGGCAGACTGAATGGCAGGACTGTGATGGGAAGTGAGTCCCTCTAACCCCCCTCTCTACATCAATCTGCTACCGTCACCACCACTGTTCACTGCTGCATCTAAACTATAAGAACAACCAAAGTACCCGCACTTAGCCTCTATCAAGCTGTCTACTCAATGACTAGACGCATGTCTTCTCTATTTCTTCTCACAAATAAAACAAGACAGGTTAATTTCAATCTGCCGGGATAATACACAAATTGTGCATCAGACAACCGGTATCTCCAACCTGCATCTTATGATTCCGTAACATGACAATGTACTTGGTATGGTATTCTACTCACTATAGGTGCTTAAAAGAAATAAAGGCTTGTGTATACAGACTATCGAATTAAACCTACTAGTATATAGTCATAATCACAAAAAGATTACAATTACAAGGGGGGAAAAACAGCAACCGGTAGAAGGCACATATATTGCATCATATATAAATATTTCCAAATTAAAAGCATGCAGCCATAGAGGGTTAATTTTGCATAGGAAGAACACTGTAATGTTGGGATCCGGTCAGGCATACTTAAAGGACAGAAATATTCTGCTTAAGTCATGTCTACTATTAAAGGGGCGTCCTTATCGCCCTGACGTGATTTGCCTGGTTATCCCATGGCACGCCGACATTTCCAACATTGGGATAGAGTCGGCAATGAATACTATCCAGTCATGAATAGTCTACTGTAGATTCAGGCCTTGTTTTTGTGCTTCTTGTATATATAATCCAACAGCCAGCATTTCTACTTGGATTCCCGACACCTACTTAAATACACTTCTCTACAGTCAGCCATATGTCATTTCACATGCATACACATTCCTCTACTTTCTTACTCTTTTCGCTCCTCTGCGATTAGTACGATCTGTATAATCTAGCTAATTGCAAATAAGAGCATTTTTCTTTTCTTTTTCTCTTTTCAATTTGTATGTACTTACTGTTTTTCCATTAAGAAACGCCCCCCCCCCCGAATGCGTCATTTGGTATACTCTGACCATGTCACTTAGTTGTTTGGAATACGGAACTATGTTTAGTCACGAACATGTGATTGTCTAGGCCCCCATCTGAGGTAATTTAAGTCTCACCAAGGGTAAAGAACAAGCTGAATGAACTCTGGCCCTGGAGCGAGTCTATATGTGGATCAACACAGTAAAAGGTACGCCCTCGAGGGAGTGTGCGGGCATACCTTTTACCATGTTGATCCACATATGCTCTGACACAGCCGCTTCTCCCATTAAATCTTAACCCTCAATCCTATAATCACCATTCGAATAAAGAATCAAATGATGTCAGCAGCGTCTCTTACAATTAGTCGAACCTGATCTATACTATTCAAATCATAACCAAACTTGTTTTCTCTCTCAAAAGTGGTATCATTTGTTATCACCGTGCATTAGATTACATGTATTTGATATCAACAAGCACTGTTGCTCTGATAAAATCCTACAGAATTAGAATATTTAAATGACCAACCCCTTACTACGGTACATTCTATTCTAACAATCCCATGTACCAAATATTTCTGATCTAAAATTATTATCGAGCATGGTAATTAGTTTCTCACGTTACCGGGTATTAGACTTGCTGATATACAATGGACCACGTCTAGGATATTAAATCATCAGAGCATGCAAAACTCTCTTTCAAAAAAACATGTGAAGCTACTGTAGAGAATTTACTTGGAGCATTACATGACTAATTGGCAAGTAGGATGCACTTTCTGGAACTGACGAATTGCTATTTACACATCAGCTTAACGGCGGCTAGGGTGACTAGAGCCATATGGCGAGGGGCGTTTGCTGCTAGCCCTGAACTGGAGCAATCTGACCACAAGGAAGCTACTGGGGCGGTTGTTGTAGCAAACTGAGGTGGGGCAAGCCAAGGGGCACGTTGGTTGTATTACTTGAGTGAATGTAATGGCTGTTGGTGGATGGCTAGGTCAGCAGCGGTGGCAGGGGGGAATGGAAGTTCTAGGCAGAACCTAAGGCATAGATAGCAGAGGTACATAACTGAATCTGTAGTGTAGTCGTGGTATTAGGGACTGGTATATAATATATTTGCCATAGCCTGCAGAGGCAAACAAGGTTTCTAGATTATTTAAACACCCAAGGCGGCTATGTTCGCCACACCTCTGAGTAGTTAGTGAGAAAGTTTAAGGGAGAGCGATTATAGCCATCTCAAGAGGCTTTCACTGCAAACTGTAAAGGAATTGTGGTAAATGGTAGGACCAGTAGGCTGCAAAGTGTCCGTGACCTCCCAATCTCTAAATTAAGTATAGATTTATATTCTAGACTCAGCTGCCTTGTCGGTCTATGTTAGATTCAGTATACAGTGGCTGGGGAATGGTGGGGATGGGTGGACGAGGGAATGGTCAGACACCTGGCGAGGTAAAGATGATGGCAGAGGTGAGGACCAACGGACGCTATGCGGCTAATACTAGGTGGCTAGAGGGATTCCATATTGAACGGGTGGTTGTTTGCGTACACAGACCCGTGGCGAATCATTGCAGTATCGATTGAAGGTCTCAATGGAACATTTGGGGTGTGAGCGTTCACGCCGAGTGCTATTAAGGCACCGGTTCTGCACACAGACTCCTTTATAAATAGTTACCCACCGGGCTGCGACATGAGCCTGAATTGTTTCCATATAGTGGATTATCCCACAATGGGTATTATTCAAACCTACAATACGCTTTGTATGGATTTATGCACATGTATCAAGTTACCAGTTTATTGCATATGCAAATTCATGTAAAACTGTAGTTCCGTTCTATGCAATATGCCAAATTCTCCAATAATCTCCACTATATAACATGTTTAAGATATTGCATCTGAATAGAGTTATAGAGAACAAAATCATGAACCGGGTTGTTATAGACTACAGCCCACTATTATAATGTCCAGACTTGCTTTGTCGTAATGGATATTTTTGTAGAGCTGAGGTAGATCAGATTTTAATTTGTCATATAGATAAAATGAATTATAGAACTTTGACGTCATGATGTTACTAAACAGCCCCATCAGCACCATTTGTTACCATATGTTTAAACATAGACTGCAATAACCAGTGTTTGTCGACCCTTCCAATATACTACTCATATTGAGCCCTGATGACCAGCACACTCATGTCATCTAATTACTGTGTCATAACACCTGGTGCATATCAGTGGCTTCTATGCCATTACATATACCTACCCGGTAGTGACCCAAATTCCCGACCTTTGCTATACCTGATTGTGTAATACCGGTATTATTTACACACACCGTTTTTGATCAAATAGTTGCTGTTCAACTCTACAGGTCGATATATCATAGAGCATTTCTTTATATCATTCTTCCCTCTTTGAAGACAAAATGATCGTTGATGCTACAAGTACAACCCCTATCAATGCATCGGTCCCTTTCAGGGTATGCCCGATGGCTGGATGCCAAATAAATACTAAAGTATGAGTTGCAGGGATAGAATACACACATTGGCACATACGCCGATGTGACAGACCACCCTTGGGTGTGCTAGAAATTCTCTAAGTGGGCGGGGTGGTATAAGAGGGATACCCACAGAAGACGGTGAGCTGCTCTGCCAGCTTCTAATTACCTACTCAGTATACTACTCGCATATTAGGAGCGTGTCACAAGGCGGTATCGTGGGCACATGAGTGATGGCCAGGCCTAGACAGGTAGATGCTCTATGGATTACTTACTGATGTTATCTCAATTTGTCTGCATAGTGAGAAAGACAGGTTTCTTTATAGATAAGAAAAGTTTGTCTTGTTACAAAATCAATTCTAACAAGAGTGAAGAGGCATGCCCGGTTACCTATCTCTTAAAACATATATGTAAAAGAAAAGTGCACACACGTCTTGTAACAAAAACCATTCACTGGAGAAATCATTATATTGTGTTTATATTTTTTGAATACCCATCGGTTGGTGAGGGGTGGCTGAGAGCTGAATAAAGGGCATCATTAACTCCTGGCAGCATCCAGACCATTATACAAATGGGCACCTGATCCGACGGAAGGATGTGAGCAGTCGACGCCCTGATTCTATCCAGAGGTTCACAAAGGGTCCAACCAGGTACATGTATATTAACATTAAGCAGATGGTGGAGACACTGGAGAAGGACAGATAAACATGCACTGCTCGCACTAACATACAATAGCACTGGTCATGCCTCTAATAGAATCCCTGTAAAATTAATGCCTCAAATACCCCCACCCCTTCCCCATGGACCAAATCACCTTGCCTTTCCATCCACTAGTCCTTATCAAGCGCCACCACAGATACTGGTTGTCATGGTAACAGTGAAGTGATAATTGCACCATAAAGAGGCACTATTGTCTGTCCTATTACACCTGACGAATTACCATGCCCGTCCATCAGTCCTCTCCAGGGTCCTCATCTAGAAGTGCCTTTTTTGGCAGCCCTAGCCACTGTCGGTCCTTAATGATACCGTGTATTATCTTTCTTTTTTTTTTTTGTAGTTGTGTATTCCTGTGTGACAATCTTTGTTTTATAGTGGTATTCAGCATTTATGGTGCTACCAGATAGTGAGCGATAACAAATATTATAATTTTCAACACGCCCTTTTAATAGTGCTGCTACTCAAAGGTCAACTCTGAATAATGCTGATGTTGTCACAAATGAGTCGACATGATATTGGTAAATAAATGCTCATCAACAAAATGAGTTCACTTGGCTCAAATCAAATGCACACATACTTTTTATATTTCAAATACATGTTTTGTAGCCTAGACTTCTCTTCCACAGTAACATTTAAACCATTGTGACGCCTTAGAACAAAAGTCACCATTAAAGTATCACGTATACAGGCTTACCGGTTGCTTTTCATCTAAACCATGGTGACATCTCACTGTGGATATATATCACACACAGGATTATGGAAATGCTTCTCATATAAGCAATCCATTATAATGCTATCTATTGCACTTTCTACATATATCTGATGCATAATGATCAATACCCAAAAATTAGATAGAAGCCATATTACTCCCACTCAACAGATCTACAAGAAATAGCCATTAGATTCCAATCTCTCAGTTTAGATCTGATCACTGTCTGGTTCAATTCTCTAGAAACCACATTATGGCACAGAATGTTGCCAGCTCAATCTGGAGTGGCGTCTGTGTTAGCTCGGGTGGCTGGGCACTGAATTATGCAAGGCACAACGCGTGTCCACAGTGTACTAGCAGATTGTATTGGCGTCTGCACCCCCGTCCTACAGCCAGCTATACAACAGGCCTACAACATCAGGGGACCTCTTCTATTGTGTCATCTTCATAAGCTGTATGGTTGGCTATAGGCTTTACGGAGCGTGTTCTGTGATATAAAAGGTTTTGTAAAAAGAGGTATAAATCTATAATTCCCTTCCTCTCCCGAGGATATCTGGCACTAACCAGTCTGAACAAGTGTATCCAGGGGCAGCTTTTTACCAACCCATAGTGTGCAGGACTACAATACCATCTTAGAAACACTATGCCATCAGGGTAAACAATAGCTGTGTGATGGAATTTGTATAGTATAGGAATTCCGGATGTGTCAATTGTAATAAAGGCGACAATCTCAATTCAATATCCAAAGCTAAAGCGAACAAACCTATATCGTCCGGTATATCAATTAAATGTGACTTCCTAGAATTAAAAATCGTTAGCATTTAAATTCGACAGCAGGCTGATTGTAGTGTGACAGGTATCAAGCCTGAAATGTTATCACATCATCAGCACCTGCAGTTATTAGATTAGCCTTTATCATGTAAGTTCGATTACAGTTCACCTGAGACATGTAAACCACCAGTCTGTTTCATCAACATATTCCTTTCATGTCCAACCCTGGAAGGTTCACCTGGACTTTATTTGCGCATCATGCCGATCCTCATGACGTGTATCAACGCTACTGGTATAGGGCTGGCATGATGCATGAATGTGCAGCAACTCGCCAGTGCTGCTGGTATAGGGCTGGCATGATGCATGAATGTGCAGCACCTCGCCAGTGCTGCTGGTATAGGGCTGGCATGATGCATGAATGTGAAGCACCTCGCCAGTGCTGCTGGTTTAGGGTTGTCATGATGCATGAATGTGCAGCACCTCGCCAGTGCTGCTGGTATAGGGCTGGCATGATGCATGAATGTGCAGCACCTCGCCATTGCTGCTGGTATAGGGCTGGCATGATGCATGAATGTGCAGCACCTCGCCAGTGCTGCTGGTATAGGGCTGGCATGATGCATGAATGTGCAGCACCTCGCCATTGCTGCTGGTATAGGGCTGGCATGATGCATGAATGTGCAGCACCTCGCCAGTGCTGCTGGTATAGGGCTGGCATGATGCATGAATGTGCAGCACCTCGCCAGTGCTGCTGGTATAGGGCTGGCATGATGCATGAATGTGCAGCACCTCGCCATTGCTGCTGGTATAGGGCTGGCATGATACATGAATGTGCAGCACCTCGCCAGTGCTGCCTCAATCCATGCATCATGTTGACCAATGAGCAAGAGTCATTAGTGCATTATCGCTACTTAAAGAGCTAAGCTTTTTGAGCTGATGTTACTGCAGGACTCTGTTCAGGGTACATTCTCTTTGAAACTAGCGTGACAGACAGAAATTATGGCAACAATCAAAATATGCCATGACGTCCTATCAGATTATTATTGCATTAAACAGTAAGCTATTGTGAAGTACCGTAATGGCCCGTTTAAGCGCCAGGGTCTCAAATAAGCGCCAGTCTCGAATAAGCGCCGGGGTACAGGGGTACTGAAATCAGTCTAAAGCACTAAAAACAGTATTCAAATAAGCGGTTGTCTCAAATAAGCGCTGGGGGTACAAGGGAATTGAAGTTAATGAGCGCCCGGGTGTTTAAACGGGCCACTACGGTAGTCCAACCCACATGCGCAATATGTTGTTGTTCTACAAATATGTACAGGCAATACAGTTAGATAAATGCCGTGGTTACGAGTAGATTTTCTTTACTTTCTTTTATCAAGGCTTTTCAATATGTATGTCATAGGGGTCCTATCATCCTACACGTCTCGTGATAACTCACAATCATACAATACAACACAATGGAAAAGTTATCAATATGTAATGGGAAGGTTAGGCCACACCAAAAAAAATAAGTTGGTCTACAGATTTTCGTTTTGAAAGAATGGTGCGAGCGAGCGAAATTTTTTAAGAATTTGTTGTTGTCCAATGGATTTCCTCCTTGATAAAGGAGGCATGAGCAAAATCTTTTAAAAATTTTGCCAAACACAACAAAGAGAAAACTCTCAGAAAGTGAGGCGAGCGAAATCTGTAGACAAAGATTTTTTCAAAGAAAAAAAAAATTGCATTCTTGAAAATATGAAGAGGGAAATCCGTAGACCAACTTGTTTTTTTTTGGCGTGGCCTCATATGATAAACACTAAATGCAACAATATATTTTTACTGTTGTGCTTACGAATTCATAGCCAGTCCCCTTGAAGTTTGGCTCTTCCTGTCAAGGTAATGGTTGGTAGTGGACACACCTGCACCCCCCCCCCATCGTAATTGTCCCCATTAACATTTGTCAGATGCTCCACCATCAGGAGTTCAGGCCTACCTAATCGTGCTCTATCTTCTGTGACTTGCTTCCAATAAAACTTGTCTCGTGCCTCTGACCACCATACCTATAACTTATATGTGAGGCTGTCTTCCTGTCACGCTCCCAACATCTTTATTTGAGACAAATAAGGGAGGGCTATCTGAGGAGATGCCCAGTGCAGCAGTTCTAGGCAATCTGCTGGTTGACATTTGGTCAAATTAAGAGGCAGGTGGTTGGGGTAGTCAAGGTAAAGGAAGACGTTCCCCTGTGGTGGCTGACCGAGGGCCTAGTAGTAAGAGAAGGCAAGAAGTATATATATCCGGTGCAAAGCACCGGGTATATATTACGTAACCTGGTTAACCCATAGTTTATCTGATTTAAACCATGGTCCAGGTTTGTCACACCTAGTGTATATGGGAGACATTTCTATACTGAACAAGTAATTAATGGATATATCATGACGCATGACCGATATCAAACAATAACATGCAACGAGGGGGCGAAGCCCCAAGTTGCATGTTATTGTTTGATATCAGGCACAAGTCATGACATATCCATTAACTACTTATTTTATTACATGATTAATCAATACATAATCAATAGAATATCAATAAATTCAATTTGAAAAGAAAATTCTTCACCTCCCCATGGGACTCGAAGCCTGCCATAGTGTGTGTACACACAAGGTTTGACAGCTTGCACTGCGAAAAAGATGAATCAGGCCAGGACGCGAACGCCTGCACCTTGGGATTGGAGTGCGACTCGCTGACCAATATACCATTGGTACACACATCAGCAGTTTGTCGCGCTATCTTACTGGTGTGATTGCCTCTATAATTACAATGCCATTCTCACCTTGCACTCACGAAATGCTGGGGTCGCTCATAACCAAGCCCAACCTATGACATTGTATATATACAGGCAAACACACACACTTTCTCATCAGTCCCTGTGGCGCAATGCATAGGGAGCTGGTCTTCCAATCAGGAGGGTATGGGTTTGACCCCTGCCCTTGGCGATAGAATTCTCGTAGGTTTTAACATGTGACATATGACAGGTAAGGTGTGCCTGATATCCATGGATATCAGCACACCTTACAAGGCTAGCGTGCGACATCAGAAGGTCCACGTAGTCACGTGTTACAGCTTATCTAGTCACGTGATCTAGCATTAATCTCGATCCAGATAAGTAAGGCCGTACAAACCATGATTACATACTCTAAACTATAATAGAACTAGAAACAATTAAAGGGCTAAGGATACTGTCCCTACGCCGTAGAACTACTTTTGCCAAAACTATTAGTTTATAAAAATTGGATCAAGGCTATTTGCTCTGACAGTGACGCTAGCGAGTCTGCACTACGAGGACTTCGTTAGAATCACGATTTGCGACCTTACAAAGGTCATGATGCATGCATCATGGCATGCAATATCAACAGGTATCAGAATGGGAATATCCAGAAAAGGCACCCAAAATCACAGAAGTGTAATAAACCAGGTTACGTGATATATTCAGAGTGAGATTCTTTTGTTTTAAGGTGTGACCATAGTTTAATGGTTACATGTTATTGTACCGACCGTGTTGGGACGCGGGAGGAGCAGAGCAGAAGACGCCGGTAGCAGTAGCAGCTAGTAGGCATGGGTTGTGGGTGTCGGTAATGTGTGTGCTGGGGGGAGGGGGAGCAGCTCTTTATCATACGGCCATATGGAGCTGCTCCTTACCACGGGGCAGTCTGTGGGCTCCCCGGGGCATACAACAGTTAGCTTCCAACCCACATCCATACCCACAGTCACCTCCTCCCAACGTCATGAACATGTATGCACGTGGCCTATTGGGTTGCTAGGCAACGATCTCCTGTGTAATAAAATGGGTAACCCTTGGTGGGTCTGCAGGGGGTGGATCGGGGCGTAGTCAGGACAGTATTATAAAATGGATCAGTAAAAGAAACGCTAAGCCTAAGGAAGACACTTTAGGATACTCTCGGTGCAGCTTCACTGTCTGCCGTTGGTGTGAAAGAAGATGGCTGATGGTGTAGGCCCCACTGCGCATAGTAGATTACAGGGGTGGGATGGGTTAGGGGTGGTGGGGTGCACTATGGGCCTCCCAGCAGGCCAGTGGTATAGCACTACGGGACGGGCTGTGTGGTACGCCAATGGATAGCTGCTCTGATCTCATTGACATACCAAACACCCCTGGGCATTGACCGCTAGATCCATACAGCATATCATCCTATCACTCATCTGTGGTCAGTTTGTGACTATTTATTCATCAGCTTTTTTATTCGATTTTTCCCCCGGCTGTGTGTGCATTTCCAGTTTTGATATGCCAGCGATGGGGACTACACTTCCTAGATTGGCTTTGACAATGGATATGAATAGGGGTGACGTACGAGGAATCCTGTGACATGTACATGTACACACCCATCCATTAGGAGTCAGACTGTTAGGTAACATATGTACCAAAGAATGACTGATTGTGTCTCGTGTGTTCTATTATATAACATAGAGCATACCTGAATACAGTCAATACTAACTGGGATAGCAGCCAAACTGTCTCATGTTCACATCACTGTGTACGATCAGACCAAATAACCTTACTATCATGTGACAAGTTTTAATGCATACCTACAGTCTAGAGCTGCCATCAACACACACCCAACACCATTTGACCCATCACAATAGATAGCTTCATTGCGATATGGAATACGTTGCAAAGGGGCTACTGATTTCCCCTTATAACATTTGTTTCTGTTATATCCAGTAGTCCGGTATTGATATAATAATTCCATGCCCTCAAAGCAGTCACTACTATGTATGTACTGATCCAACTGTCTGTATCATTCAATATAACATACCTTTCCAATTGAAGCCATCAATCTTAACTTAGCTACAAGTTAAAACTCAATACACACTCGACATAGTACTCCGGATCAAGCTTTCTATGAAAATCATTAATCAATATTCTGTAGATATAAAGATACTGCAGTGACTTGATAACATGGCCGACACTAACTTCGCACTTCCGTATGTAGGAGCATCTCCTGACTAGCCATATACCAGTATTGTAAAGGACAATTGTGTAATGAATCAACATTAATCATTCATTTCCCATTGGGAAAGGAAATGCAGTTGGCACATAATTATGTGTGGCAATCTCCAAAGAGTGACCATACCAGATGTACTATCAAAATATGAAAGTAACAGTACCGCAATACAAGTAAAAAGAAACTCTTTGATGTGCTTCCTTTTTTTATATACACGTGACACCAATATATAACAATTTACAAATATAGTTTACACCTAGACCACAAAATAACGAGTGAGCTTCTTCTCGCAGGCTTATAATTGGGAATTACACAACTATTGAATTAGGAATGCAATGAAAATGCCGCTGTGTCAGAGTTATTCAGTATACATAGGGATAGACATTTTGCTCGTAACTCTAGTTGTATTGTAAAGTCTAGCGACATACATGTATACAATGGACGAGGAAGTAACCTGTCACATGTACAACCGGGTATGTTACTGTTGGCCGTTGAAAAATGATTATGAGACTATAATGAGTGCCTAATCAGTGCGTAGGATGCAATTTTATACGTGTCATTTTATTTCTTTTTGTTCGTTAGTTTTGTTGTTGTTGTTGTTTTTCTCTTTTTTTAGAGGCTAAACAAACTTTAATTACCAAAGGGTTATATGCATAACGGCACATATTGCTACATGCATCATACATACTTATGTTGGATTTAAAACTCTGCTCTTCATTTAACCACTCGCCATCAGGGAGTGTAGGCCGTTTTCAAAACTATCAAAAGAAAGTGAAACAACAACTAAAACATTAAAAAGTAACTATATGTAGTGCAATGCGTACAAATCACGGGATAGAGACCAGTCGGCCCTAAGCAACACATTTCTTTAAGATCATTAGTAAGAACCATTAATTAGAACAGAAATTAGGCCTAAAAAATATAGTGTTCAGGGAGGGGAGCAACGGTTGATTACACACCTGTACCATGCTGACCACGTCCACTTCCTGTGAAGAATTAAAAAAAAAGCATATAACATAACTTAAATAAAGCCCGCTGGAGGTGTTAGCTGCTGGAGTGTCAGGACAACCATAAGTAAGGGAATTGGGAATGTAACCCCCCTCCCCCGTAGGGGCCTAGAGCACAAAAATTGTGCGTGAACGCGCCCTTTCAATCTCTAGTAACATGAAGACTTTTCCACTGAAAACAGGTGAAATTATTTTGACCAATGTTGAAAAATTATCCCTCCCTTACTTATCACCTTACTAAGTTACTAAGTCTATGGGAGTGGCCGGGGGGAGTGGTCATTATTTATTGACGGGGTGGGGGGGTGGGTTTTTGCACAGACCCCCCTGCGACAGGCAGCGGGGCCGTTGGTCCACTTTCTGTTGATCCCAGGTACACAAGAAGAAGTGTATCCCAGTTATACAAGAAATGGACCTGCTCAGCAGATGCATCTGCTGCTTCCAAGATGGTGGATGTCTTCCACACTCCACCTCAGGGAAAAATATGCTCCTTTCAGCTCTTATTTTTCAGAGTTAGACCCTGTATTTTTACGAGGATGTTGACAGAATGGATAGAAATGAAGTGAAATGAGATATTGTCCCATTCCATAAATTTTTTTCTAGGTTTTACTCTCTGCTGACCTGCACCACACAGGACTTTGACTTTATGTCTGCAGCCAATTGTGTACCCCAGGTATAGAAACAGCCGCTTGTGTACCCCAGGTACACAGGGCATGTGTATCCCAGATATACAGGCAGCGCCTTGTGCACCTGGGGTACACAAGGTGGCCCCTTGTGTACCCCAGGTACACAAGGCCATGTGTATCCCAAGTATACAAGCAGTACCTTGTGTACCCCAGGTACACAAGCATGCTTGTGTACCTGGGGTACAGAATCAACCCCTTGTGTATCCCAGGCACACAGCAAGTCCTTGTGTATCCCAGGTACAGAAGCCCTTGTGTATCCCAGGTACACAAGCAGTGTCTTGTGTATCCCAGGTACACAATACCTTGTGTATCCTAAGTACAGAAGTGGTCGCTTGCATATCCTGGGTACGGAAGCAGCCTGTCCCTTATGGTATGACTCATTGCGCAAAATTTACAAGTCCAGTATGAACAGTGATCTTGGGAGAGTAAATTGTAGTAATTTTTTCCTAGGCTTGTAATAAAACTTGTTCTGACCATTTACATAGGCACCCCCATGAAGATGCCACATTTATTTGTCCTTGAAATATCATAGAATGGCATTTTCTATCATAAAACAACTTGAATTGGCTTCCAAATGTCTACCATATTAAAGCAGAACAGATGTTTCTGCTGCAGCAGATGCTGCCCCCTGATTGGTCAATTTCTTGTGTACCCAGGGTACACTATTCCTTGTGCATCTGGGATCAAAAGAAAGCGGACCAACGGCCCCGCTGCCTACGGCAGAGGCTCGCGCCCCTCTTTGACCTATAGTAATGTGCATGTTTATTTGCTAAAAAGAGGGTAGTTTTTTTACCCCCCCTCTCAAACGCACCACTTCACCTGTCAATAAATGTTGACCACTGCCAGTGCCCCTGGTAGGTACATCACATTCCAGTGGTGGCGCCACTGTGCATTTGTCCTCATTTCTGGGACCATTTCCTGTGACCCAGTCCTGAACCACCTTTTCCTAGCATGGGTTTAGCTTTTCATTGATAAAATGCATTTGATTTGGGTAAATCATTTAGAATGACCTACAATATGGAAAAGTACACTTCAATCTACATCCTACTTGATTTCTTGGGGGAAAAAATTGATTTTGACCAAGATTTTGATAATGTCTCTGTATTATAATAAAATGAATGTCAGATTATTAAAAAAGCTAGATGAAACCCAGAAAAAGTGATAGTAGGATTCATGCTCTTTCTGTTGATGTGCCATAATAGTGTGTGGCATCAAGAGATCCATATAAAATAACTCCCGTCTTTGAGAAATTCAAGGTCTTGCACCAAAGCTTACATAGGTAATTAGTGTAATTACTGATTAATAGTTATATGTTTTATTGAGCTATTATGGTAATGTTGATCCTAGAGTTATTGATGGATGAAGAACTGTCAATTTAAATGATAAATCTCTACATTTCAGTTTTTTCAGTCTGTTATTTGGAGCAATTAAAATCTTAAGATCAATAACAGAAATTAGGTTAATTATCTCATTTAATAAGAAAATCTAAGTCACATATATGGGTCACATAAAAATTATCTTTTGTTGGCATTGCAACAACTGTCAATTCACTTTTTAGTTTTTATCAAACAGATTAATCAGTGTGAAAGATATACATGTTTTTATGGTCATCACAGCATGCCATGAGGATAATCCCTCTATTCCTTGTAGAAAAGGTCACAAGATTTACCCCATCTCTCATAGGACATTTTGTATCATTTAATGAAATGAAAATCTTGAATAACTCTGGAACCTGTTGGAATTTTTGAAAAATTCCAAAAGCACAGTTTAAGTGACTCCCATACCTTTGTAGGCTGAGTGCTTTTTAAAGACTATTTATGATAGAATGTATTTTTCATCTGATGTACCACTGGCAATTACAATTACAATTTATTTATTCACATCCTCATCAGAGGTAAAGGAAAGAAAATAAGAAAAGAAATCAGCTCTAGCCGATAGTTACAATGGCTTCACTGAGTTACAGGTGTAACATTACAAGTGTGATAATAAGTGTGGCAGACACTCACACTGGTGACTGGTACACAATTCAAACACTGAAATCGTACCGGTATGTAACTCAAAAAATGCAGATACTCTTACTAGTAAAATCAGGTTTCATTCGGAAATATTCGAGAGAAACTAGAGCTTTGGGCTACAACCCAATGATGGCAATCACTGCTTTATACACTGGCAGTGGCAGCTGTCAACAACTTGCCATGCCCACAGGCAAACCCATGGATGGGCGGGTCGAACGCACCACTGCAAAAAGTGGGCAAAAAATTAAATTTCTTACCTTGAACCTTCTCGAGGTCGGTGTAGTCCCGACGTGATGCCATGATGACTCTATTCTTCTCTCTGTGTTAAACAATTCCTACGTGGCGATGGGGAAATAGATAATTATTTCCCGTTTCGGGATCACAGGCTTTCCGAAGTCGCCATCACTGAAGGACCAGGATGTCCCGGTGTTATGAGAGCCTCACTTTGGATTTGGAGCCGCATGGGTACATATTCACGTATTATCGCTCAGTTGTTGTTTTTCACTGGGCAGCAACGAAGCTCCCGAAAATGAGAGAAACGCCGTTTTCTAATTGCGAGCGGGACTTTATATTACAAGCTATAACACAGAAAAAGGTTTGTGCTCCCCTTTACACCTCTTTGAGCTCATGTATCCTCTCATTTGAAAGGATATCATACAATACCTATATGCACTGGCACTGTCACTGGTACATCACATGAAAATTAAGATAAGCATAAGGAGTTAGAGCTAAACCCCTGTGTCTTAGTTGTGCAGGAGAGTGCAAGGATTTCAAATCTTTTGGAATCATGTTGATATCTCAATTTGTTCTCACAGAATCGCAGAATTAGTATCTAGAAATCTGACATTTTTGTCCTAAGTTAGGCACTTACCTAGTTTTCAAGACTTTAAGTTTGTCCCATGCATTTTATCTTTTAAGCAATGGATAGATCTCATCAAAAGAAATAGATTTGCTCTTTAAATGAAGTCTTTATGCCAAGTATAAGGGAAGTTATGAATGATCAAAGACCCTAAATCGAACCCAAAATTCTGCCACTATTAAGAGTTTAAATAGGGCCCAGATTTGTGATCAAGCATATCTGATACAGGAGTGGCTACATCTCTTAAATCATTATTTTTGACTATTTTCTAATCATGTATGGAAGAGTTCCCCATAAAAGGGTGAAAATCAATGTATCATATCAAAATTTAACAATTTAATGGGATTTTATCTTCACCTAATATCATCTGCGGTTTAGTGATCTCACAGAATTGGCGCAAAATTATGGAGTTGGTATGAGATCTTTAATCGGTCAGAATTTCCCTTTAAATTGATGTAAAGACTTCATTTAAAAAGGAAATCCACTTATTTTTATCAGCTCTATCCATTGCTATTATAAATGATATACATAGGATTGGATTCTAGCAAACAGACAAGGACCTAACATGGAGAAGCTGGTGGAAGGGTGATAGCGAATGGCACGCTAAAATTTTGTTGGGGTCTGGCAAACATCCTGTTCCCCTATGAAATGAAAAAACCTAGACAGTTTCTAAACCATTTTTTTCTGTAGAAAGTGTGGGAACTATTCTCTTTTATGTGAGATTTGGCCTTTATACCAAAAAATGATTTCAAAGTTATGGGGTAACTTCACTTGGGGAGAATGGGATGTTTATCTGAATCAATTATTTCTCAAATAGATTCTTATTAAACCCCTAATCAATCCCTTTAAAATGAGCCCATGCTTGTTAAGATCCTCTAATAAATAGCTACACAATGAGCTGTCAAAGAAAGGAGGGTTTAGCACTCCTCAGTTTCAGCTTTATCACAGTTTCACACCTCCACTGCAGCAGAACCATGCACTGGGGGTAGGTAAGTGCCTACCTAAGTATTCAGGCAATTTGTTGTGACCTTCTGGATCCCAATAATGGGCCAATTAGCCATAATAAATGAAGAAATGAAAGGGAGGTAAGTTAGTAAAATGTCAATTCAATGGGAATGAACCACAATATCAGCATGAAATAAAAAGCTATCTGACCCGGATGTTTACCTGTACGAAATTTTACCTTGACTTAATTTTCCCGTGACCTATATATCTGACCTACATTAGTTCATGACCTAGATTCTGATATGATCAAATATATAGGAACAGACGCTGTAAAATATGAAAAGTAGACATTCTGATAACCTAACCACTGGTATTTGACTCTAACATTAACATCTAATGGGTTTCCTATAGACCTAGTTTCAGGCCACCCTGTATGTTTGACCAACATTAGCTCATGACCTAGATTTTGATGACAAGATCAAATAATTTTTTCCTGTGTGGTAGCAAGTTCGCATGGTCCGGAAATCGTAAAAATTCAGTTAATTACTCCCAAAGTCGGGGAGCCTGTGAAACAAGTTTATCTTAGCAGGTATTTTTTTTTTTTTTTTTTTTTGTATATAAATTATATAAGAGACTGAGGTTGCTTCATTAGGGCATAAATGTGGAATTATTTTGCACAAAATACCCATTCCTAGGTCATATAATGTCATCAAGTCCAAAATGACTCCTGCAGAAGGACTCCTATCTCTATATAACTATGCATCACTTCACAATAAAACAGTCCTGATGAAGACTCGAAAGAGTCGAAACGTCGACCAATCAAAATGCTGACTTCTGAATTTCTTTAGTTACCATAGTGCCAAGAAACCCGAAGAGGGTTTTTGGGAATATTTTCTAACACCTTAGCAGGTATTGTAAGTGTCACACCTGTATGATGTACATGTGTCATGCAGTGACGGTTTTAAAACTGCCAAATCACCATTTCGCACCTTCACACAGGAAAATGTGATTTTTCGAATTTCTTTTGCAGTCACCAGCTGTACTATTCAGTCCACATGCACAAACTAGACCTTATATGGAACGCCATGAAACATACTATTACTTTCTTTTAGTTTCATTCTACTTTTTCATTTTGGACAACTTGATTTAGATGACCTTTTCAGTCATCCACTTCAGAAATCTACAAAAATGTCTAGAAATGCACCAATTTCCCCGAGATTTTTTTATATAGGTAAAATAAGCCATGAAATACCAAGATAATTTCTTATATGTGTTCATTTATTCTTTGTTCTGTAAGAATATGCCAATTTCAGTGCAGTTTAATTTCCAATGCAGCAATTTGATGGGTCACAAAAAATGCATCACAAATGATGAACACTCCCAGAGGAGTGGTGCAGGCATTGTGTGATGTACCTAAGGGAGTGGTCATCATTTATCAACGGGGGGGGGGGGGGGGTGGGTTTGAGAGGGGGCTTAAAATTTTCAGACTCCTCCCGAGGGGGGGGGCTAAAAAAATTTTGACTCCTCTTGAGGGGGGTGGCTAAAAACATTCCCCCTTTTTTTTAGCAAAAAAGCCCGCGGGCTACTATAGATCAAAGAGGGGCACGAAAACTCCCCGCTCCTCCGGCGCGGGAGGGGGGGCGCAAAAAATTTTGACTGCCGTCGAGGGGGGGCATAAAAAAAATTTCGTGGGTCCGCACGAAAACCCACCACCCCCCCTCCCCCCGTTGATAAATAATGACCACTCCCTAAGTGACTAACCCACATACTACATAGTCCAAGTAGGAATAAGACCCCACCACCCACTCCCGCAAGTCCCTATCTGTCACTATAGTAAATCACCAAATGTGAATTTCTATTTTCAGATCCTTTTCCACACTCAAAATTGACTATATTCCAGCACCAAGGGTAAAAATACCCAAGGAATTAGAATTTGTGGGTCATTTTACTGTAGATCCAGCCAATAATTTGATATATTATCAGTTCTCAAGGGGTATGGGTGTGCACAGAGTGGAATTTTTATAAAACCTTAAAATGTAAATTGCTGATATTTTTTGTTAATTTTAGGTCGATTTTTGAGGTTGAGACCTTTATTAAAAGCTCAAGACATTATTATTTACCATAGAGAGAGAAATAATGAACTTCTACTCTAGTACCATTAGAAAGACAATTTAAACACCATTAAATTACTCAAGTTGTCAGCTTCCCGGTGGTGTAAAATAATCCGGGAAAATCGAAAATAAAAGTTTGGCATGTTTTCCCTAGTCTATGTCATAGACTACCCAGTCTGCTGCAGCTGAACTCTCAATGATTAGGCACTTACATAAAATTCTCAAAGTGTTTCGAAATTTATAGAATTATCTTGGCCATATAGATTTATTAGATAAATATTGAGATCTCTTTGAATCATCTCGCTATCTTGCATGGATTCAGAGAAATACACAGTTGATTAGACTTTCCAACTCAATAATCGCTATAGGTTTTGATGGGCACGTTATCTCAACCTATCAAAGTGACTGGGTTACAAACGTAACTAAGCTGGATAATGGGATCTTCACCACTGTGAATGTGATCATAGCCTACTGCACAGGCAGGCAGTGCAGTCACTATTTACCCCCGGGTGTTTACCCTACCAGAGGCCCACTCATATGCATTGGACAGGAAAAATACATGAGTATTTCATGTCTCTGTGGGTAATGCTCCTCATTGACCTAAACCTAAGACCTTTGCAGGGTCAGTTTATAACAGAATGTCCAATACCTCTAAGTTCCAAATTTCTCCAAATCACATTACAGGGGTATTTCATTAGGCTATGTCATTTATTAACATGTCTGCCCATACCAACAACAAGTGTACAGTTTATATATCTCTCCTCAAGCATGAGTATACTCAGATTGACCACCATTCTCTTCTGGTGAAAATAAGACCCCAACCAGCAAACCCACCAGCCCCGTCCCCCCTGTTGTTAAAAATTATCACTCCCTTATCTCTGACAACACTCGTTCTTCTGCATTAATAGAGGCTTGATGGACGAGGAGCATATGACTACAGGAAAATATGTATTACGTTTGGTGTCGACCGAGGTTGCTGCCAAGTGGAAATGGGTCAAACAAGGTAGGAACATATTCAAGCAAACATCTATTCAGTCAAGGATTTCACTGTGTGATTAACTGCATTCAAGAATATAATTCGAATTAAATGGAGGGGAGTAGATGTACCAGTACAAAATTTAGATAGCAAGAGGGAAAACATTCATACCAATGTACACTTAAGGCATGCAAGGGGTCTTATTCTGCCTTTAAGCCACTTAGGGTGTTAAGGTAATAAAGAGTTTAGAAGATTCTTTGCAATGACAAGCCAAACTATAGCAATGAGTTTGAATTATACTAAACCAATATCTCTGTGTCCCTGTAGAGTCATGGCTCAGGTGTCATGTGAAGTAACAGAACCAGGGACTACACGGCCCACGGATGGCATTGTTCGCGTTAATGTTGAGCTGTCTCCGATGGCTGCACCACACTTTGAAGCTGGAAGGTAGGGGGTGGTTTATCATATACGCTTCAGATATAATGTATTATGACAGATTCATCTGACAATTTGATAATCGTTGTCCAGTTCAAAGTATGAGAAATCTAAGTGACTGTCATGGCCTAACTTTACCTCCAAGTTTAACTTAATTGTTCACTGTCCTTTCTTATGTATGAGGTACGGTAATCTCCCGCGTAGAAGACGCGGTGCGCATATAGGACGCCCCCCCCTTCTTGGGAGAAGCATTTTCGCGTATAAGACGCACCTCTTAGGGCTCAATTTTGTAAATCCAGTACTGTTCTATAGTAAAATTACCCCTCGTATAAGACGCACCCCCTTCTTGGGAGAATGCTATAATACGCATCAGCATTTTGTTTGGCGTAGAGGACGTGTCTTATACGCGGGAGTTTATGGTACATTGAATCTTGTGTCCGGATCTTGTGGTGGTTGTGTAGTGTTCTTCTGTTTAAATATCTAATATTTTACTCACTTGCTTCCAACACCACACATGATGGAACATCAGGACTTCAGATTATGGCGTGGAGTTAAATCGTCTCCTGGAGCGGTGTATACGAGAGTCACGTTGTGTTGATACAGAATCTCTATGTATCATGGCAGGAATAAAGGTATGTACAAGTAATGCCTCTGCTATAAACACAACAAAGGCAATTTGTTGGTTGGGTTGTGGAAATTGATATACAAAGGAAATGACATTACCTTGTAAGATTCAAATTTCAGAACAACCAGAAATATTTTGTGTGAATCTCCTACATAAATAGGGTTACTAATAAAATTATGACTGTCTACAGTCTTCCAACATTCTTCCACAGTTTGGTGTGCTGCTTAATGATTCATAGTAAAATACAAGGTGCTGTGGACCAGGCAACAAGTGGTATCCTATACACTTTCCCATATCTAAACATGCTGGTATAAAGATCTGCATATCTACATTGTATATTCCATAATTCTGCTTTGTATTGTGTATGTCTTTGTTTTTATATCCTATGAAATTTTTGTACCACAGCCTAAGTCTGAAATGAACTTTTGAATTGATATGAAAATATGGCTATATTGTAGGTGTGGGCTATTAGGGTTGATATCCATGTTCTCAACCACGAGGGTAATCTCGTAGACTGTTCAAGTATTGCAGCCATTTCAGCGCTGGCACATTTCAGGTAAGGATACTGAATCTCTATGTACTGGGTTTACCACTGCTTAATTTCTGCCTTCTTTTTAGAGTGTGGTTTTGCTCTTAGAATTTGTAAGCTCTTATGTAACCACATTCTTATGAGTGTGGAAGTCGGTTTCTGGATTTTGTAGAGGTATGGCATTTCTCAGGTTTAATTTCATGCAAATGAGGAAAAGAAGAGCCAAAACATGTGTTCTATTGTTCTCTATAATAGATAAGCTTTCCCTAAACATGTAATTTTCTTTGTTTTCTATCATCTTTTTAGTTTAGATTCTCTGGGTTAGCGCTAAGATACTTTTTCTGTGAGCCAATTTGGCGATTTTGCACTGATTTTCATTAGCCAAATTCACCAGCAATTAGCCAAATATTTTTATTAACTGTATTTGAGCATTGAGTATATACTTAGACATGACACAATTGAAGGCAGCCACAGGAAATAATTGGCTTAAACATTCATATAGGATTTGTTTAGAAAAGTGGTAGCGCCTATTTGATGAATCTGGCTCTATTTTGAAGCCTATGCCCCTCACCCCCCATTCCACTAGCATATTGATCAAACCTGACACCCAGGTAAATTTTGGGAAACTTCTGAATTCTAATATTGAGTTTTGACATTTATTTTGTCAGTGGCAGGGGGAGGAGATTTTCAGGCCACCCTTTCTAGGATGTGGGGGTCTGCCCCCCCCCCCGTCCTTATTTAGACTTAGTACATGGTGTATTTCTTTTCCAAGGTTTAAAACCAAGTAGGAAATCACAATCAAGGATGTGCAGGTTTATAAATTCACCAAAGGTTTCTACCAGAACTTGAACCATTCATGTCGTAATAAATATATGCTATCTATTGATCATTAAATTCTGCATAAAATTCACTTTCCAATGATATATCATATGGCTATATTGCACCAGAATGTCATCCTGATTGGGACCTAGGCCATAATATGTACTATGACTATGGGCCTTTACATTTAGCCAATTTGGCGAATTTCAATGTGATTTTATTAGCCAAAATGCAATTTAATTGAATGGCTAGCGCGAACCCTGGATTCTGCTTAGGAAAAGAAAAATGCCATAAAGATATTCCTTCTCATAGACCTCAGTGTTAAATCTTGAATATGTAACACCAGACAAATGCTCTTTTCACTGGGTTTTCTTTGAAGGCTCATCTAATCTTATCATGTGCTAGTTAACAAAAAAAAAAACAAATCTTATGCTCTTTTAATTCTCAAAACATCAGTATTAAAGTATAAAACTGGCAGGTTAATTAGGAGTTAATTTTCTCTCAATTTAGTGATATGTGGATCAACACGGTAAAAGGTACGCCCGCGCACCCCCTCGCGGGCATACCTTTTACCGTGTTGATCCACATATGTGTTTCTAGTATGGGTAATTATTTTCCCAGCCGCTGTGTCTACAATGTAACAATGGGAGCAGACAGACCGGCACCTGTCAGAAGTAGCTGACAATCATGCTGGTGTCTTGTTGAGATTTTGCTACAAAGTAATAGATAGACTGGCAATAATGCAATATAGCATAAATATGACAGCCCAAGGTTTGTATATTGACGAATATTGCACTCGCCTTCGGCTCGTGCAATATCATCAGTATACAAACCGTGGGCTCTCATATTTATGCCATAATGCGTTTATACCACCTTTTCCTCCATAATAACATTAATTTCTTACCTGGTAGCCCCAGAATAAATACAGCAGAAGACATTTTGTAAGTGACAGCGATAGTCCCTGGTTCGCCCTGCTCAAAGCCATTGTTATTCTCGGCGGGTGCTCGACATTACACACACTTTTCGTATGGAATCCAACCATGACAAGTCTCCATATTAAAATATACACATCCTTAGATTGTCTATATAATCCCTCCATGCTTATTATGTCCAATATATTCAAAATAAAGAAGAATCCATTGACTTTTTCCATCGTAAGTGAGTCGCGGTCCGGCCATTCTCTGCGTCTTTTTCCACTGCGACATGTTGACCTACATCAACATCCAGGCTACTGACACACTTTCGTCGGACATGGAGGTGGGTGGGAATGGCAGACCCCGACTCGCTTACGATAGAAAAATTAATAGATTCTTCTTTATTCTGAATAAATTGGACATAATAAGCATAGAGGGATCATATAGACTATCTAAGGATGTGTACGTTTTAATATGGAGACGTGTCATGGTTGGATTCCATATAAAAAGTGTGTAAACACAGCAGTACCGCTAGCGGGTAGGTCCTACAGGCTTCTTATATATATTAACATTGGAGTTCATCACCATACAGTCTGGCGCAATGGCTAATGTCCTCGCCAACCAGCACTGCAGCCGGGGTTCAATACTCCTACGAGTAAGGGAGGTGGCAGAATAGTGGTATAACTCTAAATATAGCTGTACATGCTGACATGACCTCTTAAAGGGACACACAACCTTTAGAGTATGAGCATGTACATAGAGATGTGGTCCGGCAGTCCTAGTCCTGGGCTGGGGACATATTGAATGTTCACAAAATTTCACCATTGTTACTATGACAAACCAGTATTCACAAATAAAACACTATTGGCACTAGGACATTAGGAATGATGTTACCATTGACACTATGACTTGGGAACTTTCAAATGATACACCATGTGGAAGTGACCATGGGGAATTGGGGAAGTGACTAAGGGGAAGTGGCCATGAAAATTGGGAAAGTGACCATGGGGAGAAGTGACCATTGGGAATTGGGGAAGTGACCATGATGAATTTTGGAAGTGACTATGGGGAAGCGACCATGTAGTGACCATGGGGAATTAGGGAAGTGACCATAGGGAAGTGACCATGGGGAATTAGGGAAGTGGCCATGGGAAATAGGGGAAGTGACCATGGGGAATCAGAGAAGAGACCATACGGAAGTGACCATGGGGAATCAGGGAAGTGATGATAAGGAATTGGGGAAGTGATCCTAGTGAATAGGGAAAGTGACCATGTGGAATCAGGAATGTGACCGTGGGAAAGTGACCATGAGGAATTGGGGAAGTGACCATGTGGAAGTGACCATGGGGGAAGTGACCCTGAGGAATTTTGAAGTGACCATGGGTAAGCGACCATAGTGAAGTGACTATGGGAAATTGGGGAAGTGACTGTGGGGAAGTGAACATGGGGAATCAGGGAAATGACCATAGAGAAGTGACCCTGGGGAAACAGGGAAGTGACCATAAGGAATTGGGGAAGTGATCCTGGGGAATAGGGAAAGTGACCATGGGGAAGTGATCATAGAGAAATGACCATGGGGAATCGGGGAAGTGATCGTGGGAATGGGGAAGGGACCATGGGGGAAGTTACCATGGGGGAATAGGGGAAGATGCCATGCAGAATTGGGGAAGTGAACATGGGGAAGTGGCAATTAGTAAGTGACCATGGGGAATTGAGGAAGTGACCCTGGGGAAGTGGGGAAGTGACCATGGGGAAGTGTCCATGGGGTATTGGGGGAGTGAACATGGGGAATGGGAAGTGACCATGGGAATGGGGAAGGGACCATGGGGGAAGATACCGTGGGGGAATTGGGGAAGCTACCATGCAGAATTGGGGAAGTGACAGTAAGTGACCATGGGGAAATGGGGAAGTGACCATGGGGAATTGAGGAGGTGATCATGGGGAATTGAGAAAGTGATCATGAGGAAGAGACCATGGGGAATGGAGGAAGTGGCCATGGTGAATTGAGGAAGTGACAATGGGGGAGTGACGATGAGGAATTGAGAAAGTGATCATGGGGAAGAGACCATGGGGAACGGAGGAAGTGGTCATGGGGAATTGACCATGGGGAATTGAAGAAGTGACAATGGGGAAGTGACCATGGGGAATTGAAGTGACCATGGAGAATTGGGGAAGTGACCATGGGGAGTTGAGAAAGTGATCATGGGGAAGAGACCATGGGGAACGGAGGAAGTGGTCATGGGGAATTGACCATGGGGAATTGAAGAAGTGACAATGGGGAAGTGACCATGGGGAATTGAAGTGACCATGGAGAATTGGGGAAGTGACCATGGGGAGTTGAGAAAGTGATCATGGGGAAGTGACCATAGGGGAATTTGGGAAGTGACCATAGGGGAATTGGGGAAGTGACCATACAGAATTGGGGAAGTGACAATTGGTAAGTGACCATGGAGAATTGAGGAAGTGACCATGGGGAATTGAGGAAGTGACCATGGGGAAGTGACCATGGGAAATTGAGGAAGTGAACTTGGGAAGAGACCATGGGGAATTGAGGAAGTGACCATGGGGAATTGGGAAAGTGACGTTGGGAGGGACCTGCAGTCTATCATAAGTGTTAGTTCTCTTATAATACATAATGCACCTATGTTCCAAAACATGTTTTTATTTGAGGGAATTTGAAGGGAATTGTACGTTCTATAATATTGAAGCACAAAACCACACTCTATTAGTATACAAGATGGTGCCATGGGCCTGCTGTAAATTTAAAATGTTGGATTTTTTATCACCTGGCTACCTCAGATCTGAACACTTGAAACGCAAGAAAATGGTCAAAAATGAGAAGCCTCTCATTGTTTTTCTACAATTTTAGATAGAAAGATGCGGTACATGACGTTTAGGGGCGATTTACTTCACTCACCTCTACTTCTTCTTTTGGGGAATAGATGAATACTGGTACATATACCACTGATAGTCGTAATGCAATCAACATTTATAAAAGGATGTACTCAAATTAGCACTTTTCTTGTTATGCAGACGGCCAGATGTTACAGTATCTGGAGAAGATGTCACAATAGTAAGTACTCTTCATCCCTAAAGCTGTATTGTACACGTACTGTACCTTCATGCCTCGCATATAAGGTTTGACTTATTCCCCTGATGCGCCTTACAGGATTTTCCCAAACTGAGGGTGCACCCTATCGACAAGGAATCTCTTCTTTATTATAAAATAATTCTAAAATAGTTTGGCCCAGGTGTACCTTTTAGGTCTTGCATGAACTCAGGGTGCGCCGTATACGTAGGGTGTGCCTTACACGTGAGGTATTACGGTACGTGTGGGTAGTAAGCCTTTTGTCCAGTTAGGCAAAGAATTCACTTATTGGAGGTCCAGTATGTGGCACCACAGGCAAGTGCCTTTCATTCTGATTGAGAAACGGCTGCACCGACGAATATACATCTCTGATGGGTTCAAAACTACAGCTGGGATTTCATTCTCCCCTCGCCGTATTAGTGGTAAAAATTGGGGATTAGAAACATTCAGTAAGGATCTTACAGAAATAGTTACATACGATGCTCTCAGTTAAACTTAACTGCACCACTACTACCGGTATATGTATATCTAAGTCTGAGGCCTCAGTAGGACTTTGGAACAAGCAGTACACTGTCTCCCTCTAGTGGACCCCACCGCAATGTGGCTACTCTAATACGCCGCATATAAGACACACCCCACTTCTAAGAGCCACCCAGACATTTTGGATCTGCTAGAACATTTACGGAACTTCTGTTCTTATCAATGGATTTTCAAAATTCCAAAACCTATGCGTAGCCAGAGAGGCTCCCCAAACTATCTAACCGCACTTAAGAATTAAGGGAAGCCTTGAAGAGATTTTTTTGCTCCCCCGGCTTTTGCTTGTCCTAAAAGGTGCACCAAGGGTCCATCCTCACGTATAAGCAGCGCCTTATATGTGGAATATTGCGGTACTTCGTGGTGCAACGTCACTGGATAAAGGGGTAATCGCAGACTCGGCCTTTAAGGTTTAATGATAGTTACTGGGACAAGTATATTGGAATGTCCTTTGCCATCACTGTAAATCGGTATATTTTAGGCGTTTTGGCATATTCATTTATAGTTATACACTGATAATTTCTTCTTATTCAGCACTCAATAGAGGAGAGAGACCCAGTCCCATTAAGTATCCACCATATGCCCATCTGCGTGACATTTGCCTTCTTTGATCAAGGGTAAGTGGATTGAGATTTAGATTTACTGGCTTTTACTGTTCAGAAATGCCACTTTTCCTGGTTTACCAGGAATTCCTGGTTTTGATTCCAAGATTTCTGTATTAAAAAAAACACACGATGTTACATGGACCCCACATGAACCCCATGGGGAAAAAATGCCCCCAATAAGTACCCCTCTAAAGATATAGTAGCAATCACTGACTGCAGCACTCTTGGACCAAGTACCCCCTCATGTTAAACAAAAACATTAAAATTGCATCAAAGATGCAATATTAATTTGTGCTTTTAAATTCCCAAAATACTCAGATTCTGAGTCTCCCATTAATTTATTTATTTATTTTTGGTTGAGTAAATGGTGAAAATTTCACAAGCCTAATTGCTTACACCATATTCATGACACCTGATGAGACCCTAGGGGTCGAAACCTAACTTTAGACATCATACTTGGTAAAAATTGTTACTAAGGAAACCAAAAATCTGTTTGGTCAAAATACCTATGGTTGGAGAGTGTCTCCTCCAGCAGGTAAGTGCTCCGTGATTGGCTGGGCTCCAATTGTGATGTCACATCCCTTGTTGATTCACAAGGCATTATGGGAATTTTGGATAGCAACCTAGTGGGCCAGGCTAGCAACAGCCTCATTTGATTAGGTAGTGTCAAGGTGTGAGGAAGTCCCACCACCCGTCTCTTCAGATTTGTATCTTTTACTGACACCCTCACCATATTTCGACCTACCTGGCCCACTAGAATCGTCAACCGACCTTATTAATTATACCTTTGTGGGAATCCCACAAATTATCTACACATAGCGCCACCAGCGCACTATGTCACACCCGGACCGTGGTGGTCCGACCCAAGGCCAACAAAACCATCTACCAATGGCTACGGAAAACCAACCTCCGACACTCGGGGAGGATTTGGAAGCCCGTAATCAACAAGCTGTTAACGAGCGAAACGCTCCCCCAACAGCCCAAGATCAGGTAAGCAAACGTTTCTCTACCTCATTTGACTCTGACGATGAATCCTTCTACGGTTTTAATGATAGCCCCAAATTGTTATCGCAACTGATCGAATTCCGAAATAGTTACCACCAAACAAATGATGTCATGACCGAAACGGAAGTGACCGACCCGAATAGTGCTGAAGCCGATCGGCAAAGCCCGGCCTTCGATATGAGCACAACATTCGATGACGTCACAGAAACCACCGTGACCGACCCGAAGATTACCGAAACCGATCGGAAAACTTCGGTTCTCGACATGAGCGCAATAAGCGATGACGTCACGGAAACCTCCGTAACCAACCCGAACATTGCCGAAGCCTATCGGGAGACTTCTGCACTCGACACGAGCGCAAAAAGCGATGACGTCACCATTGTCACCCTAACGACAACACCAAATGCGCCCGAAACGGCCGCATATGGCAAATGAAATCACTCTTTGGATGAAAGCTTCTCTCCCACCCAAGAACTTAATGAATTTGGCGAATATCAAAGCATAATTCGCCATAAACCCGAAAATAAACGCCAGCGCCACCGAACTAGCGAGACTCCGATTCGAGAGCGAAACCTCTCACGTGACGTCACTATGGGAATCCCCAACACGGAGGGATTCCCCAAACCTGTGGAGGAGTGGCAACCAATCGTGAATGCGACCACCGCCTCCCTCATAGCGAATTGGGAAAATCAATCCAATCCCATAACCATTGAAACACTTGACTGGGGAAATCCCACTGGTGAAATAACCATTAACATAAGCAGTGATACGGAAAATTCCAAAAATGACACTGCCACCATGGACGTCCTAAGGTCCCTCAATACTGGGGACACCGCCCGTTCTGACATCACATTGATGGAGAACACTAACCGACCAGAGAATTTTCCGGCCGTAATATAAACGATTGCTGACGAATTAATTAGAGAATCTGCCAGACAAATCGAATTAAACGAAACCTTACATACATCGCGCCTACTCGCCGCGAGCCGCACCTCAACCCCCAAACCAGTCACGGGTAAAAACGTTACCCGCCCAGGCCCTCTGAATCCTAACACTAGCATTACACAGGCCACCACCGTTTTACTTAAACGCCTGAAATACACTGTATTAGGTGACGTAAACGATCTTAATCTAAATGACAAGAATGAATTCCCTGGCCTGACCCCCTCTACCCATCATCAACCATCGATGATCCCAAACGCACCACAAACTGTGATAGCCCCATCTGCAACCTACAGCGAGGTCACCAGGCGCCCCCCCATTCAGTCCACCACACAGAACCCCATTACCAGCCATAACATGGGGGCTATAATGGGAATACGAAAAAATGCCCAACAAGGATCAAAGAATCCTAACTTTGTCAGAGGCACCAAAAAATCAACCCAGGGTGACTTACCCGCCCCACAACTCACCACCACCCCAGTGCTGATTAACTCTACCGGCACCACCCCCTCCCCCCTGGCACTACCGGGGGGACCTAAACCTAAGAGGGTAACCATCAGTGTGCCCTCCACCACGGGTCCGACCACAGGAACCCCTAGGGACACCCAAGTACAAATTCACGGTACACAGTCCACATCCCCCTTAAGCACCCATACCACCACCACCACCACCACACCCACGGGTACTTTACAGAGGGACACCCCCATTAGCGAGATTGTTAACTCACTGACTAGACAGATCAATGAAAACGCTTTCACAACTGTTCCTAACACACCTACTCTTGTTGTTACACAGGCTCCCGGCACTGCCCCTGACCAACCGGCCAGACTAAACGATGCCCAATCAGCCATCTGGCGCCAGTCAAAGACTGCACTTATGGGAGCAATGAGAGCAGAGGTCAGAGCAAGCTGGCTCAGACAGATCAACACTGACAACCTTACTACTGGCTGGGCAGCAGGACTTACAGACCTACCCCAATATATCCAGCAGGAGAACGAACTTATCACACAGATTGCAGACATTCGCCTACACGCCGCCCAAGAGTGCCAACGAATCACTGCAGACTTTCTCGAACAGAGAGCAGTGAACCAACGCACCCACGGCCACACTCTGTTGGGCACTGTCCAACAACTAGCCACCGGCACACCAGAGGCATGGCACAATGCAGTCGACGCCACCTGTGGCATGATTGGCAGAGCTAAAGCCGAGCTCATCGCTGAACTAGCCCACTGCCGCAGCCAACTAGCTGAAGCCCAACTCAGCCCCACACAATGGGCCAACTTGGCCAGAGTGGAGCTGAACCGCCCACCTCCACAAAGACAGGACCCCCGACCTGGACCAAGTGGAAACCAGGCAAACACGAACCGCCAGAACCCCGGACGCCAGAGGGGCCGGGGCAGAGGCGGGAACCCTAACAACCAGAGAAACTTTCCGGTCGACCTAAATGAACTCCTGGCCAATTATCACATTAGCCAGAATCGCTCAAGGAACCCCAACCGGGGTTTTGGAGACGGCCCTATCCGCCGAGGCCAAAGGGCCCAGAGCCGACAGGGCAACAGACCCGCCAACAACCGGCTAGACATACGACAGGGGCAACGCCAACGCCAGCCCTCGAGATCAAGATCCCGCTCAAGATCCAGGTCACGCAACAACAACCAGGCGGGCACAAATGTAGTGCTCAACGAGAGGGAGGCCAATTTTCTGCGAGCCTATCGGGCCTCAGAACAATAGACCATTCCTACAGGACGAAGGACCAACCACAACCGCTGAATTGTATCAATAGATTCCATCTGTTAGACCCTTACTTGGACCAATGGTCTGAAATTAATGAAGTAAATCACTCCACACAGGATGACCATGACGACCATGGTAATCCCATAGATCCAGTCCACCCACAGTCAACTAAAAATGACAATATTTCTGGTCCCATCAACACTCATATAAAGAATTATGAATACACAAACAATGACAATGTACCTATTGTGTTCAACTCATGTGCCAATTCTAACACTAACAACAACGATTGTGAGAATGAAAATCCCAATAAAATTGAATCTGTTCAAAATGTGGTCTGCTTTCTTTCATCATACAATGTAGATAGAAAGAATACGGTAGTTAACTTGTCTAATAGGGCTTTAACTGAAGCGGAAGAAAGTATATTATCCAAAGGGTTAAATTTCTGTCCCACTCCCGGAGCACCCAATCTGGGTGATAAATATGATGACTTAGAAAAGTTTCACAACAGCCTTAGATGGAAATACAAATTCTCCTCCTCTAACCAATCCAAACGGGATCGCAGGGAGGAAGCTGAAAGGGTAAGAAGACTCGGTGCCAATATTGGCAAGAGTCTCCTACAAAAGGTCAAAGAATCTAAAGTCTTTAGAAACGCCAATGGCCCCAAAGCACCCACGGGAGGTTCTAAACTTGAAACGTTCATCACTTTGAATGAAATGTCCCTCATCGATTGCACCACGGTAAGTCCTAAACATATAAATCTCACTAATAGTGAAAAAAGAGCTATTGACAATCTAAACTCAGATAAATCAATTATTATCAAACCCGCCGATAAAGGTGGGGCTGTAGTGGTCATGAACTCAGAAGACTACATCAAAGAAGGTGAGAGGCAACTCCAAGACCCCAAATTCTATACCAAAGTGGACAAAGATCTCACAGAGGAACATATCTCTAAGGTTAACATTTTCCTTAATAGCCTCAACCATAAAGGTGAACTCAACACCCAAATTCTTAACAAAATAAAACAAGAAGATAAGAAAACCCCTAACTTCTATCTTCTTCCAAAAATCCATAAAGCCGGGAATCCTGCCCCCGGCAGACCTATAGTGTCAGCCAACGGTTGTGCAACTGAGAAAATCTCAGCACTAGTTGACATCATACTAAATCCCATAGTTAAACAAACTAAATCTTACATTAAAGACACAGGCCACTTTCTTCACAAATTGGCTTGTACCTCAGGTGACATAAAAGACAACACTCTTCTATGCACCTTAGATGTCAGTGCTCTATACACCAATATCCCAAATGAGGAAGGTAGAAGAGCAGTAGCTAGGTGGTTAGCTAAATTTAGACCTGACAGAGGCATTAACTCTGGAGAACCCTCCAATGCTAGTGAACTCAGTCTTCTCAAAATGGTCCTTGAATACAACAACTTTGATTTCAACGGCTACCATTACCTCCATGTGGGAGGTACCGCCATGGGCACCAGAGTGGCACCTACATTTGCCAATCTGTTCATGGCAGACTTTGAAGACAGATTTGTCTACACCTACGATCAGCAACCCACAATGTGGGTCAGGTTCATCGACGATATTTTCCTCCTGTGGGACCACGGGGAGGAGGAACTTATCAAATTCATTGCATACCTGAATGGAGTACATCCCTCTATCAAATTCACCCATGAAATCTCCACTAGAATGGTACCCTTTCTAGATACTGAGGTCATCAAGGAAGGTGATCACCTGATCACCACCCTATACAACAAACCCACGGATGCACACAATTATCTGCATTACCAGTCTGCCCACCCTATACATTGTAAGAAGGGCATACCATATGGCCAGTTCCTACGCATCAGGAGGATCTGCTCCAGTACCAATGATTTCATTAGACAAAGTCTAATCAAAGCTGCACATTTCAAGTGCAGAGGTTACCCCATAGACCTTATTGCAGAAAGCCTGGTTAGGGCTCTATGGACACCAAGACCCAACCCCTTGGATTATCATGATCAGAGACACGAGGGACAGAAGGACCCGACCATGATCATGGTAACCACCTTTCACCCTTGTTTCAACAATGTACAACACATTGTGAAAAAGAACTGGCCGATCCTGGCCACCTCCTCTAGAACCCAAGACCTACATGAGCATCGTCTTATTGTAGGTCTAAGAAAACCGCCATCACTTAGGGACAGCCTAGTGTCGGCAAAAATAGATTACCATCCAGGCCAGTCAACAAAACACCGTTCAGCTTTAAGAGGTAAACTATCTAACGAGTGTAACACTGACAATTGTAGATATTGTCCCTTAATCAACACTAGTGGCTCCATCACATCTGGCTCCACTAATTTAAACTACCAAGCCAAGAACAATGTCACTTGCAAGAGTAGCAATCTTATCTACTGTCTCTCCTGTAAACGCTGCAAGAAACAGTATGTCGGCCAGACACTGAGAAGACTGATGGACAGATTCTGTACTCATGTCGGCAACGTTGTGAATTTGAAAATGGGGACCCAAATGGGTCAACATTTTAACTCCAATGGACACCAAGGCCTCATAGACATGGAAATCCATGTACTGGAGTTCATACATCGAACTCCACGCTCCTTTATGGCAACTAATTTACGAAATAAGTTGGAAAGGGACTGGATGTTGAAATTAAAAACCCAGGTTCCCTTTGGTCTCAACCTAATAGATGCACCAAACTTTTAGGTTGAAAGTTTAACATACAACCACCCCATGTGGGGCCCACCACCTTCCTCGTCGAAAAACACATGATGTTACATGGACCCCACATGAACTCCATGGGGAAAAAATGCCCCCAATAAGTACCCCTCTAAAAAAAAATAACAATTTCCTTGGAAAAGGTACCCCTTTCCCGGCCAAAATTTCAGAATTCACTTGAGAAAAACTTAATGACCTCTTGATATTAAACCCTAACTTTGGTTCTAGTTGGAATATTTGAAAAATTCTTTCGCCATTCAAAAGCTCTTTAAAAATTGATCTAAGAATGGCCCCTTTTAACGGATCCGGGAGGATCCGTTACTAAGGCTCAAAAGGTACCCCTTTCCCTCTACTTTTTGTATGCACATGGTGTCCATATACATTCAAGTGCCCCCCCCCCCGGGATTGGTACACTGCAGTAAATCTATCATTGTTTTCAGGAAGTATTTGTTAGTGGACCCCCAGGAGCGGGAGGAGCGGGTGATGGACGGTAAGATGGTGATCGGAATGAACAAGCACCGTGAGATATGTACCTTCCAGATGACAGGGTCCATGTTACTCTATAAAGATCAGGTGAGTGCATTGATTTTGATGGTATATTTCATTAGAATAGCATTGGTGAGTAAGGCCGTGAGTAGCTCGCCTATATTGCATCCATGTATCATTGCTCTGTTGATACATGTACTTTCCCAAGTGACCACATGATGCACCAGTTAGCACCAGCCATTCCTGCACTGTACTGATGCCCCCTGATGGCAAAAGAACAAAATAACGTCCTTGATCTGATTTACTATCAAAGTTATATCTTGAAAAGCACTATTTGACTACAGGCTTTGTGTATATCTACTAGGTCACTCTTTAAGAGAATAAACTACATAACATTTAAGGAGACTTAAGTAATGGTAGACTTACTTCTATAAAAAGTTCTTGAATTGTTCAGCACTCCGTATTACAGAAGTCTTGTTTTTCTCTTATTTGAATGACATAAATAACCTGATAGGTTTTCCAAATTGATACACGAAACTAAGTACTGTACCACATTTCCAGGTACTGCGATGTTCAAATATTGCAGTGGTCAAAGTAACAGAAATCACTGAACTGGTACAGAAGGCATTGGAAAATGACACACTTGCAAGGTAAGCCTATATAAGGAATACCGGTACATTGTTGCTTCTATTTATTATTGGGGACCGTAAGTGTAACATTGCAGCTATAGATATATGATGTCAGTCCCCAATTTTATGAGAGGGGTTTGGCAAGAAAAAGGAGTACTTACTCTGATGGCATTTGTGATAAAACTGGTCAATAGGAGTTTTATCAAAATTTAAGTGTTGTCTAATTATGTTGTTTGTTTTTGAGTGAAATCCTGTGGCTCAATTTTGGGTAGTGAATAGGGAAAGTGGAAGTTTGTGTTTTTCCCATAGGCTTCCATAGTAAAATTATCTCCAAAACTAATGAAGCTTTTTAACTACAAGTTTGTGTGGGATTAAGAAGTACCGTAATCTCCCGCGTAGAAGGCGCGTCTTCTACGCCAAACAAAATGCTGCTGGGTCTTATACGCGGGAGGTAAATTGCCTTGAGTTTGGGGTGCGCCTTATACGCGGGTTTTTCCAACATCTCATTTGGGAAAATGCGCCGATGACAGCTTGAACTCATAGCGCCAGCACCGCGGCAGACCGGGAGGTGTCGACGCGCTCGCCGGGGATAAGGCCCACCATGCGCCGATGACAGCTTGAACTCATATAGCCAGCAATTCGGCAGCCCAGTCGGTGTAGATTTGCTTGGCGGGTTTGACGCCGACTGTGTGCCGATGACAGCTTGAACTCATATAGCCAGCACCGCGGCAGACCGGGAGGTGTACAGGCGCTCGGCGGGTTTGACGCCGACCGTGTGCCGCTGACAGCTTGAACTCATAGCGCCAAGCGCGGCAGCCCGGTCGCTGTAGATTTGCTTGGCGGGTTTGACGCCGACCGTGTGCCGATGACAGCTTGAACTCATATAGCCAGCACCGCGGCAGACCGGGAGGTGTACAGGCGCTCGGCGGGTTTGACGCCGACCGTGTGCCGCTGACAGCTTGAACTCATATAGCCAGCACCGCGGCAGACCGGGAAGTGTACAGGCGCTCGGCGGGTTTGACACCGACCGTGTGCTGATGACAGCTTGAACTCATAGAGCCAGCACCGCGGCAGACCGGGAGGTGTACAATAGTGAGGGTGGAGGGGGGTGGGGAGGGGGGCGCCTTCTACGCGAAACAGCCCCCCTGTGAGTTGGGGGGGCGCCTTATACGCGGGTTTTTCCAGGAATTGATCCAGAAGAGGTACGTGCGCCTTCTACGTGAAAAGCCATTCTCTGAGTTGGGGGTGCGCCTTCTACGCGAGCTGCGCCTTCTACGCGGGAGATTACGGTAGATAAAGAAGTAGAAACCGAGAATATGAGCAAAAACCTATGGTTAGAAGATGGTTTTTAGTCTATTGTAAAATTAAATAGTCTATAGATAACAGGCTTGGTGGTGTGAGATATCGCAGCAGCTGTAGATGTGTATTTTCATCAACAAGCGCTGACCTCATGTCTAGACATGTCTTAATTAGGTAGTTCACTACCTTGATTAGCTATTCTCTGTTGTTGATTGGATGTTCCCCTAAGGAGTAGCCCTGCGTCGGAGGGGGAGAAATCAACTATCATCAGAGGCATCTGCAATGTTATGCCTAATTAAAAAGGCCCATCATATGGATTAACTTGCATAGAATCCACAGGAAGTCGTATTTCCAGGGAATTTTGAACCTTTGTCGAGTATTTGGACATTGGCATCTGAGCATTTTTGACACTGGGCGATAATAGGAGGAAGATGGCGGATGACGCATTGCCACCCATCAAGCTGGACGAAGAGAATATCCCTCCTAATCGTGTGCTCATGCTTCTCAGAGACACCATAAATGAGATGAGAGGAGAACTTTTGACGGGTATGAGGGATATAAGAGAGCTAAAAGAGTCCTCTACCGTTTGGAATGATCTTATCCTCCGGGTCAAGTCAACAGAGGACGAAGCCACGTTGCTACAGGAAAGGGTACAAGTGACAGAAAATAACCTCAAAGAGGTGCACACCACAGTTAATGGATTGGAAACCTCTTCTGGCTTTGTGTCTAAGGACGTTGATGCTCTCAAAGGTAGGATAGAGGGCCATGGGGGCAGAATAACAGATAATGAAGATGAGATAACTGAGCTTTGGAACGCTGTCACCTCCCTTCGTGACAGCTAAGCTGAAATGGAATGCAACGTTTCTGCAGAGGTTGACAGACGAGTCGCTGAACATCTTTGACAAGCAGGTAAAGAGAAGGAGCATTGTCATTGACAAACTGGAGGAAGGATACAATGAGAATTTATCGGTAGAGATTATGAACATTCTGTATGAACTTGGTTTAACAATAGACGTCTCTGACATTGAGCAGGTCACCCGCCTGGGCCCCCCTGCTAAGCCTAAGGCTAGGCCGAAGACGCATTCTGTGGTGTGTGTCTTCTCTCACCAGCTCCTCAGAGACAAGGTGTATGCAAACAGATCCCGCCTCCGACACTCCCAGGTAGATAAATATAAAATAGTATGGATAAATCCTGACTATACCACGGAGGATAGGGACTTCAATCTGCTTCTGAAGGGTATTCAGCAACTGGCACACTTAAAGGGGCACTATTGTGCAGTCTATGGTCAAGAAATAAGATTAGATGGAGTCCGCTACGATAAATCAAACCTAAATCTTCTGCCCGCCGAGTTTACAGCGGCAAAAGCCTTCACACTTCAAACTCAATTGGGCGTAGCATATATGTCACAACATAGCCCTCTTTCTAATTGGCACTACACACCCTTCCACTACAAGAGCGTGGAGTGGAACTCAGTTGAGCAGTTGTACATGTTTGAGAAATGCAAGTATCATGGCAAGGATCTGCTGGCCACCTTGATCAGGAATGAGACTGACCCAAGGCAGATTAAAGCAATAGGTGACTCCTTTCCCACTCGTAAGGAATGGCGCCTGCAGGAACAAGACAAGCTTTTGGAGGAGGCTAACTACCAGAAATATGCTCAAAATCAGGAAGCACAAGATTTCCTAGCCCAATTCAGTGGACAGACCCTGATTGAAGCCACCCGTGATCCCTTCATGGCGGCTGGTGCCACGCTGTTCTCAAAAGAGCTTCATAATGGGACGTGGAAGGGTCAAAATAAAATGGGTAGAATACTCATGAAGGTCCGAGACCGGCTTTTTCCATCTAGCCCTCCTGTCTCTATGCCCTCATCTCCTGTCAGACCGTCGCCGCCTCTCTCAGCATCCTCCGCTCAAGACCTAGCAGCTCTCTCTCTCTCGCCAGAAATAGCTGAACCCGCCTCTCCTCATTCACAGGGAGCCTCCCCTCTCCCACAACGAGTTGCTCCAGAACAAAGTCTGCGGCAGATTAACGGGACTGCTCTCTAAGCTAGAACCAGACCGTAGGTCATCTAAGTCCTCTCTGTGCGTATACATGTGCTTACCCATGCACGTGCTCTTGTCAAAACAAACAGCCTCGTGTTAGCCACGCCCCCTTGTGCTGTCTTGTGGTCGCCGCAACCAGCGAACTTTGAATCTTCGCCCATTATCCCCCCCACGTGGCTCACCGTGTGCTGCACATCAAGTAAACGACTGGCCATATCTGCCTTTTTATCCAATACATCTCAACAACAATCAACTATCCCAACTTTCACTGATTCCCCTTGCACTGCTGATCTGAGTCTGTAACATGGGATCGTTAAAGAAAAACCTTATCCCGAGTTTGGACGGAGTCCGCCCACCCCGGGTTGCGGTTTTTACAGATGGCCGCGGCGAGTTCTTAGAACCGGCCCTCGGACACATCCTTGACCCGAATGTAAACATCCATGTCCTGGTACGAAAGCGGAAAACCACCAGGCAGGTAGTGCATGAGGCTATACGGTATTTCAGGGAAGGAAATGCGGATAAAATCTTCCTGCACGTCGGCTTCTATGACATATGTTCCTTTGATGATGGGGGGGAATCTACCCCTCTCTCCCTCAACATTACCCCACGTGTCTACGACAAAGACCTAGAGGACTGGATCACCCATGAACTTTACTGCCTTGATCACATCTTAGACGAGTCTATTCCCCCTGGTGGCATTATTTGGACCCCTATAGTGGGTGCTAAAACCTCTGTCCAGCCTAGAAAGGGGCCTCAACAGCCTACAGCGGACAAACAAGCGGTCCTAGACTCAGCAGTTCATGCAGTGAACAGGTGTGTCCATGAATTCAATGAGGCGCGCTCCCTGCCAACACCACCCATGCACCTCCCTGTCCATTCTCGCCTTGGGGACAAGTGGACCAATGACTACAGGCATCTATCCATGAACAATCTTCCTACCCCCAGATTGGTCACCCTATGGGCTGACACTCTGTGTCAGTACGTCATGACCTGGCTCTTAGAAGTCAGCGTCCCAGCTGCCCCTATCCAGTAATTCAGTCTTTTATTCCAGAAAGCCCTTCTGCTTCATTTAATACATGGATATACTCTTTTCTGTGGCAATTTATCAAGAATTGTATTAGTATCTGAATCTATTTTCCACCCTGAACCCTCAGCAGTTCTATGACGTTAAAGTATGACACAAGCAGTTAGACTGAATTTTTTGTGAAGTCATTCAAGAGGTCATGATATAAACAGTGAAACTGCCTTAACTCGGTTCAACTGGATTGCTATTGACAGACCTTGCCATTGACTGACATATATTACGGACTCAAATAATCATTGTTTGTCATATGCTATAAAAGCTCACTTGGACCATCACAAAGAATACTGATGCTTAAGAGCAAACAGTATATGAACTGTTTAACTGCTAAGTGGAACTCCCATAAAATGGGGCCGCACGAACTGCTGCCATATATTGGCTTTCATGAATTGTAAAAAACTGTTAAAGTGCTATTAACTCTCAACATGAACTTACTGTTAGATGAACCATTGCCATGAAATGGCTCTCATAAGTGATCCCATAAACTGTTGAAGTGAACTGTCGCCATGTGATGGCCCCCATGGACTGTGCGATGAATCGCACCATAATAACGATACCCTTTACTGAACTGTCTGGTCTATACCACGGACTGTCAGCGACTAGTCACAGTTACTTGTGGCGCACATATGTGTTCTTTGAGACTATTTTTTTTTCCAAACTTCCCCTTGGGAGTTTGACTCAGCTTGTACCTTTGAGAATTACTGAGAATATATGTTTCCCCTATTCAGTACTGTTCACAACTTCTCTGTTTGGATACGGGTATTGGGATGGATGAGAAATATTATAGTTGTTGTTAGTTCCTTGCACCAAGTATTCTCTCTCCCTGGCTTAACTGCCCATCCACTCTAATTGTGTAAAGGCAGTACACAGGCCCTATAAAACAATGAAATTAATTAAACTTAGATCAATTAAACTTAGATCAATACTGGGCATAATCAAAATCACTGCCTGTATGAATTCTATTTAAAGTACCTTGCATGATGTACATTGCACACTCCACCTTAGATTCGGATGAACTTATCTACCCACACTGATGTATTTCCTGTTAAATCCTGTTGATGTTAACGTTGTTTGGAGATTCCTTGAATATGAACTTGATCTTGGTACCTGTTTTTTGTATAATCTGCTCTGGTGATGAGTTTTTTTGTTTTTTTTCTCCCCCCTCCACCTTTCGGACACAGACGTTCTGGCTCCTTCCCCCCTCAGCTCTCAATGTTTTCATGTTCCATGTCAGTCAATCTGTCTGTTTTGTGTGTTCTATGTTGCCCATACGAGATTAAATTTAAAGAGTAAAAATATACCCAGCAATGACCCCCGAAGGTGAATATGTTAGACCAAAGGATCTACTTGTTATGTCATGGAACGTTAGGAGTATGGTCTACAAGCAAGTCTCGTTGCCTTACTTTACATATGTCAGGCAACCTGATGTTTTTGGGCTGTCGGAAACCTGGCTGAAGCCAGAGATGGATGACAGCTTGTACCTGTTTAATGATTATGTGTTCCATAGGCTCGACAGACCAACCACAATGGCTGGCGGAGTAGGAATGTTGGTTCATAATCGACATGCTCATGAAAGACTTTTGGCCCCCGAGGCCAATGTCATGAATAATGACTGTGAGTTGATTGTAGTGAGACTTGCGCGTAAAGGTTGCAGGCCTGAATTTATGATACAGGTCTACAGGCCCCATGATGGAGATATGGAGAATTTCTTGGGCCACCTCAGTGCAGTACTGACTCTAGTTGCTTCACAACATAGAGACCCCTTCATATATCTTATGGGTGATTTTAACACTAACGTTGACTCAATGAATCATGATGTATCCCCTCTTGATTCGACCATAAGTAAATTTCATCTAGTCCCCTTCATCTCCCATCCCTCTAGACCTGTATACCACGAGACCAATGTGATTGACCAAATTTATACTAATTCTCCGCATATATCAGACTCAGGTATATACTGGTCAGGTATAAGTGACCACTTACCTCAGTATGTCGTAATGAAGAAAGTTAGACAATGTCATGTTAGGACTGAGTTCAGGGGTAGATCATACCGAAATTACAACGTTACCGCAGTGCAGGATGCCTTTAACTCTAAGGATACTGAACTACTGTCACCTAATTCCGACCCAGAAAGCTTATGGGCTGATATGTCAAAGGTTATAACAGAGGTAGCTGATGACTTGTTCCCTATAAAGAATTTCACCTTCTCTAGGCCTAAGCCATTGTGGCTGACGGATGAACTCTTGACACTCATGAGGGAGAGGGACAGGTCCCATAGATTTGCTGCTAAACATAGAACTAAGGGGAATAGAGAGGTGGCTAGGAAAGCTAGGAACAGGGCAAATGACGCTGTAAACATGGCTCAGGCCCGTTTCTTTAAACACAGGCTGGTTCTCTACAAAAGAGACCCCAAGAAATTTTGGAAGCTGGTGGATGAATATATAGGATCCCGATCTACTAGAGCCCCCATTAATTTGCTGGATGCTGAGAATAATCCCATTGAGTCTGAGGAGGTAGCAAATAAGGTTAATGATTACTTTGCAAATGTGGGTCCTTCCCTCGCCCGAGAGATCACACCTCCTCCAGGCACTGACTCTTTGGACCATCCAATCTCCCCCCCCCCCTCAGGGCTTCTCTCTCAGACCAGTCACACCAGAAGAGGTTCTTAAGGAGATAAAATAAATCAGCTCTCATAAATCTACCGGTATGGACAATATCTCTGGGCGATTTTTAAGGGACAGCCTGACATGTCTTCTTAATACCTTCACTAGCTTAATAAATTTGTCCTTTATGGAATCTACATTTCCCTCCCTCTGGAAAGAAGCTACTGTAGTCCCTATACCCAAAGTCAAGAGCCCGTCCTCTCCAAATGACCTACGGCCCATTTCGTTGTTGGCAGTCCCTGGTAAGATAACAGAAAGATTGGTGTATAAGCAACTGTATAATTACTTGGAAGAGAATGACATGTTATCTGTGGGACAAAATGGCTTCAGGAGAAACAACGGGACCCAGGATGCTGTATACCAGGTGGCAGAGTCAGTACACAATGCCCTGTCTAAAGGACTATGTTCAGCTGTAGTTTATCTGGATTTTTCTAAAGCTTTTGATTCCTTGAATCACCTTATTCTCACCCGGAAATTAACTGCCTTTGGACTGACTGAGCCAACTATTAAGTGGTTTAAATCGTATTTGGGACATAGGTCACAGCGAACAGTCTGTAATAATAATATTTGAGCCTGGAAAGGGCTCACACATGGCGTTCCCCAGGGCTCCAGCTTGGGTCCTTTGTTGTTCCTCCTATATGTGAATACACTCCCTGAACTCCATACCAACAGCAATATCAAACTCTATGCGGATGATACACTTATCCACTTGGAGCACCAAGACGCTGAGGTTTTAGGCTTGATGCTCCAAGATGATCTTAATAAAGTTGCTACCTGGTGTGATCGGAACGGTCTAACTGTTAACCCTAGTAAATCGAAATACATGTTTCTGTCACATGACCCTCATGTTTCTGATATAGACTTATGCTTGAAAGACATCAAACTTGAGGAAACTGCTGTTTATAAATATTTGGGAGTTACAATAGAGAAAGGCTTTACCTTTCTTGCCCACTTCAAGGACATGTGCACCAAGATAAGGCATAAATTGTGGTTATTTAGAAGAATACGCTGTTATATGGATGAAGAGATAGCTCTTAGACTGTTCAAAGCCATGTTGCTGCCCTGTTTTGACTACGGTTGCATCTTCCTAACAGCTCTCCCAGTAGTGTGTTACTTGAAATTACAAGTTTACTGCAACACGGCCCTAAGAATATGTTATAGAATTGGCGATCCCACATCATGTCATGTCAAAGATCTGTATAAAAGAGCGAATCTCCTGCCCCTGGATCTGAGACGGGTATATTTCCAGCTTTCCCTGTGTCACAGATTGGTTTATGCAGGGAAGGTTGAAATTCTCCCCAGTACTGGCACAAGAGCCACAGGAGCTCCCATAATAAAATTGCCAAGGCACAAGCTCACATCATTTGTGAATGCTCCCACTTATCAAGCAGCATCACGCTGGAATGTTCTAGATCCCAATCTAAGGCGGGTCACTGACAAGAATGAGTTTAGCATTCAAGTTAAGCGCAGGCTGGGTAGGCTTTTCCTAAAGAAATGGACCCGTGAAGACCCCCACCTACTTTTTCAAGGAATTGACATAGTGGGTGGCCCTACATGAGCATGTGTCAATCACTTGTTGTAGTTGATTGATAATAATACCGGTGTATGATCTAGTATGGTCAAAGACAGTGATTTGAATTTTCTGACAAAGTTACCTTTATTACTGATGTACACAATTCTCAGGATTTTTTTCTTTTTTCTTTGATACATATGGCCTCATATATAATATTCGATATCATGCCTCTGGAATGTACTGTTGGTATCCACCATGATACTGAAACTATTAATTATCTGAATTTATCTGAGGTATGCCCCCTGACTAGGGCTATACCCCTCTGTCTGTAAACGATCTCCTCCTGGGCCTTGTCCCATCTTGTTCTGTCCTTGTTCCTCAATGTACAATGTATATGTCTTATTACATTATTCCTCTTTACTCCTGTTGTACACTGTCCATTATCATTATGTATGTTCACTTTATTTGAAGCAAAGGTACCTGTATTACATGTGTCAAATTGTTCATTTTTTCTTTTAAAAAAACTGATCAGAATGGTGTTGCTAGCTTCGCATACCACTGGTGTACTCTGGGTTGACCAGCATAGCTGAGCATTGTATTACCAGGACCAAATAAACAGTTTAAAAAAATGACTGGTGACGATATATTTCATGTTATTATAATTATACAGTGTAATGCTGTAGCTATATATAGCTCAAACAGGCATGATGTAAGGGAGGAGTATTTACTCAATTGGTACTTGCAAGTGGAAAGATTTAGAATTAGTTTTAAGTCAGTAGGTGTATGAGACAGGCATGCTGTAAGGGAGGAGTAGTCATATAATTTATGGTATGTTTTCCAAGGTAGAGCAGTCTAACTACGGTCCCCGATACAAGTACTACCGTAAATTCTCTTGTATAAGCCACATCCCTGATATATGCCGCACCCCGACTTTGAAGGGAGCTATGAGGTGCATCTGGCCCTTGAAAATAGTAGGTTTAGTGCTATGCTATAGTGCCAAAGACCCTCCTATAAGCCGCACCACTTCTTTGGACTCTTTTAATTGCTGTCTAGTAATTAATTCTTAAAGATTGCTACTGATATCGCTCATTTCGCTGGATATTCCCTCCATTGTTCTAATGGAATTCTCAATTTTCATTACAAAATTGATATGAGGATTTCAAGCATTTTTAATTTTATAACTTTAATAGTGTTTGTAAATAGTTAGTCTGTCCTCCAGTGGCTTTGCTGTTACCCAGGGGGGGGGGGATTGACTTTGTACTGACACGGGTGTGCGGCTGGTCCCGTGACAACTCTTACACTTGGTGAGAGGGATTTTTGCCAAAAGTGACCCTTGCTGAAGAGGATTTTCATCGAAAATGACCAATAATTGTAGATATTTTGTCACGTCACATCGAAATTTGACTCTTGGGAGAGGGATTTTGGCAAAACGTGGCCTTGTCGGCCGCACACCCGTGTCTCCGACATATATGAGTGCCCCCCCCCCCCGGGCCATTACCCCATGGAAACATCTGACAGTTTAAATACTTCATTGACGTAACACCTTCTTTACAGGTCAAGAGGGGAAAAGTTCGGCTTTGCATCTTCAGTATTGATAGATAAGGTAACAGCAACAGAGGCATGTCCGGAGGAGGTGGACATGGATGACATTGAGGAAGAGACAAGACAGATCATGGCAGAGGCAGCGGCTGCCAAGCAGGTTGCTGACACAAATGCAGACACTAGCACAGTCACAGTTAAGGTCAGTGATAATTTCATATGATAAAATATGCTACTTTTTGAAAGAATTTGTTCATAATCCTGCACCACTATGTTATGATGCACAGATCATGCATTAGCAACAACAAATGCCCTGGAGTAAGGAAGCATTACCGTTGTTCTATATTGTAGGGTCCTGGCACAGCACAGCTAGGGGAGGGTGGTCCCAGTACATGGGATCTTGAGGAGGATGATCTGGATGAACTGCAGACAGAGGATGTACACCAAAAGCAACGTCAGATGCCTAGTCCTCCACAGCAGCAAGGACACGGTAAAGACTAGCATCTAGTGCCTACACCAAATATTATTGTACAGCCTAGTGACGGGCCTCTCAGGCCATCTTTAATAGAGTCTATGTCTTACTCTTCTGTCTCTTGGTGTATGATGTTAATATGGCACAAGCACACAATTTTCTTCATCTTTCCCACATGTGTAGTGTCCATATGTAAGTGATGTCTAATCTAGTTTTCTAGCCATGAATATAACCTAAGCGATCGAAATGGCGTTAAACAATCATTGCTCACAGTCTAGTGTCACACATTGAATACTTGCCAGAGAATAAGTATAAATGGTACAAAGTCCGCTCTAGTGGACAAGAGTTGCAATACCATTGTCAATGAGATGATTGAGTAAAGAAGAGAGAATAAAAAGTACTAATGATTATTATGATAGGGAATAACGGTGTATTTTTGAATGTCATGTTTTTCAGATGGTCAACTCAGTGGTGACAGTGAGGAGGAGGAGACGGTGACTTTACACCAGGTGGACCAGGAGTACGTCAAGCCAAAGTGAGTCTGTTCTGGCCATAATAAACATGTTCTTTAGGATCTAGTCTTCCATTGCACATGCACAATTCCTAATAAAAATGTAAATTTATTTACGAAAAACAGAGTTGTAATTACCTTAGAATTTTGGCCTGTTGAGGACCATTCACTGGATTAACATTAAGGCCTATGGGACGATAGAATTTTGATGATAAACATAGCACATGGAGTCCTATGGGAATTGGGAAATTAAGACGCTTTTTTTCAGCAGGTGGTGGTCATGACACATCCTAACTTATCAAGAAATGACGATGAATCTTGCAAGAGAAGGGGTATTGTATAGGACCGTTCATGACCGCCATGTTTGTTTTTTTATCGCTACTTCCGGCAAGGCGAGTTGGCACATGTGCATAGAGTGATTGGTCGTTAAACTTTTCGTTTTACACTGAATGGAGGGGATGTTGTCGCATCAACTCGATTAATATTGCCAAAGATGCATGGATTACATGTTAAAAATCATTAATTTCATGTTAAATCGATAAAATCTATCAAATTTTCCGTAAAAAATGCTACTTCCAGCCGTAGGGGGCAGGCATGCACAGAGAGACACAAAATCTAAAATGGCGGACAGGGAGACGATCGACTTATGGTGCTATCGAAACTGCTTGATTATAACAAAATGGAGGAGAATTACTGTGTGTCATGCCTTTTTATGGTTAATATTGAACAAGTAATCAATGGATAATTCATGACCAGTGTGTGTTAGTGAAGGATAATTACACTCGGCCTACGGCCTCGTGTAATTAGCCTTCACTAACACACACGAGTCATGAATTATCCATTGACTACTTCTTTTATACCACGAAACCAATAAATAATCAATAGAATACCAATAAATTCAAGTTGAAAACAAAAATTATTCCCCCTCCCCGGGACTCGAAGCCAGCCATAGTGTGTATACACCTCCTCATTGCCCGGCAGCGGACAGCGACCGTCTCGGCTAGCCTTGGCAGTGGCACACGGCGAAAAATAGTGTATATACACCTCGTCACCCGGCAGCGGACAGCGCCGTTTTGGCTTGGCTTTGTTTGAATGCGTCTCGCGGTTATGTTTGTGTTTAATACACCTTGGCGCCCCGGCAGCGGACAGCGACAGCGCTCGTCTCGACTTGGCTTGCTTTGAATGCGTCTCGCGGTTATGTTTGTGTATAATACACCTCGTCGCCCGGCAGCGGACAGCTACCGCACACACGGCGAAAAAAGATGCGCCCGGACCGGGACTCGAGCCGCGTACCTCTAACGGCTGAGCGCAATGCGCTAACCACTAGACCACCGTGTCTCCTCCTTCAGCGGCCGTCTCGGCTTGGCTATCTTTGAATGCATCCCGCGGTTATGGTAGCGGACAGCCGGCAGTCGGCACCTGCCCGGGCTTTGTATCATATAAAGACCTGGTTTTAGCCAGCCACTACCAGCCAGTCCTTGTGGCGCATGAATAGGGAGTTGAACTAGGGATCTGAGACTGCAGGTTCGGGTTATCCATGGATAACCGCACGCCTTACAAAATTGATGTTACAGCCTACAGGGTGTGCAATATCGACAGGTATGTGCATGGGAATATCCAGCAAAAAGCACTGAGTAACCCAGAAATCGTGGTATAAGGATCCTTATTCAAGACCTGCTGATATTGTGCAATGTGTAAGTTGCCAGGAGAGGAGTTATTCGCCAATGAAAAATCCAAGCAATAATGTATGGATTCTCCATAGCCTTACCCATTGACGACTCGGACACACTGTCACTATATTGACAGTCCCCTACAGTAAATTGTGGAAGACCTGGGCCAGTTGTGCATTGCAAGCATTAAATTGATCGCTCATAACAGATTGGGTTGTTTTCACGTTTCAGCCACGCCTAAATGAGCAAGGTTCTATAGTTGGCCTAACTTCCCGGACATCAGTTGTCAAGCACTGCTTATCAAAATTAGTCTGCCATACCTGATGCATGGGATGTAATGCGACAAGATCTATACTTTTGCTTCACATTTAGTTTCTAAAATACCGTAATCTCCCGCGTATAAGACGCGTCTTATACAAGGGGTTTTAGTTCTCCTTGGATCCACAAGGGGGACACCAAGACCTTTCTTTTGATATGTTACATGCCATAATTGTCATAATAGGGCATAAGGGGGCCCAGGGGGGGTCCAGGGGGCCCAAGCTACACACAGGTTTTTAAATTTTGAAAATTCACTCAGTAGAACCAAAGTTATGAATTTTTCATTTTTTTTAAAAATTTTCCAAAACTCTAGGTGCGTCTTATACGTGCACTGCGTCTTATACGCGGGAGATTACGTTAGTTATATATGATATATTTTTGTATTTCAGGAAACCACAAGTGGTTGTACCAAAGGGAGGTCAAATTGACTTATCGATGGCATTGAATCAGCCAGGAAAGAAAAAGGACAAGAAGAAAAAGAAGCAAAAGGCCAGGTAGTTGATATTGGAGAACGAGAGATGTGTAAATGAATATAAATGTGACCGCAGAACGATATTTTATGTAACAAAATAAAATGACAACAGTTTGAAAGTTGAGAGATGCTTTGCTGTTTATGTGAGCACATGCCATCCAGATCTACCATATCCTGTAGTAATCCCTGCAAAATACACATCCCATTAAAACCCCACAATATGCACCCTAGGTTAGCACTAGTCCACTTTTTCTCTCAGCCAATTTGGCGACTTTGTGTTAAGTTTGAGTAGCCTAATCCATTGTCGTTTAGCCTAACACTTCCAGCCTTATCAATGAAACACAAGGTTGTGAAATCTCGGAAATACAAGATTTATGGCTTAAAAAAGACAGTTCCTGAGCTCTCTGTAAGTTCCCTGATGAACATAGGTGGCACCCATTATTTTATTCTGATTATCAAGCCACAGGGCGCCAGTCACAGACAACTCAGGATAGTCTTCAGGTTTTATCAGGATTTCCTGATTTCTGAAAATTTTGAATGACATGTATTTTCCTTAAATGAGTGGGTAAGGAGGACTGTTTGAAAAAATAGAAGTGATTTTTGCCCATGCATGACTCGCATAAAAAAAATAAAAGCGGACATGATACAAAAACATCCCTGACAATTATCAATATGCATCGAAAATATTTATCGAGTAACTTTCATTGGAAGGGCAAGATTTCGTGCACACCACAGCTTGGGTATAGTTATTCAGGGGGGGGGGGGTGATTCTTGATCTTGATTGTGAACTTTCTCAAAGTATTAAGTTAAAGTGAGAACTCTTAATCCACCAAGCAATAGTCCCCAGGACCCAGAGGACCATTCTTATAATTTTCAGGAATTTGGCGTGCTGGATTAAAGAGACCCCTCTCTGTGTACATAAGAAATAATTCTAGGTTTTATATCTGTTAAATGATTGAATGAAAACCTAAACCAGGGGCGATTTTTCTTAGTTCCTGCTTTTGTGTTTGAGGACCAGTATGTGCAGAGATGCCACTCTTCCTGGTTTACCAGGAATTCCTGGTTTCGATATCAAGATTTTGTGTATCAAATTGCGTTAAATTCATGGGGAAATGTGTCCAAAGTCCATTTTTCCTAGTTTTTGTAGGCCAGTGACTGGCATCTCTGTATGTGACTTTCAGTCCTAAAGCGTAGGAAAGTGGTGGCGTGGACTAGGTAACAAAGCATTTAGTTATTAACGAGTCAAGTAATACCATAGATCTACACTTCTACGCCTAACGGCTCTATTGGTTACTTGAACTCGTTTTCTGAAGGGGCTTTTCAATATCAATGTTTTCTGTCCTATTTCTACATTTATGGTTCTATGTCCTAGAAAATATACATGTAACAAGTTGAAAATGATATATAGATCATAGGATATTTGTTTTATCTTTCATTTGTTTTTTTCTTTTTTTAACATTTTTTTTTTGAAAAAAGTTATTTTTCCAGTAGTTACCAAAAAATGTCACAAAGTAACGCTACTCAATGTGAAATAACACCCTTACAGAGACAGGGATACAGCCAAATTTTATTCTAAAGTTATCTCTATGAAAATGACAACAGAAAGGTGCAGTCATTTTATTTTCATATATAGATTCCATTTTTTCTGAAGGTCTAAAAGAAATGTCACTTTAATGCAAATTGTACTAGCTTTGGGTTCTAGTTCCTCTTCTCCCCATGAGATGGCACCACCAAGGAGGTTTTCTAGGTTCACTGTAGAGGGCAGCACAAGTCACCTACCTCTCCCTACCTCTGTAGATGGCATCATAGACTGACTCAAGCCTGTCCCATCGTACACTGAAGGCCTATGGCCTATGCCTATGACCTCTAATATACAATCTATATATGCCCATTTACTTGACTCGTTTTTTAATGGATTCCAGACACCCTTCTATTCTCTATTAAAGATAATGCACGGCACCTTGTTTCAAGTGGGTACAATTATGGTGTGCTATCCAAAAGGTACAGTAGGAAATTAGATATCAATCATAAGATTCTTTCAAATATAGGCCAAATCTGAGGTAATTTTGAAGGATTATTTTTCAGCTCGTCATCGGACTAAGCCACTCTAACAACATTAATTGGCATAGGTTATCTCATGGCTATGCGTCAAATATATTAAGGGAGAATAAATCCCATGAATCTGGGAAAATCATCAAGATAACATTTTTGACGAAAAGTAAGAGGACATAACCTGGATAGGCAAGGGGGAAAAAAAACCAACACACAAGCACGTTTAGACTATTTATTCAGCAGACCATGTACACAGGCGGATCCTGCATTTTGATACATGCAAGATTTTATATTACACACGCAGGATAAAAGTTGATGCAAAATTGTGATTTGTGTGAAAAATGAAACTAATGAATGGGAATGTTTGAGGCTAAAATTTGTAATCAAAAGATTGGTTGACAAATCAAGTCAAATCATAAAAAAAAAGAAGCATGCGCTAATAAATAATCTGTGGTTAACATAATATGCGAGTAGCATTAGTCAAGTGCTTTAGCATATTTACAGCTCAAAATTCGGACTAGTAATGGCTGATACCAATGGCACCAAATATAAAACAACCAGAGTATAAAATACAGAGAAAGCATAGTGCAAAGCTAATAAAATTATTTAAAACTCGCTGGTTGGTTTTTATGATGCTGGTATTCTAAAAAAAAAAAATCATGGTATATATAGTTCTAACTAACTTTCATACATGGCGCTGCCTAAAATCATTGAGCTGTCACAGTTGTATCATTCAAGTCTGTACACAAGTTAAAATCACCCTTGGGCGGGGAGAACATGACATTCACACTATGTACAATATAAAACTACATTCTCTGAGATTACAAAATAGGACCAGGGAAATTAAAAATATAAATAAACGAGGGATTAATGTATATCGTAATCATAGTTACCCACGTTCTACTATCATTACCAGCCACACAACACATACTCTCACCCATTCATGGACATTCAGTAATAGATACTGAACTTTCAGCCAAAAGACTAAGCTCTCATCAAATTGATTTGTACAAAAATATTGCGTCTCACAGATCTGTGAGTTTATAAACATTTCAAAACCTCTGCATTTCATTTAATACTGCTTTTGCTTAGTTAACAAGGATGTACAGTCCACATGTGTGTTGCAAGTTCACATATTGAACACAACCGGCTTCTTGAGTCTTAGGCACGAACAGCTCGCGGCGCTGATCACATTAGAGGTCCTCATGATTAGTTCATGGTACACTAGTGATAACACCTGAGTGCTTGTACAATGCCACAGTAATTGATTTACAATGCACAGCAGCAGGGACCAGAATATGTCCACAGTTCCTCTGAGCATCAGCTGCCTAGACTAGGTGTAGTTCCTAACCAACCTCATAACGTTGGCAACGTCTGTGGAGGGCATAATGTAGACACATTGTGGTATCTGAAAAAAAAAACAATTAAAGAGTCAGTATCTTTTGAAATAATATTAACCTTGGGTTAGCATCCACCCCCTTTTGTTTAATTTATGTGCTTCTGCATTTCCTCGCTTCAGTTCACTGATGAGGTTGAATTTCCAAATGTGTACTTTATTTTTTTCCAATGTTCCATAAACATTGAATTATAGTGTATTGTGTTCATTTTTTCCCTGTAACAAGCCCTTGAATTAATTACACTTTGACAAAGGGTCAAGTGATGCAACAGGCTAATCTTTATACAATTTCCATAATACTTACTTGTCCTGCTTGTACTTTTCACGGATTGATTGTTGAGGATGTGTTGGCATGCTGAGGTGCATCCGGTGGAGCTCACCAAGGACTTCACTGAGATCGTTAGCGGCATAACCTGTTACCCGCTCCATGTAGTCAGACTGAGAAAAAAAAAAGAAGCATGCCATAAGTATTATGGTAACCAGCAAGAAGATATCAGGTCAATTTAGAATGCTGCAAAAGTTGTACTCCTTCATCTAGGTATTCAGATTTCCATGCAGAGTTTGGGGTATGAGCCTGTGTGAATTTAAGTCACTTTGTATGCCAGTTAAAACGAATAACAAATGTAAGCTCTTTTTTTTACACCAAAATTATTCTAAAAGGTGGTTTTCAAAAAACTTACCCATGGTTGTCTTCCCATGACGATGTTGGCAAGGCAGACGGCAGCTGCAGATGTCAAACTTGGAGTGTACTTTAAGAAGGGATCAGCTTCGACCAGCGTTTGTTCCACTAAGTACTGTAAATGAAAAAAAATGAAGCCATTATTACTTGGTACATGTCTACCCCATGTTTGATATTGTTACACCACGGTACATTGCACTTTTTTTTTTTTCAATTAAATTTGTAAAATTCCAGCATAAAATATATACATTAAAACATGCATGTGCGACATTGAGAATCTTTGAAGGTTTTCCACATTTTGTCACAAATTTCTTGAAAATTCCCGTTTTAAGGGTGAGAAAAGAAATCCCCATTTCCAATGAAATCCCTCAACGCAACTCTTGGGCCCATGCATGCATGATCTAGCCTGTGCCATATCAAAGCAACTTATGACAAGGTTGTTTTTAATTCAAATACTCACCATGGCTAGGGATTTAGTCTTGTCATCAGCACCATCATTGTGGATGAAGCGTTCAACGAAACAATTTACTGTTGGACAAGCAACATCAAAGGAAAGGACCTTGAGAACGAGATGCTCCATACGAAGAACCTGCTTCTTTGTGTATGTGTCATCTGTGATGTAGACAAACTCGCCAACCTCTGGTGGGTAGATCTCTTCGAATTTCCTAAAAAGGGAACCAGGAACAAAGTTACTCAATAGATCCACTTCAGGTGTCAATTCCAGATTGACATGGAAATTATTATGGGTTTCAAATAGTTGATCATTAAACAAAATTTATCTACATTGTACATTCACTCATTTGGTTATAGGATCCAGAGGTTATAGGATTCATATGTCAGGGATGTAAGTCAGAGTCTATGAAAAATTCTGAAACTGTACACAGAAATTCCGAATTCATTGTAAATCACTGCAGATCTTTAACTAAGAAAGGAAATTCATGTATTGTAACCATAACAAAGAGTGAGTGAGTGAGTAATAACGCCATTTCGACAGCTAAGGTCATATTCATGGCAAGAACTAATTACACAATTTCACAGAGGAATGTGTCAGTGCCCGCGCATATGTGCACCACACACATCCTGAGGGGAAAGGAAAGATGAGACATAGACCCTTTGAAGTGGGCTAGGGAAGCCCGCCATAACAAAGATACTCACGCAGCTAGAAACATGCTGGCAGCTCCTACAAGTTGCAGCTTCCCGCGTAGGACAGACATGTGGGAGAGAAACCGGTCGATGTAGTTGACTGCCAAACATAATGTTTCTCTGTGAAGCTTGTATTCCTCAGCTACCTCTACCAACCAATCAACTAGGATGCTCCTCATACTGGCTGTGATATCAGGCTGCTTCCTCATGTATTGTGGTTTGGGTCGGTGGCGCACCTGGAAAATATTGATCAAATTACTCATTTTGTGAATAAAAAAGATGTGAATGCATGAAATCAAAATAAAGAGTAAGTTTAGTAAAAGTGCGTATAATCTACCAAGATCTACATATGACCACTGATAACACCACTGCATTTCAACTGGAAACTATAACACTTTAGTAGGTAAAACTCACCTCCATTTCTCTCAAGTGCCGGTAGATGTCATCTGTGTAGTCAGGGACATGGAGTACTCGGTGTTCACGATCTTGTTCTGTTTGCATACGCGAGTCCAAGACTGAGGTGTCCAGAACCATGGGAGAGTCTGGAAAAGCAACATAAGAATTCCAAATCAATAATTGAGACAGGGTTATCAATGGATATATATTGTTTCCTTTTCGATTGTTAATATAAATCTACCGGTATGTAATATGTAATCAATACTAGATGACCAAATATCAGTTCAATTACTATTCAAATGGTATAAATATAAGGCATAAATTATGGTCTATATTTTGGTGTTCCTTTGAGTACAGGGTGAATAAGCAGATACACAGAGCGCAGAAGGAATTACATAGAAGAATGAAAACTTAGATGTAAATAAATTGTTTTGTAATAACGCGCTGCTATCCAATGATAATGACTGCTTCCATGAGTTGTACAGGGATGTAAGTTAGGTATAGACAAAAATGAGGAAGCCATACATTTACTTGACGTAATAGTCTTCTATTTTTCCAAACAGCCCCCCTTACCACTCATATAAGGAAAATACATGTCATTCAAATTTTTCAGAAATCAGGAAATCCTGATAAAACCTGAAGAGTTACATCCCTGGTTGTATAATAATATATAATTGTATACTGTACACCAGTCATTAGCATGATACGGTATAATTACCATAAAACAAGTAAATCTTTCATTATTTATAAAAGGAAAATGAAATAGTTCCATTTCTTGCGACATACATACCTCCAGAGAAAGGGCTGGAATCATCTTCAATGTATTGTTCTACTGTTTGGAGGGGTTGCAGGGGTGCCCTCAAAACTCCAGGTTGAAGGCGGGATTGTTGACTTTGTAACGTGTTTTGTCCTTGGGATGAGAGGGCAGTGGACTGTGCTTGGGATGAGAAGTCGTCTACGTGAATTGTGAAGTTTTGAGAAGAGAATGTGTCGCTGGTGAGTGATGAGAAAGCGGACTTTGCTTTTGCTGGCAAATTTTCGTTGTTCCCAAAGGTCATGTTCTCACTTCCCGCCGGCTGAAGTTTGAAGAACAAGGTTGCATCAAAAACATGCAAAACTTATGAATATTTCAAAACGAATGCAATGATATTCCGTCAATTTTAGACCCAAGCATTAGTACTTGCATTTAAAAATGCCCATTTTGCCCGCCCCACAGAAGCCAGTTGGGCTAAGCCCCAGGTCAACCGCAACACGTAATCACCCAGGCGAGCCCTCCAAGCCGAACGGTCATATTCAAATATGATACACAACTTACCGCTTTCACAGCACGGGATGGCTGGACTCGTGTGGTGTTTGTAATAAGTCCCAGGGCAGCGCGTTTCGTTGCTGGTGGTTTTACTTGAAGTTCATCTTTCATCTTGTTTTTCCGGATAGCGTTTGCATTCTCCGGAAAATCTTGGTGGATACTGAAGCCTCCGAAAGCGCTCGCCATGTTGAAATTGCCTGGTGCAACAACAGCGAGACGGGGTGTTTCCAGGTAGAATTTTTTTCCGAACCGAGGGTCACCGACTTCACAATCCTTCCAAAATCCTTAGGATATTAGAGTAGGTTGTGAACTAGGTCCCTGATTAATACGAAGTTTGTCCGTGAACTCTCATGTGGTTATTTCAATAATTTTCTTCTCCTCACCACGTCCTCCCACCACTGTTCCGAAATGGTCTCTGTCCGTATGCAGCCGTCGAATCGTTAAATTCCCCGCGACTCAGCAAACCAACCAATCAGCGCCCAGCATTGGCATGACGTCATAGCATGGCTGTCACGGGTCCACTCTTCGCGGGAGATTTTAAAATTTTCCGCGAAAGCCAAAAGGGAAACTTGACGTTTGTAATAAAATTCGACTGTATGTAGATAGTTAGGACTTATTATATTATAATGAATTTAGGCCGTAGTGATACTATTCAAAGCCCATAGACTATATTTTGATCAATCAATTTGGTCAGTCCACTGGCATTCTGTGCGGCCCGGTGATGCATGTAAACACAAACGCACGTGGACCACCCCAGATGTAAACAAAATTCTGAGCGACCGACACAAATAAATGAAACCGCCTACGACTCAATGTTACATTGATATACTGAATCATCCGATTTAACATGTGCGTTAGAAATTTCTACGTTCGGGTGATTGCACATGTGGTTATTTGGTAAAGTGTGGGATATATATGAGTGTCTCACAGCCCCGCTCAGAGCGCCAGTGAAGTTGAGGGCGTGGCATCAGCCATGATCGTTGAAGCCATCCATCCATGATGATGAAATTTCATTCCCCGACATATAGTCAGGGCGGGCCCCAAACGTCCACAGAGTGACCGGGCCAAAATCATTCATCCAGACACTCAGACTTGGCTTAGAATTCTAAACTCTAATCTCTGTACCGGCGTGAGAGTTTAGAAAAGCTCTTGTTTACGGATTGGCTGCCTGTCACACAGTCTTAACACAGACTAAATTCAAAAAGTCAGGAATTGCAAACAACAAAGTGGAACTTATTTTAGAAAAGGTGTATTCAGAAAAATGTATGCATTTCATATGGAATATCCCCGTGGAATATCTGTAGCCCTAGGGGATTTTGGAACTACTGCTGTTTATCGGTCGTTAACATGTCAGCACAACCCTGAACCCCCTTTTCTGTTCTAATGTCTAAGGAAATGTTCAATTACGGGGGCTGTGCCCCCGAACCCCCCTTTTATTTTATTTGAATGCCAAACATAATCTCAAAAGATAAAGTACAATAATTTTTTAACAACGGGGGGTGGGGAGTTTGAGGAGGGCCGAATTTTTTCAACCCCGCTGATGGGGGGATGGTCAAAATAATTTCACCTTTTTTTTCAGTGGAAAACCCTGCACCCCGGGGGGGGGCACTCTCTATGTAATGTATACACATATGTGCGGCTGGCAAGGGTACTTTTTCAAGGAAAAGTCCCTAGCAAGCCTCCTGTTTCAGCCACAAATGTCCCTAGCAAGGGTCTACTTTTGAGCAAAATGTCCCTAGCAAGGGTCAACTTTCGGCGAAATACCCCGATTCACACGGAAAATTTAGAAATTTTCATGAATATTTTCCAAGTTTTCATGAAAATAGCATGAACAAAATACAATTTTCTCCCAAACAAGGTCATTTTAAGATATTTTGAGCAAAATCTAAGACTATTATGTAAAAAGTTCCCTAGCAAGGGTAGGGTTTGGAAGAAAAACCCCGCGAACAAGTGCCCTAGCAAGGGTAAGGGTAGTCTGGGGTTCAGCCACACACCCGTATCAAAAAAAATTGAAGTGCCCCCCCCCGGGCCCTGCACTTTACTATAGGTGAAACGACACATTCGTGTGTGATTTGCGTCCCTTATGGAGGGCGGGGTCAATTTTTTTTTCGCGTGTCCCCGTGAAAACCCACCACCCCCACCCCCCCTGTTGTTAAAAATGATCAACCCCTTATTTCATTATTAGCTTAGCCTTAGGGGTGGATAAATTTTGACGAGTAATGGTTTCAACAAAAATCGTGGATCGAAATTCCCTTACTTTCCCTGACCAAAATATGCCTAATCATATTACCTGAATTCACTTGGATACTACTGAGCCTAAATAACAAGCGCTTAACCTTGTTTGAAAAAAAAAATACTATACTAGAAGTATAAAGCCTCGCTTATACGCTGAACCCTTGCTTTTTGGAAATGAGGGGCTATCTTTGAAAAAAAAAGTATTGGCTGGTCCCCTGGGGATTTGTCTTAAGATCAAAAACATTGATAGGACATTCTGTCAAATTTTCTCTGACTTTCCCTGATATATCTCTAAGATTCCCTAATTTATCCTGACCCCTTAATTTTCCCTGACTTCCCCTAACTTTCCCTGACCTATATGGGAATTCTGGTTTTGTGGACATTCGTGTGCTAGCCATGTCTACCCCTCCCCATCGATGACGGGCTTCCCTAGCCCACTTAAAAGGGTCTATATCTCCTCTTTCCTATCCCCTCAGGATGTGTGTGGTGCACATATGCGCAGGCACTGACACATTCCTCTGTTAAATTATCAACCTGTGAAGCACGAGATAGCCACTTAGTGCCGCTAAAGTGCTGTAAAACACAAATCAATCAATCAATCCCCATCGATGATGGTAGAAATTACGAAAACCCACCCCTTCCTAGTTAGGCCCAACATTACAAAATGTCTTGGTCCCTCATCACCAACCACATAAAAAAAATCATGATTTGAGATTCTATATCGTCCTGACTAACATGGTAATAATGGGCAACTCATTTTATTTACAGTTTGGGGGGGGGGGGCTAGGTGGATTTCTCGCGACCCCCATCCCATTAAAATTACCTGCCCAAAATTTGGATATGCATGTGGAATAACGCGTTGCGATGAGTACTTGAATTATCCAAATTTACCCACCTGGCTATAAATGAATCCTCCCTAAAACCCCGGCCCCGCACTTTCCCATTCAATGGACACCATCCGCATCACCAAATACACTGGGATAGGGTGTTGTTAGTACAGGTCTGCATACATGTCTGCATTTTTCTAAATATAGGGGTCATTTTCCTATTGGAAGTCAGTGAAAATAAAAGATAGCCAAGGGGTGTTTCAGTGTGAGAATACTCAGAGATTGAAAATGAAAACATTTTGAAGACAGTTACTAGCATCAGCACCATGTAGTTGGGTACCCCAGGTGCGCGTGCGGAATGACGGGGGAATGACGCATCAACCACACTCATATAGTTGTGACTGCTAGCTGTTTGTATGCACACATGTCCTTTCCGGCACGGAACATGACAATACTATGTACATAAGCTTCTTGTAGTAGAGATTTACTAAATGTCACAACGCGTTTGTGACGTAATGTTGACATTTGCACCTGTACGTGGGGGTCAGAGCGTGTCTCCTTCCCGTGAGGCTCAAGGTCATAGCCTGGTCATCAGGCTGCCAGTGAACTAATTTTCAGTTGGTGGTCAGTCGGGAGTAGTTTTGAGAAGATCGGAGATAAGAGATAAGATAAGTGTCCAATTGAGGCCTTCTACTCCTGGCCCCTGGTTTACAAATCTCTCTGTTTTTCTTAAAGATGTAATTTCTATTACTAAATAGGCTGATTTTTTTTTATATATTTCATCAAGTCATTTCCTGATTTGTTTTAGATTTTCTGTAAATTTTTCTTATAACTTATCAATGATTTTGTGACTTTGGGTAATAAAAAATGGGAGAGAATTTTCTCAGAGGTTTAGAGCCCCACTGCCTCTGCCCACATCACCCTCCCGGCTGGGGAGGTTTCAGATACGACTGACCTAGGCCTGTTTTCTAAATGAAATGAATTAAGAATTCCTATGATAAACCAATACATATTTTTACTTCATCCTCATGTGTTTAATAGGCAACAGAGTGGTCAGCTCGACCAGAAGCTGCCCACTGCATCTCAACATCATATAAATAAAGATGAGTAATTATGAATGCAGGTGAGATATCCATGGAATGCAATTTGATATCACAACAGGCCAAGTTATACTTGGCAATCAAACATTTGGCTACTAAAACTAGAGCAGACTGGCAACAGGGATCCATTTACTCATTTTCAAGAAACTTAATGCATTTATGGATTTAAATCATACATGGCCGATTCCAGAGTCTATGATTGAGTCCCGGGGGGGGGGCACTTAATTTTCTACTGACACGGGTGTGCGGCCGTTGATAGCAGGTTTTTTTGTGAGATTTCCCAAAATCGATGCAAATTTTGTCGCGTGAAATTGAAATTTGGAAAAAGTGACCCTTGGTGAGAAGGATTTCGGCCAAAATCCGACCCTTGGTGAGAGGGATTTCGGCCGTAAAGTGGCCTTGCCAGACACAGACCTGTGTCACCGACAAATAGTGAGTGTCCCCCCGGGGATTGAGTGCACTCTCTATGCCCAGGAATTGCGTCTGAACCCGGTCTGAACCCCCTATTGACTACATCCATCCAACCTGTGTCTACTATCTATTCTGCAATTTTGCATTCATGTGTAATTTCGCAGAGCGTGTACTCAGTAGTGTAGGCACATGTAGATAGATAGATAGATAGATAGATAGATAGATAGATAGATAGATAGATAGATAGATAGATAGATAGATAGATAGATAGATAGATAGTGAGAGAGACAGACAGACAAATGGAGAGACAGTGGGGGGAGAGGGATATTGTTCTGAGCCATCAAGAGGAAGTCTGTTAAGAGTACTGCACGGGGTACTGCACCAACAATATCTGTACACCTGTTGGTCGGCGCTGACCAAAGGATGTCCACGTCAACATTGTGGATATTACACAAGCCCATAGGCGAGGAACCTTTTCATTTCAGGGCCCTACGTCCCTTGTACTAAGATAAGTTTTCAGTCCCTGGTTTTCAACCCTTCAAAGTGTTCACCAGGGTTGCCGACTATTAGCGCGTGGCTTGTCACCTGGATAAAAATGTACCTATGCTGTATGCAGTGTGTCATAGATTTACATACCTCCGTGTGGGACCTTTGGCAGATGTCTTTGCACTGTAAATTGTGGTTATAGACTGCGTGCAGTCGTGAGCAGGGCTTATGTATCTAGGTTATGCATTTACCGACTGAATATTAATGGAGGGCCAAGCAAAATGACACACATCATGCCTTTTAATAGTGCCAATGATTGAATAGAAGTCTGTCAACTGTCTGTCAATGAGTAGTGCATTAGTATTAAACTAGCCTACTGTGTGCCATAGCATGTTAAAAAGTAAAAGAGAGAAAAAACACACTTGTGCATTATTGTTGTTAATGCTGTGATTTTTATTCATTTATCTACACGTTCTTTTTAGGTGTGTGAATACATGTAATGGATTTACGATTGTTTAGCGTTCCGAATACCTATTTCATGTCTAGAATGTACTTCACAAGTTTGATGAGCATGCAGCTGTAAACACATGTATATGGACTTATTCTATAAGCTTTTAGGAAAACAGTGAAAGTGTCATTTAGGCCTAGCTATTGACCAACAAGAAGACACCATTTGGGAGACACCCGTAGAGGCGCGCGTGTCAGCAGACGACTTTTGTATAAGGCAGAGATGCCGTCGTCTCCCGGAGACGCAGGCGGGACGCGGATTGGGAGCCGCCAATGCACGCAGATGCTGCTGTTGTATTTTGGCAGAACTGCAGCCATGCTGAGGACTCCCGTCCATATCCGCTCATGGTCTACGTGACACGCGTTATCGTCTATAGGTGACACGCACCAGTGGGCGCCAACTAGCATCTCATGCATGTTTGGGCGGCAATAGATGTCCCTTGGCAGGGTGATTCACTGGTGTCCCGAAAATTTGGGGGTCAGGTCATTGGCCTGAATTTTACATTAGCCTAGGCCTATGTCATGGCCAATATAGGTAGTGATAGGAAAGGGATATTTCCAATAAATGAGACAATAAATAAATCTGTCATGATAAAAAAAAGGATCAAACTCCTAATTGCTTTAATGTTATGATAACGGTGGATGCAGATGAGTATTACCCCTGAATTGGTTTATTCTAGAGTTTCGGGATATAATGCCTACCAATACATTTACAATACGCCCCTATCGCCCTGCCCTATCCCTTTCTGTGACGTCATGATACCCTCGTTCCCTTCCGATTCAGCAACACACAGGCCTAATGAATTAAGGGGAAAAAGAAGAATATAATGCAGCAATGTAAATTGCTGATAACTCGAAAAGTGAAAAGCCTGTGATTGGCTCCCAGGGGCCATCCATAAAAGACATGAGGCAAAATTTGACCTTTTTAGACCCCCATCGTCATCTTTTCAATTTTGCAATGCTGAAGGTATATGGAAAATTTATTTCGTCATGCCAGGCCTGCCCCCCTCCCCCCTTCAGCATGATATCCTTTGTGGACGGCCCCCCATGAGTTGTGCACTCATCCTGTTGCATCAGAACTCCCTCACCCAGGTTATTCGCACCACCAAGGTACTATTCGCATAACTCCTGCCAAAACTGTGCTATTCGCACCACATTGCCAAAAAAAGGCGGGAAAGTTGATACATGGATCAACATCATATACCTTCACCATTGGAGGCAAAAAGCGTCTTATGGCTGCCAACCAACTGAGTCTGTACATTATTGACAATTTCTCAAAATTTACAAAACTTGGTAATGAAATGCCTTTTCCTGCAAGACCCCTACATCTCCTCCTTTAATGGCACTACAAATTCATTAAGTAATTCTGCCTCTTATATATAAAATTTCCATCTTTTTTTAAACTTATTCGCACCACCAAAATGACTGAAAGTGAGGTGCCCCAGGGTGTCTCCTTATAACTCGCTTTTCGAGTTAAAAATAGCAATGGTTGCATGCACAGAAGGACATTTCAATTACCCTCTAAAATAGAAGGTAATTGGAATTGAATGATGCGAATGTCATTACCAAAATGTGTGTCCCTCTAGGAGCCCTACGATGATTGTTATAAACGCAGACCCACAGCACAGTTTCAGGGGTGCACCCCTGAAATTGTGCTGTGGGTCTGCGTTTATAACAATCATCGTAGGGCTCCTAGAGGGACACACATGGGCAGCTGTCGCAAAAAATCTGCGACAGAGACCTTAGAAAATGCAACAGTGATATGGAGCTCAATCTCAGCTTTCTAAATCTGAAAGAATTTTGTAAATATTTCAATTAGTTATGCCCTTCTCAATAGATTTGTTTGGTCGCTTAATTTCGGGAAATTGTCTTGAAGAAATACATTCCAAACTTTCTTTAGATACAATTAAAGGTTGAACTCCTTCTTTTTCCATGGAGCAGTTTGTTCAACTTAGTTAGAATCTGAATTTCCGTGGAGCAACCTGTCCTCAAGCCCTCAAAAAAAGAGAGAGTGAGAGGAAAAAGGAGAAAGCGGGAAAAAAAGGAGAAGGAAAAGAAAAGTGTAGAGGGGGTCCCAAACAGGATTACCTCATGGATATCTCGTCTTATTGTAGTCCAAATATCTGGTGGTGCCTTACCTAAAGTGTGTGTGTGTGTGTGGGTGGGGGGCTTTGTATAGTTTGAACTGAGGGTATTTATCCTTGGACATCACCAGAATGCACTATCTGACCTCAAGGATTTCAAAATTTCCCTGCCGAATGCCCCAGACCCCCACCTAAGATGAGAATTGCAACACAGACACATCTGAAGAGAATGCTTTACTCTGAATGGCACAGTTCAGTAGGTATTATGAATGTGAAATTTCAATAAGAATGTAGTGTTTCAAGTATTGAATTTGAGGGGAGGGGTGGAAAAGGTGTGCCAGAATGCCTCAGAATGCACAAGTTTTATTGGGGGCCAATAAATGTAGAAATGTGCCCATATGTTGTAATTTTGCTCTGTTTTTTTTTCTTGCCGACCGACCCGTATTAGTTTGTTTTTTTTCATCTGACATTCTGTGAAAAGGGCATAATTTCCACGGACTCTTTGAAGGGGGTCCGTCACATTTACATTTATATGTGATGGTCGCATATGGCGTATTATCTAACATATAGTGAGCACCCCCTCCCCCGTAAATGTTGCAAGCTACTGGAGCTTGAAGGGTCCCTCCCCTCACACCTTCACACGCTCAGTTCTTTATGTCTGACTCCCCGCCCGCCCACCTGGGAGGCCGTTCCCGCGCTCTTGGCGCATCAGTCCCCTTTGGAAGCGGTCTGGGGGTGCAAACCGCGGTTCCGCGCCACGCGTTATTCGCGCGCATGCCGCGTACCTCCTGGCGAGAACAATACGGCCGTGCATGGCGGGAGTTGAGGCATTGCATTAGACTAGGTCAGAGGGGGGCGGGGAGGGTGACAACTATATCAGCTGTGTCCGGGCTGCTGGAAGGGAGGGGCCCCAAGACGCGGCTGACGGTGATGGTGGGGAATTAAGATTAGGGATTTAGGGAGAGGGAACCCATGTACTGGACGAAATAGTCTGCATGCAATCAAGCACGAAATTGGAAAGTAGTACCCGGTATCAGTTTCTTTTCGCGTGCTGTCACTGTCAGATTAGTTATTAAAGAAATAACTGATAATCCCGGGCTGATAATGCATGCATCATTCTCCTGTGCAGCGGCACATATTAGTCTATTCATTCATGGTAACTTGAATTTATGGATCCGCGCTGAGACCCCCTCCCCCCCGGGATACTCGGCAAGTTGAATGGGAGGTGGGGGGGGGGGGTTATAGCCACATGTATATTTATTTACCATGGGACCCATATATTAGGGATTTTATCCGTAGCAAAGTTTTACTATACTAACCACGGCCACACTCACAGATCCTGAGTGTCAGGGATGCCACTCACTGATCAATGAAAATTCGGAAATCATCCAAATTTTCAGGACTTCCAATAGGAAATGCCTACACAGGCTTCAGGAAATAAATCCAAAAATTCGGAATTCCTAAAAAGTTAGGAAAAGTGGCATCTCTCGTGGAACACCGAGACCCGTTAACTGCTGGTTGCACAATCAAAGACATTTCACACTATTTATTTACAGAAATGCATGTATTAAACTATAAAACGTATTCACAGTAACTAGAGGAGTCTATTCCACTTAAACCGTCTCATGCATAGTGTTAGCGCCATTCCCATTGTTTCAGGCAATGGTGATGACCTGGAAACTCGACTATGTATGTAAACTAAAACGTCTGTCAATGTCAGACTGTTATAAACACATAAATTTACCAGTTTTAATCGCGTTTTTCTTAGTAGAAGACATTTCAACGAGGTGATCACACTTGAAAGGGAAATACATTTTTGTTGTCAGTTGTAGGTGTGAATCACCTCCAGGAGGTGTAAAATTACTTCAGGGTTGATGTTTTTAAAAGGGTGTGAACAACAATGATCTGCACTGTTGCAACAGATTAACTGCGCCCCCCCCCATACGCAATTTTCACTTCACTTCAGGATTGAGGTCTATGGGCATATGCATTTTTTTTTAATGCCCACTAACGAAACAGATTCACAAAAGCAGCAATAAATCTACTTTTTAGTTTTTATCTACTTAACAAACATGTATGGTATCTGTTCATCGAGTCACGCATCTACTATACTAATCATTTGCCAACTGTTTACAGCTTCAGAACTGAACCATATATGCACTCATGTGTGTGAAGCACGCTATAGTTTTCTACTTGCCTCCATTTAAGGCCAATAAATTGCATGCACAAAGGTAAGTAAAATCGTAATTGCAGAGGTAACTTATGTTTATTTACCATATAAAATATGTGAAGCAAAGCACCATGATACCTTCTCAAAAACCCATTATTCTTACTTTGAGCATTAACTTAAGCAGGTGTGTATACATACGTATACACCGGAGAGCTAATGGAAACATTTAACAAATTGTTAATCGAGTATCATAACTGCATACATATCGATTATTAAAGTAACCATAGACTTAATACCCGTGCGGTAGGTAAAAGCCTCAGTTGGTGAATGCACAGATTTTTCTTCCTGGACATGATCCTCTCTTACAGGACATGGACAATTGAACTTAAGGTACATAGCTCAGGCCCGGATTATGTATTACCAGCGAGGGTCACTTGGTGGATTAACTCGAAGAGATCCTCATCCTCATCCCAATGATATGCTTTATAAAGAGAACTAGTTCCTTCACTAGTACAGATTTCGTCAGATACCCCCCCCCCCCACACACACACACACGAGCCTCTTTTTAAGATCCTACTTTTAATTCGGCTCATCAAATCCACAAGCCAAAGCTGAAAAGAAGATACTAGACAGAGACAAACATACTACTGTAGGAACAAGTTGGTATGCACATTGATATTTGGTGTGAATATTAGTCAGGTTTATCCCCTTTTTTCCATTTACAAGAGTATCACTTTCATACCCACCACAAAAACCGCCCGTATGGCGTATCATAGTGAGGACATGACGTGAAATATTGGTAGTTTGTTCCATTTAGGGTACCTCTCATACATAGATATAGGTTGTCTTATTCCATCTTAAACGACAATCATGTAAATGCCTATGACTTACAAATTTAATTGTTACAACCAGACTGAAAATGTATAACATATTTGTTATAGACAGGCTGCCTTGCATGGTCAAAAATCGGCCATGTTAAAGCCTATGATTCCTTTCACACGGTACATGTTATAGCTATGCCTGCATACGAAAGGTAATATAATGCTCAGGCCTGGTCCCAAAGTAGTATCATGAGTATCCACTAGGGGTACACATAATCATTCAACAAGTCCACAATCTTTTGTTCATTAACAGTAAATCATTTTTAGTAGTCTCTCAATTAAGCCATTCTCATGTTTCCTTGGATGAGCAACTTATTTAACTGCTCAGCGGGTACCAAGCTCAGACACGTCCGCCTCCACCAGCCTGGAGCAGCCACTGGAAAAAAAAATGTCACAATGGGAAATCAGTTAACAACCACAGGTTTAATATGTTCAAAGTCCAATGTTTGATCATGTCTAGAGAGAAAACATACATGAACTATTATTGTTTGTTTCATTTTCAATAAAGATACAAAGAGGGAATGAGTGAGTTAGTAAATAGATAATTAATGCCATTTCGCCAGCTAAGGTCACATATTTTTGGCGAGAACTATATTACACAATTTCACAGAGGAATGTGTCAGTGCCCGCACATATGTGCACCACACACATTAGAGAGGAAAGGAAAGAGGAGATATATGAACCCTTTTAAGTGGGCTAGGGAAGCCCAGGGGGAAGATGACACTCATTAAACATTTAACTATTTCGTGAGCAAAATCAGGGGCGGATCCAAGGAAGTTTGGTAGCGGGGTTGCATGGCAGTAAAGCCAGAGTGCTGTGCCCAATATCCACGAACTGCTGCGCCCCGCATACATCTGCTGCTGTACACCTTCAATATTACACATACAACAATTATGAGAAAAAAAATTATCTCTAATACTTACAATTCATTCTTGCGCACTTTGACAAACTTTTCCACAAATTGAGACCTTCCAAGCAATTCCACAAAGTCTTCATCGTGAGTGATGATCACCAACTGGAAGTTCTTCTGTTTGGAACGAGTCTTGATAATCCTGAGAAAAATGAAATTTAACAATTTAACGCTTCACAGAAGCTTCAAAATATTCCATACGAACCGAGATTTCTCTAAGTTATGGAAGCACGGTTGTAAACTGACCATTACAAGTGTTTTGGTTATGATTTAATAAAGATGATACATGATGAGAGGGCACTGACATTCCCAGACCCTTATGCTTTACCAGTGCGACAAGGCTATGAAATGACACCTTAACCCACTTACTCTACCACATGCCTAAAGGACAGCGTGATATTTTAAGAAGACACTGTACAAGTATGACAATAGTGGGATGACACTTCTTTTACCCATGCAATTATTATGAGATGACACTTACTCTACCAGTGAGATAATAATAGATATCTGATAACATGTCTGATGACACTTAGTCTACCAGTGTGATAACACCTACGCTTCCGATGTGATAATATATGAAAAGAAACTTTATCAGTGTGACATTCTGGCAGGGGTGTGAAATGAAAAAAAAAAAAAGAAAAGAATTAAATTAAAGATTTAGTCTGAAAATGTCGCACGTTGGAATAAGACAATGCGTGATGTGCCACAGTTGTGCAAGTGCAACTCTAGGGGGTCTGGGGGCATGCCCCCTAGGAAAATTTCTACGATCTAGAACAGAAATGGTGCATTGTGGTGCATTTATGCATGCTATATATTGCTCTGCTGGGCATCCCCAGACAGGCCAATAAATAGGTAGACCCCTCCCCGATACTAAAACAATTTCTCAATGGTTCTGTGCAAGTGTCCTGGTGAAGATGAAAAAGTCTGATTTCAGACTTTTGTCTGAGATTTCCCACCCCTGTGAGAAGAAACACAATCTACCAGTACGATACAACCCATACGCAATAGTTATACTATAAAATCAAATCTATGAGAAGCCACTTACTGTACCAGTGCATAGGCCAGGCTCTCAATGTTCTCCCTGTCTAGGTTGGTGGTGGGTTCGTCCAGAGTCAACATGCCGCAGTTGATACAGAATGTCTCTGCCAGGGCCAGTCGGATAATGAGTGAGGACAACACCTAGCAATATAGGACAATAATTAACAATTTATTTGTCAGACCTTTTTGGGTTATCACCTTTGTTAATCCTGTGCTAAAAATAAAAAGTGTGCTCGATATTATGTATAACACTGTTGAGGCACAATGCACCGGTAATTGTTGTCATCTCTTATCCTTTTCATTGCATGTCTTGTAGCACGGAAAGGTTTGATGCCAATCCGATATTTGAACAGTTGCTGTTAGTATCATGCAGCCTTACTTTCTTCACAACACATGCCGAATTACCGTCAATCCTTATGTCCTACCACTGATATGATCTACACAGATTCTAAATCTGATTAAGCAAAAAATAACTTCATATTCTAGAGTACCATCAGCCGCAACCGTGATTGACCAATTGGAATGGTCATGATGTAATATAAACAGCCAACTGGTAGATAAGATACCATCATAGTTGATAAGATAGGCGTGACAAACACTTATATGGTACATCTTAGATTACATTAGTAACAAATTATAGGTCAATTGGTTGATATGAAGACACTGCCAGACCAAGGAAGCCACTACATGTCACAATGTGTACATAGCCCACTACAGGATGTCAAATACCAGGGTAGTGTATATTCCACAGGCTTATTACATTTACAATTGCCGAAGGCATTAAAAGTTACAAGCTTCGTATATAACGGTAGGTTATGTGTGTAAAATAACGCTAGTTTAAGATGTTACACAGTGAATGTGGTGCCGTAAAAGTTTAAGATTCCCTTTTGAGATATGGAGATCTATTCTACTTTTGGTCTGGGGGGGGGAGCTCTAGATGTTTCCTTATATCCCAATTTGAGTACTACATGTGACATAAACCGATAATAGGGAGGGATTGACCTTTTGACCTGCACTGCAGCGCCCTCTCATGTCGATGGCCACCTCACCCTTGATCATTACAACACGGTAACTGAAGGTGCGGCGTTTTCCAAGGCTGGTCCCTGGTTCGGTCTCATCATCAGAGCGGATCTCGATGGTTTCAATATCTGAAATATATGCATAATGCTTTCTTATGGCAGGGTAGCACATGCAATGAGAGCTTAGTAAAATGTTCCAACTTATCCCTGTGCAGTCTCAGTTATAGAGTTTCAATATACGTACTTAGTTACAGGGACACCTCACCTTAATGACATTCAGTGAGGATATTTGAACACACAGAATAACACCATGGCTATTCCTCCCAAAGTAGTAGGCAATATTCAAACGATCTTATAATGCCACCTCCCAACTCAAGGCTATACAATATTCTTCCCAACATGTGGAGCATTGTCAAAGCTAATTTCCCGATTTCATACAGATTTATCATTTGTGCGACCTACCATGTCCTTTGTACGTGTTTCTCCAGAGCTCACGGATGATCTTGTTGATCTCGTCTATCTTTGTCTTGTGGTAGGTCATAATTGCCTTATCCAGTGCCTTGTAGTACTTCTCCAAATCATTGCACACATGTTCAGTGGTCTGTCAAACAGGATGGACATATTGGCTCTATAAGATGCTTATACCAGTGCGAGATCAGAAGGGCATGATGAGAGCTCTCAACACTACACTCCTAATGACTCACGTATGTGGAATCTATGCTTACAGTTTTCAAATTCACCCAGAGAAACGATTAGCATATGATACTTAACTTACATTACATTCAATTTTGTTCCTTTTTATTTTTACATTTAACCTGCTGATTCTTTCTCACCAACTATAATCTTCTTTTCAATAGTAAAGGATGATAATAGATACAGAGGAAATGATTAATTTAGAACTTATACAATGTAAATGTATCAAACATAGGAGTATCAGAGAGTAAGTCAAGGTACCCTCAGTGTGTGACTCATGCCGCGGAACTTGGCCTCTGCATCCCTATACTGCTCCCCCTCCAGGTCCTTCTTGAAGGCCCTGATCTGTTCCAGGAAACCCTGCTGACGGCCATCGGTCTGATGTTTCTGTAATGGTAATAGATACTGGGTAGTTTATATCATACATGTGCATCAAAACCTGATAACAAGAATCTCTTTGGTCACCACTGAGGGTAATAACTCAGTGGGGACCAATCTGAGTGCTCCTCAAGTTATATTGCCTCATCTGGGATTTGAAAATTGGCAGTTTAATACTGTTTTATGTCAAGGTACCCTCAGTGTGTGACTCATGCTTATTTTGTACTGTTGTACAGTATGATCTATAAGGCACACTAGGGGTCCATCCTTGCGTATAAGTGACAACGTCTCCACGAGTTATTATGGTATATTATAAATGTGTTACCATATAAAGGTTGTCAATAAGTGTAAATCAAAAGCCTGCCTATACAATGCATCATAAGTGCAAGTTGTCGGTCTGGTGTTTCTGTCAAAACGATCTAGCAGGGAGGATACAGTGCATGGATATATAGGTTATATACTAGGCGTAAATTAAACCCTGCTAACAACCATTGTTCTGGTGTTTCTGTAACTAAAACACAGTTTATATAATAATTGTTAATCAAACCCTGCTAACAACTACAGGTCTGGTATTTCTGTAACAAAGATCTGTAAGTTACAACACGAGTATGTAACGTACACGGTTATACAAGTTAAGGTTGATGATATTTGAAGTACTACCCTACATTATAGTAAATGTGCTTACAGGGGACAAAATCATATGACTACTGTACATATGGATGTGAATTGCAATGGAATGATTGTAGATGCGAAGAACTGTCGGCTATAAACCAGATGAATATCCAGCCTTTGAAAGTGAAGTTAGCCCAATTCTTTCATTACGTATATGACAGCAATAACTATACTGAGACATTTATTCAATTATTTATATAAACTTACTAGCTTTTCTTCATTTTTAATAGACGTTGATTCATTGCAAAACATTGAACCCCATCGAAGGTTATCTTTCAGCAAAGCTAAATCAGTTCCGTTAGTAATAAACTTATTCACTTTGCATTCCAAAACAATATTTTATTATATATCCAAGTACACATGTGAATGGGCCCCAATGTGTGTACCCAGAAGGGGGTCTCCTGTGATGCAACACTTTTACATCAAAATTTCTGCCCTTAAACACCTGCCTCACATGGACAACAACAGCCCCTGATGGTGGGTGATTAAGACAAACAAATGCCCTCATCACACCCTTAGAAGCCCCTTTCCCCTCTCCAGTAGCACCCCCCCCCACCCTCAGCAGTTTGCCGTTCTAAAACCCGGTTTTGTCTAGGGGACCAGTAGCAGGTATGTCTGTGTTACTGGTGTAGTTATGAGGGTTGGGAGCTGAGCCTCTGCCTCACCAACCCTCACCTTCTACCCTAGCCCCCGTCCACATACCACCAGCATCCCTACATGTTACACGCCTCCACCCAGCCCCCCCCCCCTCTCCCCTGACCACCAGGTCAGTACCTATCACCATTGTGTGTTATAACTTCAAAGGCCCCATCCCTAACACCCTAAAGCCCTGATTGTCATGTAGTCACAGGGGTAGCTTTACTAAACTAATATCATGTTTAGAGACAGTTAGGGCCAGTATGAATAGAGAGGGTGTGCTCTAAGTCCACTTGACTGTATAAAAAGGCCAGCAGTATAAATACACGCTCTCTACATAAATATGGTTCAGACTAATTACTTGGGGTTATTGTTGGATAGGCTACTTCAACAATGGATTTGTTTTTACAAGCAAAATAGGGACAGGAGAATTAATGTCTAGAAATTCAACAGAAATCAATCAAGAGTGTGTAGTGGCCCTACTGTGGCTCTGGGGAACGTATGGCCCAGGCAGAAGAAAAGAAATCAAATTTGGCTGGCATATTTGTACCTGTTTCATAAGGTCGTCTTGTTGCTGGCGGAGCTTTTGCTTCTCCCTCTCCAAGTTGCGTGTGTCTAGGTCGCCAAGTTTGTCCTGTTTCACGTTTATTAGCTCTATTTTCTCCTTTACTTCTGCCTCTTTGCGTCTCAGGGCCAGATTGTCCTGTAAATTCCGCTCTTGGGACTGAAAATAATGACGATCAGAAAATGATACAGCCAAATTGTAATGTCAGGTAAGCCTGCTTCTTCGTTTTATCATGATACATGTTTCATCCATTATGTTAAAAGCCTATCATGAAAATAGGTTGCTGTTTTCTTTTGAATCTGACCCTAATCCCCAGGCCGAATCTTGATTCGCTGTATATTGTTTCAGGCTTGAGGTTGATGGGCCATATAGAATTCATGTTAATATATTAGGACAATGTTTCGTTATGATATTAATGAGACCGGGTTCTCACACGGACTGAAAAATCACACCATAAAATCTAGCATTGGTTCTGGAAAAGTTTGCAGGTGATAACTACCTACATGTATAGACATTACAGATAAAAAACGATTGATATGGCTAAAAACACATTTTGGACCTGAGTGAATTTTGACACCGGTGGCAGTAAGAATGACGCCGTTGGTCCCCTGGTGTCATTACAATGTGTGGACAAACCTGAATGAAGCAAAGCACTTTATCATGTATTTACTTTCTGAGTCTGTAGGTCATCTTTGCGCTTCTCTATCTTTTCTAGGACAGTTGACCTCTTGGCATCCAGGGCGGCAGCTTTGCTCTCCAGTGAGTTTTGTTTCTCACGGCAATCCTCCAGGGCCGCGTCACGTCCAGCCTTAAGATATCTGGTACATGGAAAAGGTGAGTCTAGTATTAATTCCTGGGTGCTCTGCGTTAGCTCTATATATCCGTAATAGATCTATCAATATTGAAAGAAAATAGATTATAATATGACAGACAAATGGGTAAATTGACACAAACCTGTCTATGCTGTCCTGGATTGTACGCACATCCCTGGTACGCTCCTGTAGTTTGGACAGTTCGTCTTTGTTCTTTGACATAGTCCTATCCCTCTCATTGGAGATCTCCTGCCTCTCACGATTACACTTCTTCAATTCCGTCTATCATCAACAGTAAATATATGAAGTAACCTACCAACCTATCATTTCAGTCACAGAAAATATTCTTTAACTTCTAGTCAAAGTTATGTAACATATTTGGCATTATTTGCGGTGTTGCAGATCATATATGAAAATATTCCATTTTCGCAGCAGATAAATGAATGTACCTACATATCTATGGTTTTCGTAATCAAGTGAAGAAATACAAAGAGACTCGCAAAAAGGGTCGAGGAAAATGATTCCACTTACCTGCAATGGCTGCACCTGTTCTCGGCATTCCTGAAGTACAAAGAATTATATATTCAGTATGTTAACTAATTCTTTTCCCCTTTTCTTGAATGTAGCGGGGTAATAACCCATGTGTATTTGAAATGTTTAATAAAAAATTCCTGAATCAACTTTTTTGGTGACAATCAGATGATTGAATCTGGGATTGCGCACTTTTCATATATATAGGTCATCCCCACACAAGTTTCATCAAATTAAAACAAAATTAAATCACATTGCATCATTAAAGTTGATATAATCTAAAACGTTCGGTGACTTAACATTATATTGAGATTCATTATGCATGTGCCAGCCTCCTCGGCTTCACACCATATATATTCAACCAGAAGGGTACATAAACCAGAGCAAAATTGTGATTTTCGCTTATGCGCTTCATTTGTTCAATCAAAATTTGTTCAACCCCTATCTAAAATGGATGTTGCGAATGTTATAGAATATCTTGTATGAATATTATAAGGTATTCATAGTGGGACAACTCGGACCGATGTATTCGCTGCTACAATTTAAATAAAAAACTTTGAATTTATTGTAAGCCTCTGTATGGGTCTTGTGAATCTAAAATGAGGAAGGGCTCACGACACTTGTCACAAAGAAATGAATTGTCAGAGTACTTACATGGATCTCAACAAGGAGGATCTCATTAGTGTCTTCTAGCTCTTTTTGCCGCTCCTCATTTTCCTTCTGTTCCTGTAGGTCGCGCTCAATGGCAAGTCGCTCAGCGGTCATCTCATTCAATGTTGTGTCCAAGTTTGACAACTGGCGTGAATGATCCATCAGCTTTTTCTGCTTGCGTTCGTAGAAGCTACGTGCATTATCCCTACAAATACAATTATTTTGTTTGTGAAGATGTCATATGACCAAATAGATATATAAAATACACATTTTGACTTTGGGAGCGATTTGGATTTTGCTAATATTTAGACTTCATATGTGTAATTATCCTGATTATCATACCGGTAGGTTGATATCAATATCGACATCTATATTGGGAGAATAAACTTTTCTTACAGGCTTTCCTGGGCATCATTTCGTTCACGCTGAACCTGCTGGAGGGTTCTTCCATCATCTATTGGATTAAAAAATATACAATAATCACTGTATATCCACAGGAATGAAGCATCTTTTGTATACATGTTGTGCAACCGCAGTCATTTTGTGAAGTTTAGCACGATCATATACATTGTAGTATAAAAGAATGCCTGAAAGCAAACCCTGTCTAACCTTATGGACATCTGATAGTTGCACTTACTAGTAGACAATATGATCCATCATACAGAACATTTTAATGCCATAGACTTCCCAATAAGCTGACTGACTTTCAGTAAGTATCAAAGAATGTTGTTTCAAGTAGTGGTCTTTGGAGTTCGACCACTTTACTAAGGATCACATGGTGCTTGATTGAACTATGCAATTATTTCAAAGTGAATGCATCCCTGGTAAGGATCTGACCAAAGACACACCCAATTCATGCACGCCCATAATGCCACCTTATGCGCCAGCATAATCCTACCATAGCGCCCATCATAAAAGGCGCATCCTGCCTATACATCCCTTACAACAGCCATATACAGTAGATGGAGTTAGTGTTGAGCAGGTCAAATGGCTCCTGCCACAGGGGCAAGAGTAGTTCCTCTGTTACTCACCAGATGCTGGCCACTGACCTGTTAGAGCTGTAGTCCACACAGGGTGACCCAACTAATCTGATGGTTTACAATGCGTTTCACTTAATATCTTTTCCAAATTTTCAAGGATTCATAGCTGTACTACCGTAAACTCCCGCGTAGAAGACGCGCTGCGCGTATAAGACGCACCCCAAACTCAGCACATGCATTTTCGCGTATAAGACGCACATTTTAAGGCTGAAATTTGTAAGATTAGTACATTTCTATAGTAAAATTACCCCTCGTATAAGACGCACCCCAAACTTCAGTAGATCCTATAAGACGCACCAGGCATTTGTTTAGTGTAGAGGACGCGTCTTATACGCGGGAGTTTACGGTATTTCCCTCAGTGAAGCTACTAGGGCGCCATCTAGTGTATCTGAGTGACAAATCTCCCGTATTAGACACACCCTGAGTTGACGCTATAAGTAGCTTGCTATAAGGCACAGCTAGGGCTTGATTTTGACAAGTTTCTTTAATATAACATTTCCCCCAAAAAACGCATTTTATTTATATAAGGTATTTCAATTGTAGATTCATTACTGGTACTGCATTGCTGCAACATGACAACAAATAAAAATAAAGCACTGAGGCTTTCAGCGTAATTGAAAGGAAAATAACCCACCTTCACCAGAGACTTTGGCTGATTGGGTGGCGATCTTCTTGTTGAGGTCTCGCAGCTCCATCTGGTAGCGGTCTATGTGGCTCAGGTCAGGCACCATGGAGTGTCCTGTACTTGAATTAGCCTGCTTAGCTTTCAACTCATTCTCTTTCTGTAAGTTTATGAACATAGATTTTTGATTTTTGTCCGCAAGGTGCACTACCTGCAAGTGACTCTGCAGAATTACATTAGTACGTCAGGCTGAATCGTCAGGATTGATGTATCACCCACCTCATGGGACTGCCTCATTAGTTTACGGACATTCAGGCTTTTCTTTCTCAGTCTGAACAGCTATTCAAAAGCTGCTTTTCCAAAATGCCTAGACAGGTATTTATATGCTGTTTGTCCATCACAGCCGTGACAGAATCTATGGATGACTGAATCTATGAGATGAATGATCAAATCTATGAGGAGGGCTAAGGGTAAAACTGCTACCGAGGCTTCATTCCCCTACTTTTCTTGAAGGATAGCAAGTATTCTTTTATTTACCTGATCTCAGAGGCAGGGGGAATCCCATGAAAGAAGACAAGCCTGGGCCCGTGCATATGGACACCAGTTGCCCACATGCTCACATTATGTCACAAGAAATCTTGAGTTTGTCACCTTTTACAAATCCAATATGCCTACTGTTAGTATGGATGGGGACTGCTCCTTCAATTAAGTTATCCTGCTCCTTCATGCCCTCATCATGAAGGTCCCCACTCTACATGATATTATAATGTTGCTGCATTGGTGAATCATATGGACATATCGCGATAATATACTAAGCATTATAAGTTATTTAAAGGTTCCCGTAATCTCACTTATCTGACCTTGTCTCCCTTACACTATTATCTTGTCAAGCCTCAAGGAGGCTTAGAACCTTAAAATTTCGGCTTTTTACAGAATGATCAACAATATTTAGTTCAAAAATTGAAAGTGGAAGTATAGTTGCGAAAAAATGTGATATGCAATCTATTTATAAATGGTGACAAGAGGAAGTCAAAATAAATGAGTATATGAGTAGTACATGTCACTTTGCTTCCACTTGTCACTTCATTAAAATACTTATCATAAAGATCCAATTTAATAATCTTACAGTGGCAATCTTTGCTGTAAGGGCTTCAATATCTCCATTCACTGACTGTATGCGGCCCTCTAGTTGTGGGATGTCAGTATCACGAATCTGAACAACCTGAAATGGTGAAACATAGTTATCATTAAAGTTGCAAGATATCGGTACCTCACACGTTCTTACACACGGTACACCACACGTTCTTAAGGACATCAAAGCATTAAGTTGAGAAGTTTTAAAGGCCACAGCGATGGTTTATGATTACATCTTTCAAAGTAGAGGAACACTTAATATGTATCAACTTATATACTTACTGATTCTTTGACTGGTTCAAGTGATAGAATACGATGGAATGATTTTTCCAAGTCTTTGATTTCTTCGGTGACTTGTTCTAATTTGGTGGGAACAGTTCGCAGTTTTGCTTCAAGCTGAAAATATTGAAGTAGACAATGAGAACAATTTGCGGACACGTTCAGTTTAAAATAATCAGTTTAAAAAACTATACTTCAAGATCACCAGTATTTGTTTAACAGTATAGAGAGTCGGAAATTAGAAGATCTCTCTTCCGTAAGCATTGCTATCAAGATGAAAAACACAGCACGCACGCACACACACACACAAGGCAAGTACTTCCACAAGCTGGGACATCTACGGTTATCTACGTATAAGGTGCATCCTGCGTATAAGATAAACCTAGAGTTTCGGAATATGGCTAAAAAAAATAAGATTCATAACTTTTTCCATACCCCCCTATGTCCTATTATGACATATAATATACGTGTAACATATCAGAGGGATTTAAGTCAGGCATGGACAAAAATAGAAGCCATACATTTACTTGATATAAAAGCCCTCATTTTTTCAAACAGCCCTCTTTACCACTCATATAAGGAAAATTCATGTACCGTATTCTCCCGCGTAGAAGACGCGCTGCGTGTATAGGACGCACCCCCAACTCAGCACATGCATTTTCACGTATAAGACGCACCTCTTAGGGGGGATTTTTGTCAATCCAGTACTGTTCTATAGTAAAATTACCCCTCGTATAAGACGCACCCCCAATTTCAGTACATCCTATAAGATCCCCCAGCATTTTGTTTGGCGTAGAGGACGCGTCTTATACGCGGGAGTTTACGGTAATTCAAATTTCAGAAATCAGGATATCCTGATAAAACCTGAAGACTTACATTCCTGAATCAAAAGGAAGGTCTTGGTGTCCCCCTTGGGGATCTAGGGAGAACTAAAACCCTGCGTATAAGACGTGCCTTACACTTGGAGATAAATGTAGTATTCAACTGGCAGTAACAGGTATTACCATTAAACCTACAGCAACTTACCGTAAATCCTTGTGTATAAGACGCGGTTTATAAACCAGAATTATGCCCTCTGCATCCTATAGGATTCACCCAAACCCATGGTGCGTCCTATAGGCGAGGAATTTCCACTATAGAACAGTAATAAAATCACCAGAGTGTCCTATAGGCTTTAGCTGAACTCAGGGTGCGTCCTATACATGAGGGGCGTCCTATACGCGAGGATTTATGGTACATTCATATTCTTTGAGGGACATAAGCTGTTTGCAATTATCCTTTTACCGTAGATTCTCTCGTATAAGCCGCAGAAGCTTCTCCCAAAGTTGGGGGCGTGGCTTATACGAGGGTGCGGATAATAGAGATGTTAACACTGTTTTACAATAATGTATTAACTCACCTCGTCGATGAGTTCTGCTACTTCTGCTTCCTCTTCAAAATCCCTGTGGCACAGAGGGCACGGTGGGTTCTGCTTCTGCAGCTTGGACTTAAACTTCCTAAACATGGCACTTGAACCCTCCAACACACCTTTGTCGCTACACAAATAAATATCATATCGATTATTCCCACATTTATGACAAAATCAGGACCTCATTTTAACTTCTTCATTTAGGGAAATATTCAGATGACAGAACAGAAAGTTATTCATTATCATTACTCTGTTAGAAATACAATTGTATATGACAAGTAGGGTATCTTACTCGTTCTTATCTCGGAGGGTCTGCTCCAGCTTATCACGTGCCTCATCAAAGTCCTGAGCATCACACTCGGCAGAGATCCGTTCCTCATTATCTAGATGAGGCAAATTATCATAATCATGTATGTGATCTGAGGCCTACCAACCTATCTGCTGTAAACCTGGGGCAATGTGTTTCCAAACATTAAATTTGAGAAAAAATGTACATGTGAAGCTGTCAGAGTAGGCTCAGGGTCGGCTATATGATACATGTATATCACATATCCCATCCTTTCATACATACATACTTGTTATTCCATTCATTTTACCTACACCCCAGGGAGGTCCCTGTACCAATTAACCCCTCCATAGTATGGATGTCTATAAGGACCTGAATAAGTAACCACTATGGTTTGGATTTCTACCATGTCCACTATATAGCATCACTTAAGAGCTGAATCATTAACCACTTTGGTATGGACATCTAAAATACCTTGTACGAAATTCAACACAGATGCTTTGTCCACAAGAGATATACAGACCATACAGGAGAGAAATTCCCAGAAGGCTGATGCAAAAGTGGTCTCAAGGGGAGTTTTAAGCATTACAGCCTATGGGATCCGAAGTGGACACAGGATTTTTTAACACTGGTGTCTATGGATAGCATTTCAGAGGAAAACAATACATTTATTTTGGACTTTATTTTGAGGCACTAATGCTTGGAAATTCCTGGAATTTACATCCTAGGAAAGAGTAGAGACATGTTATGAGTACTTTCCTTATAAAATCACAGACAAAAACAATGATCTTGTTATGAAAATTCCTTCATTTTCAGGCCAAAGTCAGATGTCTTAAAATGACCTCTGGACCCGGTTCTATAGGCTCAGAGAGACCTTGGGCCAAAAATGGTTAGATTATATTTTTATGGCATTCTCTTAATGTGTATATGTGGCTTATACATGTATACTTGAAATTGAACAGTATCAAAACACAGGAGAAATTACAGTTCTTACCTCTTAGCTCTCGCTTCTTGTTTGCCAACTGCTCGCTAAAATGTAAAGTAGAAAGTATACAAGAGTTCAAATAGGCAGAGCAAGGTTTGGATATTTCTGTTTTACTCAGTTTTCTAACAACACAATAGAGAGGATAAACTCCAGAAGAGGGAAATAAAAATCAGAGATGTCAGTTCGATATTTGGCGAAACTCTGAAAATTATTTTTGGGCACTTCAAAAGTGGGGTTATACCCGAATCAGAGTGACAAATACCTTCAAAATTAATCACTTAGGGTTTGGTGTATCTTTAAGGATTATCAGAATTATAAAATATTCATTTTAATTTTTTTTTCTTATTGTTTCTGTAGTAAAATATCACCTTTGAAACTCTGAAATCAGAGAAAATCTGAAACTCTGACATCTCTGAAAAATACAGCATTCATGACTATTGGATTAAAAACCATCGCGACAATGCACTATTAAAATGTTGCCATAGCGATACCTCAGTGTAGTCAAGTTTGAGATGATGAAAAGGTGAGAAACTTGTATGGTTTTACTGCTAAATTAATACAGCCAGTATTTTTAACTTACGTAAGGGATGTGTGTTCTTGTTTCTTCCCTGCTTGCTGCATTCGCAGAGCATCCAACGCTTTTGTATCCTTTTTAATCTCCTGATCTAGTTTGCTTTTGAAATAAACAAAGCACATGATTAATCTCTACTAGTTACAGCTCTGGTAATATATTACAAGTGACACTTTGCCGGACCCTTCTATGATTATCAAAACTCCTGCATATAGTTCTGATTCAAAATGATTTATTTTCTTTTATGCTTTTGTTACAGATACAATTATTTCAGTATCAGTGGAATGAAAATTATACAGTACCTAACGTAGTCTTCGAGTTGTCTACCTGCACGATCCTGTGGCACCTCACCTAGAAGTTCCATCAACGCATCTTCATTCTTTGATAAGCTTGAAAATCAAGGAAAGCAAATTATTAATGTAAGTCATTTAGGATAGTTGTAATTTCCATGATTTTTTTTTTATCCAAATACCAGTGGAATAATACTTACAGCTTGCGGATCTTATCATCCTTGGCAGTTTTCTCCTTCCTGAGCATGTCCAACTGTGTTCGTGCTGTAGACTCTTGGTGCATTTTGGTGAGTTCAACGCTTCATAAGATAAGAACAGTACTTTGACTTCAAGAAACAGCAGCTATAAAGATATATACGTATATACATGTACCAACACTAAAAGGCTACTACCGTAATCTCCCGCGTATAAGGCACGTCTTATACGCCACACAAAAGGCTGCTGGGTCTTATACGTGGGAGGAAAATTGCCTTGAGTTTGGGGTGCGCCTTATAGGGGGGTATTTTTACTATAGAACAGTACTACATTAACAAAAATCTGCTCTTAGGGGTGCGCCTTATACGTGGGACAGGCCTCCCTTAGTTGGGGGTGCGCCTTATACGCGGGCTGTGCCTTATACGCGGGAGATTACGGTATAGTGTTATCTGTACATCATAATTGAGTTATGCTCTACAACCCTTTAAACACTTTTACCACCCATTAATACTAAAGTACATCCTTAATCAATAGACATTTTTGTAATATCAATTTGTTACTTACTCAAGCTTTTTGAAAGTGGCCTCAAATTTATTTTTCTGAGATGAGAGATCATCTATTTCCTTCTTTAGATCCTCAACATTTGTGCTTCTGTCCAGTTCGTCCCGATCTTGTTTCTTGTTAAAATAGAGATGGATACATGCAATCTCTGTATATATTATTGTTAAGTTCTGCTGAAGTTCCTCATCTATGAGATGTAGGTGTTTACGCTTTTCCTCATTATTTGTATGTCTAGAAATATAACTACCCGGTACCTGAGGCAAATTACACACGAAAGGAAGAACTCTAGTTACCAACACACTGAAAAATGTACAGTTCTCAGGTTTATTAAGATAATCAGATGTCTTTTTAGATGAGATCAAGCCATTTTGCACTCATTTGGTATCTTTTCTTTTAATTATTTCCAGTCTTACCATCTGTGTAATCTCGCGCTTGAGTTCAGTGAGTCGGCCGGACGATCCCTCAACACGACTTAACTTTTGTTTGATCTGACGGATTTCATTCTTGTTTTTTGTCTGGAATGATATGATGAAACCATACAAGATGCGAGTACATAGATATGGCACGATCTAGTCAACAAAATAAAGGAAATAAATATATATGTGAAATCAGTAATATTTCATACTGAAATCTCAAGAGAGGTGGAGAGGAAAAATAGGGGTATTCCTAGGTAAACAGTAACTTGTTAAGTGTCATATGCTTCAGTCTATATTATCTAAAAGTCTAGTTCACACTGTTCACACCTACCATTGCCTCTTCCTTTAGCTTAACCTCCGTTTCTAGTGAAGCAATCTTCTGCCGTATCTGGTCGATGTTTGCCTGCACCTTGTTTTCATCTTCCTCTAACTTATCCTTAAAAAAAGAAAAGAAAACAATGGATAATTATAAAATCTCCTTCCATTGCAAATTGTGGTTTCATTAAGTATCTTCAGTGTCACCCTTAAGATGGCTACTCGTCTTCCTCCATTTACGGTATCTGTCTCTTTGCGTGCCCCATGGCTATCCATATCCTGATCTGAGTCATTTATTCTCTGTTCACTGTGACTTTATATATTACAGCCTCCTCCCCACTTACCCTCTGGTCTCTGCCTTTTTGTTGAAGAGCTTTACGTTTATCTTCCATCTTTTGCTGAAACTCCTCAACCTTAGCGTCGTTTACTCGTCCTGAAAAGCCTGCCATGACAGAAAGATTCCGTTTGAAAAGTTTACAAGAATGTGCAACATATATTATGTCATTAGAATTATCATCACTGACGATTCAATAATCTTCACATTAAGACCTACCTGAAACGTCATAGTGCTCTGCAATTTGCTTTACTTTCTTTTCCCTCTTGTCCAAGTTTTCCTCGTGGGCCTGGAAGATAAATAACAACATCAAATAAATTACCAGTATCTGATCACAAATTGAATGTAATGAGGCGAAGTGTCTAATCGACAGAGAAGTGATATGGTAGCGATATTTGAGAAGTATAAGCTGAACACTCGATACAAAGAAACAGATTACTTTGCTGTAAAAATTTTTTTTGATATCCATGCATCAATTTCTTCAGTATTTAGGAGATAATTGTTAATGGTTACCTTTGCCTCTTGTTCCAGTTTTCCCATTTCCAGTAGGAGGTTTGACTTCATGTCACTGATCTTATTCATCTCAGTCTCCAGACGCTGGTTCTCTGCCTCATACTAAAACATAACCCACATTTTAGTTGTATTTCTTAGCTTAGTTAGTCTGGTGAAATCTAAAGGAAATACACGGTAAATGTACAAAAATCTTGTGCGTATGCTTCAGTTCTGCTCCTAGCATTTCATGATTCTATTCCAACTTTTAGACAATTCCCTACGTGCATCCAAGTCTAGACAAGAATAGCAGTGTTATTTGGTTTCACCACTGACCATCAATTCATACAGTTTAGTAAGTGACATCTGTAAAAATAGTGAATTCCTTGACATGTTGCAATTAGCTCACTATAGTGTTTTATTTTAAAACAGATCAATTCCAGTCTCACCTGCTTTAACTTTTCTTCACACTCTCTGACCTTTCCTGCAAAGTCGGCCAGCCTCTCTTCTAACTCATCTGTACTTCCTTTAATGAAAAAAGAGAATCAGCAAGTAACAGCAAGTTAGTGACTCGGAGTACTAAGGGAGGTTCTTAAAATGTAAGTATGGATTGGAAGCAGGCCCCCATATGTGGGGGCCTGTATAGGTTATTCACAAAGTTAGGGCACGTAGCATATGTGAGGCACTTGAAATATGGGCTTGCTAACGATTACCATTATCTCCCCCCATATAAGGCGCATCCCATGTATAAGGTGCCACAGTTGATGAGAAAGCTATAAGGTGCACCTAGGGCCGGACTTTGAACACTTTGATACCATTTTAAAGTAATTACAGGTATACCCCGCGTTTAAGGCGCACCCCCAACTGGGGTCTGATTTGTATTTAAGAAGTGTCTTATACTCAGGAGATAAGGGTAGCATATTTTCAAACTCCAGGTGCACCTGAGAGGATATCCCTATAGTCAGGGGATGCCATATTCATGAGGTAAGCCTTCAATACATTATATTTGACAGTACTTTCAATCTATACACTGGCCTTTGCCAACAAAATTGCTACCTGACCCGCAGAAATTGCCAGACTGCAGGACCGAATGTCCTGCGGGACCGAATGTCCTGCGGGACCGAATGTCCTGCGGGACCGAATGTCCTGCGGGACCGAATGTCCTGCTGTAATATTGGGAACTTGGGCTACATTCTGTTTTTGGTCTGTTTTTTAACGCCTAGTGAATTTAGTCCATTTTTAAGGTTTTACAGCCTACAGTATAAGGCATTACTGTTTGTTAAGATTTTAAGAGTTGAATGATTAAAATAATTGAGTTAATTCTTGGTTTCTTTTCTAACAACAATAATAATCTTAAAGTGTCCAGTACTGCCAAGATCAATCCGGGCCTGCAGAATGATAAAATCTACAGGACCGAATGGCCTGCAAGGGATAAAAGTTTCCGAATAGACTTTTCATTGCTAACATATTTGTTTGTCCTTTGGTATTGGTGAGGTCATCAACCTACCTGTGATCTCCTGTTCTATACTATCTTTTAGCTCCTGCACATTACGGTTCATCTGGTCTCGTTCTGCTTTAAGTTTTTCTAGGAGGCAAATACAATTAATATAGAAAACTCATCCCATCAGACACGTTGTAGTAACTATACCGGCAAACTCCAGACGAGAAAAAAACTGAGCCCGCAAAACCCACAGGTTTTTCTTTGAAAATGAGACAGTAAAATGTGAATATAAGGGGGTCTGGGGGGTGTCCCCCCAGGGGCCCAAGAAATTTGTAAATCTAGAGGCCGAATATATGTATATCAGTGGTTTTTGAAGGTGTCTGTTACCCTCAGTTAAGAATTTTACTAAGACCCCCCCCCCATATAATGGTTAAAATGAGATCTCATTGGATCTAGATGAATCACAAGAATGACCCTGGTGGTTCTTTTAAAAACTGGAAAAAACTGAGGAGTTTGCAGGTATGAGTAACCAAACATTACATAGTAGCAGTTCAAACTAACTCGATTGAATTTCACATAGGAAATTTCATTGCCTCATGTTTAACAAAAGCACCTGGCCAACTGGATAGAAATGTCATGGATAATCCAATTTATAATACGAAGAATTATTGATGTATGCATTATCCCACTCACCTACTTCCGTAATCAATTTCCCTATATCCATAGTCTTTGACTCAAGTTTAATCAACTTTTCCTGAAAATTATAAGAATTAAGTGACTCTTAAAATCAAGTTCAAGTACTTATACATGTGCCAAATTCACAGTAATGGCAAAAGTTACATCATCTGAATTGTTATAGTATAAATATACTCGGGAGTTAAGGCGGGGCAGGGGACTTTCAACTGTTAATGTAAAAAAACATTGCCTGTAGCATAAAGGTCCCGTCTAGGAGTATGGCGATGAAGATCCTCATTATCACGAAATAAAATGTAATTTAAATGTCTTAACATGACTTGCCTCTATTGGAGCCAGCTTCTCTTTGACCTCTTCTGAGGCTTCTCTGGACGCTGCATACCGTGTCTTTACTTGATCCAAATCACCTTGGATCTGAAAGATTGATCTCATTGGCAGTTTACAAATTACGAGCAACCAACAGTTATCTTGGGTATGGAGTTCTCAATTTTTTTTGGGGTGTCCATGTGTGATCAGTGCTTGACAAAGATTTCAGCCTGCTTCCGGGGTACGCTGCTTCCCAGTTCAACTATCGGCACAAGTCTTGATATAAGAATTACACGTAAATTATATCATACATAGCACCACGTGGGAGGGGGTAGCAGTAGCAGCTGTGGCATAAATAAAAAAAAATACCCATTCCTGCACATTTAGAATAAAGAACAGTGCTGGTGAAACCCAGTATTCCTCCATTACACATATTTCCACTATAAACTTAACGTCAGTATACTGATCATAATTAATAAACATTACCTCTGCAGCCTTGTCCTTATTCTGCTTGAGGTATTTGATTTCCGCCTGGAAATTTTTTATTTCTGCTAGCTGCAATTTTAAAGTAAGCACCTCGGTATAAGTAAAAGAAGGAGAGCAAAATAAGTACATGTTCTAATATCCTGCTAATATTGTTTTATGGAACAATGAGCAGGGATGGATGCTAACGCTGACCCGGGGTCAATGGTCCGTAATTCTAGCTTTGGGCCTATGAGCCGGAGTGGCCCATAAAAACTTATGAAGCAATTTCTACTTTACTCATCTAAGCGATGCTATATATCGTTGGAAAGGATATATACAGGGTACATAGGGTAGGAAATTCTGCTTAGATTCTAATTTAATGCCATGAGGGATAACTATGCTTTATCTAAAAGAAAGATCAAAATTATTTCTGGCCCACAGATTTTGCTGTGGGTCCATAGATTTCTGAAGCTACAGGCGCCGGTGGGCCCCAAGTGAAAAAAAAGGTTAGTGTCCCTGAAAAAGGATAGAAACTCAAACATTGAAGAATATTTTTTGTCTTATGATGACACGAAAGTTAAGTGTAGGGCATAGTAGGGATTTCTATGAAAACTTAGATAAATGTACCTTTCCCTTCCGCTCCTTCAACAGCTGTTCTAGTGCCTTGACATAACGTGTGGACGCAAATATGTCATCGAACCTCGCCTTCAGCGCTTTTCCTTCACTTAAGGGCCTGTAGTGAGATTAACATTATCCTGCAGTGAATATCACGCTTTACAACATTAGAAAACTCTCCCTCTATCGCCTCATGTGCAGGCTACTGCAGTGTTCACTGTTATCATTATACCCTGCCCCAATAGAGATAAGGGTAAGGGTATGTCACATTATGAGGAGGCTATGACTTACCAATTGTCTCCTATTTTGGTAGTAGGCTCTCCATTTGAAACTGGTGGTTTATGCTTCGACTTCTATTGAGGCAGGTAGAAATGTGTGGATAGTGAAAATATGTTCCTCAGAAGTTTGTAGTGGAACTTAGTTTTTATAACTTACCAGCACGAGTCTTCCTGGTGGCAGAATATGACACTCTCCAGCACAGGCTTCCCCACACCAAGAAGTGATATCATCTGTGTATGGGAGAAATTACAAGATAGAAATGATCACATTCCTTTGTTCATCACAAAGATCACTTCATTTGAAAATAAATGAATTCTGCCTCTTAGATGTTGAGCAATGGTACTTTTCATGGATAACATTGTCCACCCAAAAGTTCGGACACAGAGTATCTTCACTACATGTATTTTAAATTGCTATGCCTTAGACCCAAGTATAAACTTTCCAATATAATCTCTAATGTAGACCTTTTGATTTGTTACACTCCCCCTTACTCATGATAGTACATAAGGGGGGGGGGCAGGGGGTCCTAGCTACACATAGGTTTTTAAATATAAAAAAAAATCAATTCAGTAGAACAGAAGTTATGAATTTTTTTTATTTGTTTTTACCATATTTTAACACCTTAGGTGCTTCTTGTACACGAGATGCGCCTTATACACAGTAGTAAGAAAAGGACACCAACCTCCCGATCAAGATCCGCACAGCGGCTAGTGATGTCATTCCGTGTGCCGTCTGGTCCATGCTTGCTGATCATACCATCAATCGATGAGGTTTTGATTGACTTTGCCTGTTCAATGAAGGAAAAGGAGTGGCATGTCAGAAAAAGTGTATCATTTGTAGATGAAAAGTTCTTTTTTTGTCAGTATATTTTAAGTACTTTAATAGGCCCTGTCTTCTTTTTACGAGAGAACAACCAAATTACAGGTTTGGAGACAAATTACTTATGAATTACTAACCTACGATGAAATAATGAAACATACCATTTGCGTGGCCTGGATAGTACGATGTGTGGTGCAACGCTTTCCGGTGATGTCATTAAACTGTAGACGCACTTGGGCCTTCACTGTTGTTTCATGAGCAATCTGTTAGAGTAAATGTGCAGTGAATATGACTATAGAATAGGAAATGCAGGGATGCCAGCGTCCAATGTTGAAAAAGTCGGAAGTTTATCTCCATGACCTCAGCCCTACACACGGTTCCCTGATACCAGACACCCCTCCCCATACCCCTCCCCCAACACACACACATCCACCTCCCTGACCACCCTTCTACTACAGGCAGCATCCGACACCCAAGGTCGGAATGGCTCTCTGCCCATGGACACTGTGTGTAAGATTTCCAACCCAACAGTCGTGTGGCTGCATGGGACCATCTGGTAGTATAGGAGTAGTATTTCAGTTTAAGACCACCGGCGCCAGACCAGCTCTAGTCTATGCCTATGGAACCATTACATTGAGCAGGCTAGAACTGGGGTAGTGGAAAATACTCAGTCAGATTTAAAGAAAAATATTCAGGTTGAGATACTCTATTTTTCCCTTTTCCCTCAATTTTTAAAAAATCGGAAAATTGGAAGACTGGCATCCCTGGAAATGTAGTCAACTCTCTCTAATGTGGTCACCATTCCGTCTTTTCAAAAGTGACCACATTGGCGAGGTGACCACATTAGTGAAAGTGCATGTTCCTAGAGTCCCCCAGGGCACTAGGGGAGGGCTGTGGACGGCAGGGATACCAAGTGTTCCAATTTAAAATAAAAAACACTGAGAAAAATCTGTAGTCAAGATTTTTTCAAAGAAAGAAAAAAAAATTCCCAGAGGTATGTTTGGAGTCCGTAATCCTTAGGCCAACTCATTTTTTGGAGTGGCATAATTTTTGTCAATACACTGACTAGTTCATGCTCTAACCGAGTACCATATTCATTCTAATAAGCGCATCGGTGCAGAAAAAGATTTTTGAGATGCTCAAAACCTAAAACAAAAAAATAATTCTAAGAACTTAGAAGGGCACCCTCTCAAGCCTGGTTTGCCCTAAAAATCTTCATCTTTACTCTTCATATGAATGATTTGACACCAGAGGATGCGCTTATGGTTCAAAAGGGGCGGGGGTGCGCTTATTAGAGCAGGTGCGCTTTTAGAATGAATATGGTAAGCCGTTTAAATCGGAATATTTTCTCTCAATGATAATTTAAATGGTAAATACAGACCTTGGGATCGTGGATGAAGGTGGCCTGTAACTTGCCTCCTGCAGGAAAACCTCCGGTAGTGATGTATTTTAGACATTCAATGATCGTCTGAAACCAATTGGGTTGTCTTTCAACTAAAGGCCAACACTTCGTATATTTTTGTGGTTAATCACCTTACTTTTGACCTTTGCATATGCCATCACATTATCATTGTGTAACCTGTCTACCAAGGGTTGATATTGTAGAACATCTTACTTTCTTTTTGTACATGAATAATAATTCTCTACATCATACTTATCATTATTATGGTTCAGTAATCATAAAATATAAAATCACATACAGTTTTGCCTGTTCCATTTTGACCTTGTATGAGGGTAAGTGGTGAGTAGAACTTGAGAACCTGACGATCCTGGTCATCTGGCCCAAAACTCCGTATACCCTGTATACTTAGCTTCACCAGGGAGGACATCTTGACTGAAATAGAAGAGTGTAGATTCAATCTATCAACTCGTAGCAAGGACTCAAATTCTTAATAAGTCTATCCAGGTAATTTTGACACATACCAGTCTCTCACATATAAGCAGTGATTATTCTTGAAAACAAAGCAAGTTAGATCCCCGCCCAACCAATACTACCGACATGTCCTGCGTATAAGACGCGTCTTACATGTGATTTAAGAGGCCTCCTACGCCTTACAGAACGAGCCCAAAATCTGGGTGTGTCTTATAGGCGGTATATTTTTACTATAGAACAGTACCTTCAATAATCGGCCCCTAGATGCACCTATAGGTTTTCCTTCAACTCAGGGTGTGTCTTATATGCGAGATGCGCCTTTTAGTAAGTTATTTGCAGATTACAGTAACCCAAAAACTTACGGAACTAGCCCATCCCAGAAGAGATATTGCGTTTCAACCAAGTACATAAAGTCATAAATTGGGCCTCTTTGGGTATTTTACTTTGGTGGCCTGTTTAATGTTTGATAACTTTTATATATAATTTAGATTTCTGGATTTTTTTTCATACAAACCTTAACATTTATTGTATGGCGTTGAAAAGAATACACGAAAATTCTAAAATAGATAAGAATTAGATCCTAAAACTTGTGCATAGTACCACATCAGATCTCATCCAGCAGAATGGGGGGTGTGGATGGGGGGTCCCCCATGTCACATGTCGATTTTAAAAAATGGCCATGTCCCCATCTCAATTTTAAGAAATGGTCATGTCACCATGTCGATTTTAAGAAATTGTTCATGTCACCATGTCAATTTTAAGAAATTGTTCATGTCCCATGTCACTAAGCCTCAAATAGATTCAAGATGGCTTTATTGACTACCATAATCTCTGACTTATAACACGCGCCTTATATGCGGATCAGATCGTGAGGGGGTCTTATACGTGGGAGGGTTATTGCCTTGAGTTGGGGGTGCGCCTTATACGCGGGTTTTTCTGACTTTTCAATTTGGGGACTGATTGATGTGGCCAAGGAAAACACCCCAAAATCAATAGTTATTCTTTATATGTCAAACTAATATTAACTATGAGTTCATAACATGTATACTTTGGGGTGTCAACGCGCTCGGCGGGCATTATGCCGACCGTGTGCCGATAACAGCTTGAACTCATAGAGCCAGCACCGTGGCAGACCAGTAGGTGTCAACGCGCTCGGCGGGCATTACGCCGATCGTGTGCCGATGACAGCTTAAACTCATAGAGCCAGCAGCGCGGCAGCCCGGTCGGTGTACAGGCGCTCGGCGGGCATGGGTTGGGGTCTTATGGACGATTTCGGCCAAGGGACCTATTAGATACTCAGTGCTGTATCAACAGCTTAGAGGTGCATGGTCCCTCTGTTTACATTGTGGTTATCATAACCCATCCAATTAATGACCACTTACTTAACTTCCTGTCTATGGAATTACCATTTGTGTTAAGAATACGAGTCTAGAAATGCAATATTTGTAACTTAGGTCCTTCAATTTACTCCTTTCCAAAAGGAATTGAATTATAAAATTTCAAATAGCATTAGACAGAAAGATATTCGAGCCATTCAAATTGCATTTATTCAATAGTTTCATACCCCTTGTTATGCATTGGAAATGGTCGAAATGCATTTATTCTCATCATATTCATGTGATTTACATATGTAAATGCCATTAAGAAACACTATGGGTAGTTGCATAGATATCAGAAATTCAAGAACACATAAATCATTGTGAATCACCATGTAATCACAAATTGTGAATTGAGTTATTTCGTAATAGCAGCTGAAACTTCTCTTATGAAATTCACATACATGGAGCTATGATATGGTTGTCTATTATACATAATTTACAGATAGTAATAGTCAACAACCAGTGTTAATATTCCTTAAAACATAGATTTTAAGACATTTTCTCCATCAAACATGCAGCAGAGGAGTATTTTTAGGTCAATACAAGAATGATCAGAAACGTGTTGGGGTGAACAGTATATGGCCTTTTACATGTATCTATCACTCTGTAGATGTATTTAATCTACTATGCCTAGATCATAATGGGCCGATCATAATAAACTGACCGTCATCCTTTGAGACTAATCAGATCATGGTTCCTGTGGTTGCGGGTCCTCTGTCCTCCTTGTGGTTTTCTTGAAGAAGGTGTTGGCAATGCTATCTAGGTATTCCTCTACATTGCACTACTGGGCCAAGTACATGGTCTTCAGGTGTGCAATACTAGCATCCCTCTCATGGTACACCTTCTTCCTTGTCCGCATATGTGGATCAACACGGTAAAAGGTACGCCCACGAGGGTTACTCCTTTCCAAAAGGAATTGAATTATACCGTGTTGATCCACATATGCTTGTTAGTTTGGCCATCTCCTGGGTACTTCATGTAGCCATGGTTCTCATGGATGAGCTCGTTGAAGTGGCTGACCAGGTTGGATACATGTGGATGTGCCTTGATGTCTTTGTTGAGGTTTTTGTTGAAGGTTTCCACTGCATTGTTGGTCCTGACATCTGATGACCAGAAGTTCTAGCGCTCAATCTTGTACCGCTTGTTCATCCATGTGTCACTGTAGTACTCCAGCAGTTCAGACAGCTTGGAGACATAGTCCAGAGGCTCATTTTCCCAAGCCTCCACCTCAATTTTCTCAAACATCTCAGGGATGTCCTCTACTGGAAGCAGGCCCATGTACTGCAGTCGTTTCACAAGTTTGCGGATGAGCTGGCTTTTGTTGAACCCCTTATTGAGTCCAAGGGTGGCCTGTTTCTTCTGAATAGTCTGTGCAAAGTGAAACAGGCACCCCTTTATGACGATCAGCGAGTGCAGCCTCAAAATCAGCAAATGCTACTGATGGCCTGAACAGCAGATTAAGTTCATCAGCCTTTGCCGTTACGGCATCAAATAGTCGTCTGTACACTGTGGAAGACTTCCTTGGAAGTAGACAATAGATGAGTGGAAACAGGTGTCATCCAACTACACCATGAATGGTGAATACCTGACCAAATAGTTTTGGGGCACTACGGAAGGTCCCATCCATGTGGATGCGGTCAGATGCACAGAGGGCACAGAAATTATAATCACTTGCGAATGCGAGGATCTTCTCCCCAACACTGTCATCAATCAATAGGAATTTAGATAGTTCACAAGGAAGTGAAATGTCTGCCAAGGTTTGTTGGACCTTAGGCAGCACCTTCCTTCTTTCCCTCTTGAGGATAGAGGAGATGCCCTCCCATGATGTCAGTGCTTTCATGCCTTCCTCATTACCGGTTTTGTCTGCAGTGGCTGAGTTTTGTGAGTAGATGTCTTAAATTGGAACCAACTCAGTTCGAGCCCTTTTCCTCATGTTTGATATCATCTCCTCTGCTTTCCTCTTTGCGATGTCTGGTGAATGGTTGTGTGTATCATAGACTGGCATCCGGAGTTCATCCTCTCCCCTGTGAGAAAACTGTAAGTAAGAGAAATACTGAGTATTGATACTTAATGATCAGAGGGTCCAGATAAGAAATGAGTATAGAGCTATCGAGATGCTAATGGGTACCTCCTTCACTGTAATCAGCTAGGGGCCTGTTTTTCCTAATTACACATACACGAAATGATAAGAAATGTGAACCAAACCGCAATAAACATTTATCAAAATTATGTACATTTTACAGTCACAAGGGCATATCTGACGTAAATATAAACTTGATTTCCGTAATCTAAAGGGCTAAATAGTCCAGACCCAAGATTTTGATGCATAAACAATGATTATTTTTGCAAAAACTTCCTGGAGCTGAAAATAAAGTTTTTTCATGTGTACCTCTCACACTGACCCGGCCTCTCAATCAGAAACAGACTTTCTTTTACAAGTGTGGCCTCAATATGGAATATAATGCCTACCTTGACTTTACATGCATCACTCTTGAAATTGGCACAGCGGTAGTTGATGACAGGAGTACCATCCTTCAGCTTGCATTCCTCGTTCTTAAAGAACTTGTAGCCTCCAACAATGATGCAGTCAATGCCACCACATCCTTGGATAGCTTTGAACTCCTGAGGGTGAAGCTTAGGACCCTGGGCGTCAGGCTGCCCTGCATAAGGAGTTCCAAAATGGGCCATGGTATGAGCCATGGCTCTCTTCTGTAAAGTATGTCATGGTAACAATTTTGCAAGTGGCATATATACCCACTTACTGACATGAAATGCTCTTTATATGGCATTTGTGTCCACTCAGAGTGTAGAGGTTTAAACTCTGACTCAAAAGAAATCCTGCTGTACATTGTTGCCATTACACTGTGCCGGGAATGTGGCAGGTAGGTATGGCCGTGGGCAGGGGAACATTTTCCCGGCCCATACCCTACCTGCTCCCGTCAACATGTGGGTTGGGGAGAAAGGGCCCGGGAGAGAGGTAGTTTACAAATATCTGTCCTTTGTTTAATCACAATTCCGCCATGCGACCCACAATATGGGTTCAATTTGTTCTATTGGCCGAAAATGTTTTTTTAATTAAATAAACAATGTGTGACAACCTGTCATATGCTTGTACAAACAACGGAAGATGCTGCTCTATATATTTAGCACCTAGAGCATCGCTGAGCACCAGATAATCCCCTGTCATAACACAGGTGTTAATAGGTTCGTTCCCTTAATTCGGCCGTCCGACCCGCTGCCGTCGGGCATTACACCGACCGTGTGCCGATAAGAGCTTGAACTCATAGAGCCAGCAGCGCGGCAGCCTGGTCGGTGTAGAGGCGCTCGGCTGGCATTACGCCGACCGTGTGCCGATGACAGCATTGACTCATAGAGCCAGCAGCCCCCCTGAGAGTTGGGGGGGCACCTTATACGCTGGGTTTTCCAGAAATTGATCCAGAAGAGGTATGTGCGACTTCTTAGTGAAAAGGCATTCTCTGAGTTGGGGGGGCGCCTTATACGCGAGCTGGGCCTTCTATGCGTGAGATTACGGTTATGTAAGGATACATTCATGTCAGCACTGGATCAACATTGATTAAGTTCTACAATATTTTCATATATGACAGAATACACTTTATCGCAGCAGGCTTGCTTGATAATTTGCAGTAGGGGTTTACTGTTAATTATGGTTTTTGTAGTAGTCCACAAACTTCAGGTATTCCCCTTCAAAGCTTTTCCTGGCATTTTGTATTGATGGTACAGAACAAAATAATACAATATGTTTCACATCTTGAATTGTATTACATTGTGAACAAATAGAATCCATTGATTTCTTCCTTTTATAGCTTTTTGATAAGCTACCATGGGTACGATTAGTATCAATGCGTAACTTTCTCCATATGGCTCATTTATATCATCCTGACAAGTCTTAAGAACACTGCACCTCGCGGCATGCTTTTCATCATTGACATAGTGGTTGTATTTTTGAATATGTAAATCATTCAGTCTCCTTTTTATTTGGGACTTAAGCGAGTACTTAGACCATGCATAGGGGTTGAGCCAGATATTTCTACAACCAATCTCACATAAAAGGTACTGTACATCCTTTAGCCATTGGTGTTTATCATTCTTCATTGTGGAGAAAGCCTCGTTCAGAATGGGGTTTGTTGTGCCCTGTTCTAGTCTTAACCAAAAAAGAATGTAAAGTAAAATTATTTTAGATTTAATAGGAAACCTACCCAGCAAGGGTGCAAGGGTGGTGCTTGCATACTTGAAGACTCCAAGTGCAAATTTACAATTAGATAAGTAAAAGGTTTCCAATGGACAGCTTTTCCTGTTGTTTCCTATGTCCTTGATATTGAAGGTTACGGGCTGTTACCTGTATGATGACATGAGTTTGATCTTATCACAGATGTTATCTAGAGTCACCTAAGGTCCTATACTACCCCAGTCTTTTTGTAAAATATACCCATGTCGCCATGTCAATTTTAGTGGTCCACACCCATAGAATGTACTGATGGCATTATTTGTCATCAAACAAGTACCCTCACTTCACACAGACAATGAAGTAGTGATTAAGATAGGTGTAGGGTGCAGCTTATCACCCTACGGCTCTTCTTTTTTCTTTTTAGGCCAGCTGCCTACGAGAAGCGAATTTGATGTGTGGAACGTTTTACCTGGTGGTTCAACACTGAGCAGCACAGCAGGCTGAACTTGGCACATGCGAGCTATTGAGGTTTCCCATAATACACTCTGTTGGTGGAGGTTTCCTGTTAATTAGCATAATTAGGTCAGTCATGTGACCAGCTCTGGCCAATGGCATTGGTCACAGGATAATTTCAGCCTTACTAAACTTTGTCTCAAGCATCAAGGGCATTCAGCCTTACTAAACCTTGTCTCAAGCATCAAGGGCATGGAACGGTAGGCAAGGGTCATAAGTTTTACTGAATGTTAGGGACCCCAGAATCCACTAGGGGCGCCACTTGGGGTAGTTGCAGTGGGAGCTGTGCAGGGGGCCCAGGCAGGCTCTGCAGACACTGGTCTAAAACCTCTTCTCTGAGGGAGTGCTCTTTAACATATGTTTACAGATTAATGGTTTAATGTATAGACCAAAGAAAGGCCTATCCAACCATATACAACAAAAGTGCTTCCATTTGAGAAAACATTGGATTCTGCTATTGTCGAAGACATGGTATTTCCAGAATCTGCCCAAACCATGAAGTTGTCAAAGATCAAGGTCAAAAGGTCATTCGACTACTCGATTAAATGGGGCGTATATGTATCTATCTAGGATTTTTGGAATTTTTTAAAAACTCCTACTGGAAGTGAAATTAGGTTTTACAGGGTGTTTTAGAAAACCCCTAGATTTTGGATGTCTTTGGCCACAACTTCTTAGCTTTAATAGCCTCTATTATAATAGAAATGAATGGGTAGCAAATCCTGGGATTTACCAACATATATTTCATCATATCTCGGGTTCTTAGCTTAGAATACTAAACTCTCATCTCTGTACCGCCGTGAGAGTTTAGAAAACCTTCTGTTTTCTGGTGGGTGACTGCTGTGTATCTGCTCAAAGACCGCAGATTTTCGGCCATTTAAACTAAAAATTTCTCAAAATTTTGAGGGTCCCTGCAAAGGCTCATCTGTTAGCTACACACTCACCGATTTTGGAAATCGGAAGGCTTATAATAAATATTTTAGAGCATGGTTTCTGCACACACCTCTTGTTATTCTGCCACCTTCCCAGCTGAGCGGGAATATAGTGGAGATATAAATAGACTTGAAAGTAGGTTGGAGCTCTGTGCTTTGTCCCCTCCACACTTGAGAGTTCTCCACCCACCAATAAACATCCGGTTTTCTAAACTCTCACGGCGGTGCACAGATGAGAGTTTAGTATTCTAAGCTACGGGTTCTATGATAGAAACAATATTCCAAAAGATTTAGATTTCCTTGCTCAGGCTCAAAAGTAATGGTCAACTGTGGTATCCAATAGATTCCATTTTTTTCTGGGGTCCCTATGAATGTCACTTTTTGTTACCTGGGTGGCCTTAGAGGCTTGACAGTGGCCGATGTGCTCGCAAATAGCAGTTTTAGAGTCTTAGTTTTCCCTAGCCAGCCCCTCCTTCGTTTCGCTAAAATGATCGATGGGGCCAAGGATTATCTCTAAACAGAGCTGATTTTCTCAGATAAATAGTTGTAAATCGAAAAATCATATGTTAGGATTCTTCATGACATATTCATGCATCATTTTGGGACATATTTGCCAATTTGGCAACTGTCAACAAACATTTCACCCTAGATTCAAGGCTTTAAAATAAGGGAGTGATCATTTTTTAGCGCCTCCCACGCCGCGTAGCGGCGGTACCGCAAAGCGGTACGGGAGTGCGCTATGATGATTTCATTTGCCCCATGTGATGAGGTCTCACAATACAAAATTACTGAATACCGACATTAACGGCGGGAGGCGTTTTTTTACGCTGAATACCGACATTAACGGCGGGAGGCGTTTTTTTACGCGGTCACAACCGCATTTCTTGTTTAACAACAGGGGGGGGGGGCTGGTGGGTTTGAGGGGGGGATCAGTATATTTTCAACCCCTTGATCGGGGGGTCAGAATTTTTTCAACCCCTCTGATGGGGGGGGGGGGGTCAAAATAATTTCATCTGTTTTCAGTGGATCTGGATTTAGCTGTATTCCGAGTTAGCAGGTCGCCCCATGGCCGCCGCCATTACTGGAGCTTGTTACCAGCGAGTTCTACTGATAAGACATAGATGGGTACCAGTCGGCCCCCGAGAGGACTGCAGTGAATCGTTGGGATTATCTCATCTAGAAAGACACATCATGAAAACATCTAGAAATGCACCTAAATTGTATATGGACTTCAGGATTTTGACCAATTCTTTTTCTAAATATTCAAACCAAGCACATGTAAACAATGCATTTGCCACTTCCGGTTTCATCACACAGGACCACTGTCAAACTCAGGTTCTTTTACACAGGTCACTGAGACTCTAAAACGGAGTGGCCTTAGAGTCTCAGTGCTGTGACTAAGTTAGCCATGTTGAAGTATACAGAAAATTTGAAGTAAATTGAATAAGAAATAAAGTCAGGAGAAGTGCCCCATGTTCCAAGGCGCAAATGGGAAGATATTTCTCAAAAACTGGAGTACAGGGTATCGGAGACCCCCATAAATAGGCACTTCAACAAAAAATTTAAACCGTTTGCAAAAAAGAAATATTGGTCACATTCGATTGAGCTCATTGTGAATTTTTCAATTCTTTTGGAATTATCTTTCTATCTTGTGTAGAACCAGAGATACAAGACAAATAGCGTCCGAAATATTGCAGCAAGTAGCACTATAGAAGTGGTAGAAATAGGTGTCAGTATTTGTGATGTGAGTGCAGCCATGCACTTGTGGCATGCAAAATCTGGTCCATGCAAAATCTGGTCGCCGAAATTCAATTATTTCTAAAATCCCACTTTGCCCAAATCCTAGTTCTACGAATAGGGACAGTATCCTTAGGGTTGTTGTGCATTCAAATTCTATTAGATCTTGGAGGATGTAATCATGGTTCTTTCCCTTCAAAAAATAAATGTGATTCGTTTTGAGGCTATCAAAAGATGTATCACTCTCCAAACAGATAACTAGATTGGTTGGCATTGGATTCTACCGTAAGGAGTCTGTTAGAAGAGTGAGTGACCATATTTCTCACGGACCAGTTTTCGCATGTGACACACTGACCACTGCCAGTGGCCACCTGCTTGGCTGTCACTATAGCAGTGATATGAATAGCCAACACTTCCCAAATGTTTCATTTTTTGGTCCTCTCAAAAGTATCAGTGTGCAAAGTGATAGAAACATGAAATTTCATATTCTGGCAGATTATTATGCCCTAAATCTGTGTCTGGTGTTAGTTTTCTGGTGTCTCTAGTGGTTGATATGTTTTTCAAAGCTCCAATATGACCTTCATATTCAACTTACTGTAAAATGTTTAATAATTGGAATTTTTCCTCCCCGATTTCGCTGGTGGGTATTTTGATATCTAATCTGCAAGTACGGTACCGGTATTACTCTCAGAAGTCAATGAAAAAAGTCTACTAAGCCTAAGGCCCTAAATCGGCGATATTGGCAAGGTCGCGAGTAGCAGCCATACTCACACCTTGCAGAAAGTGTCACTGCACTCTGCCAGCTTTTCTCACCCCCCATTGTGGCTTTGTTCCCTATACTACCAAAACGGCTACCCCGGAAGTCGTCGGCTTTGTCGTGGGATGTTCCCGTAGTTCACCACTCACACTCACTCTGATAGCAACCAGCGAAAGTGACCCAGGGAGGTAAAAAACAGTAGAAGTTGCATGACAAGCACAGGGTTACAACGATAGGAGTTGCAATGCTTTCGGCGTGTGGTGGCGCCACCACTTGCGCATGTATTGAAAACAGTAGACGATATTTAATAGCACTGTCGATTTTCACAGGGCTAGGTTTGAATTAGCCACTCTCGTAGCCCTACCAAAGTGCACAACTGTCAGTGATGACTGAATTGTTAGTTCCACTCAAAGATATTGAACACTGTCACTGGTGTGTACCAGTACAGCTGTCAGTCACTCAGTGATGATTGATTTTAACAGTGACAGTGAAGTCGCAATAGGCATTGGCTAAGCCTACTAATAGCAGTTTGACAGTGGCAGTCAATCAAAATAGGTGACTCTAGGCGACTGACAACATTAAATAGTTACAGTCAATCGTCATAGGGGGAGGGTGCCGGAGTGAGACGCGGGTTCTGTGGAAATCGTAAAAGTGAGACCTGGGTTGGGGGGAGGGTGTCGGAGTGAGACCCAGGGTCTGCGTAAGGTGAAAAAGTGTGACGCAGGGTGGGGGGAGGGGTTGGGGGTTGAGACGCAGGGTCTGCGGAAATCGTAAGAAAAAGTGTGACGCAGGGTGGGGGTAGGGGTTGATGGTTGAGATGCAGGGTCTGCGGAAATCATAAAAGTGAGACCTGGGTTGGGGGAGGGTGTCGGAGTGAGACGCAGGGTCTGCGGAAATCGTAAAAGTGAGACGCAGGTTGGGGGAAGGTTGTCGGTGTGAGACGTAGGGTCTGAGCAAGGCGAAAAAGTGTGACGCAGGGTGGGGGGAGGGTTTGGGGGTGAGACGCAGGGTCTGCGGAAATCGTAAAAGTGAGAGCTGGGTTGGCGGAGGATGTCGGAGTAAGATGCAGGGTCTGCAGAAAATCGTAAAAGTGAGATGCGGGGTTGGGGGGAGGGTGTCGGGAGTGAGACGCAGGGTGTGCAGAAGGCGAAAAAGTGAGATGCGGGTTGGGGGGAGGGTGTTGAAGGGAGACGCAGGGTCAGAGTAAATCGTAAAAGGGAGACGCAGGTTGGTGGAAGGGTGTCAGAGTGATGCAGGGTCTGCGGAAATCGTAAAAGTGAGACACAGGTTGGGGGAAGGTTGTCGGTGTGAGACGCAGGGTCTGAGCAAGGCGAAAAAGTGTGACGCAGGGTAGGGGGAGGGTTTGGGGGTGAGACACAGGGTCTGCGGAAATCGTAAAAGTGAGAGCTGGGTTGGCGGAGGATGTCGGAGTAAGATGCAGGGTCTGCGGAAAATCGTAAAAGTGAGATGCGGGGTTGGGGGGAGGGTGTCGGAGTGAGACGCAGGGTCTGCGGAAGGCGAAAAAGTAAATCGTAAAAAGGAGACGCAGGTTGGGGAAAGGGTGTCGGATTGAGACAGGGTCTGAGGAAGGCAAAAAAGTGAGACCCAGGGTGGGGGTAGGGTGTGGGGGTGAGACGCAGGCTGTGCGGAAATCGTAAAAGTGAGACCTGGGTTGGGGGAGGGTGTCGGAGTGAGACGCAGGGTGTGCAGAAGGCGAAAAAGTGAGATGCGGGTGGGGGGAGGGTGTTGAAGTGAGACGCAGGGTCAGAGTAAATCATAAAAGGGAGACGCAGGTTGGGGGAAGGGTGTCGGAGTGAGACGCAGGGTCTGAGGAAGGCAAAAAAGTGAGACGTGGGGTGGGGGGAGGGTGTGTGGGTGAGACGCAGGGTCTGAATAAATCGTAAAAGGGAGACGCAGGTTGGGGGAAGGTTGTCGGAGTGGGACAGGGTCTGAGGAAGGCGAAAAAGTGAGACGCGGGTTGGGGGGAGGGTGTGGGGGTGAGACGCAGGGTCTGCGGAAGGCGTAAAAGCGAGAAGTGGGGTGGGAGGAGAGGTTGTTAGAGTGAGACGCAGAGTCTCTCATTGATTCATTCCTGTGCATCCATAATCCCAGCGCCGAAGGCGCTGGTACCTCTACTTATAAAACGGCTTTGCCCTCGACTGGCATAAGGAGAGTGTGTCTGTCTGTGTGTCTGCCGTTTTCACAGACCAACGTGACTCGTTTTTTTTCATCATTCTGCCGATATTTTTTTTAATTTTGAGCACTGCATACTTATATCTTTATTCAATGTGCAACTATATATGCAATGTGAAGTAACCACATTTGATAAGAAAGAATCTATCAATTTTGCATTCTCTCATTAATGAGAAAGCACATGTTGTCCTCTCAATCCTGTGCCGTTCACGAGTCTTTGACGTGATTGTCTCCTCAAGCATGTGCCGTTCACAAGTCACATCCTGTTAGTGTGTGTACCGTAAGCCTTTACAATTTTTTGTGATCTCACGGTCTATGATCTCTGTCTTTTTCGGCCGAGTTTATTTACGTTTTTTGGCCAAGTTCATTTACGTTTTTTGGCCGAGTTTGTTGACATTTTTCAGCCTTCTTTATGGAGTGACAGCCAGAGTGACAGTCACATAGGAACCAAAACTAGTACGGGAGTAAGAGAGGCAGAGTTCCTCAGCCTATGTCACTCATGAACCAGTGGGTCGTTTTGGAGTGAAAGTGACAGTGACAGTGACACTGTATGTGTCACTCAGGTACCTATGGTTTTTTTTTAAATACTGGCACCCTAAAAGTAAAACGTTTTTTTGGCCAATTTTGGTTTGTTGTTTCTTTTTTTCTGTTGTTTTTGATACGCAGGGTGGGGGATGGTGTGCGAATAATACGCAGGGTGGGGGGAGGGTGTGCACATGATATGCAGGGTGGGGGAGGGTGTGCACATGATACGCAGGGTGGGTGGAGGGTGTGCGCATGATATACAGGGTGGGGGGAAGGTGTATGCATGATATGCAGGGTGGGGGGGAGGACATGCGCATGATACACAGGGTGGGGGGAGGGTGTATCGTAATGGCCCGTTTAAGCAACGGGGTCTCAAATAAGTGCCGGTCTCGAATAAGGCCGTTTTATTCTAATAACTTAGATTACTGATCCGGCAACGTGATTTTTGGCAAAAGTATCAATTTTTTTTTTTGCCTCTGACCGATGGGATTTTAGGAGAATCTGACCAAAAAACATATGTATGTTCCCAAAAATCATGGGCTTTTTTTTTATGTCTCCCAGCAGTGGTGCACTTTGGCTGTCAGACAGGAGCAAATGTAAGTTTTTTTCTCTTTTAGCCGACCAAAGTTTTAGATGAAAAAGTCCGTAATCCAAGTTATCAGAATTAGATGGCCTAAGAGCCGAGGGTATAAGGGTACTGAAATTGATCTTAACCACCAAAACCAATGTTCAAATAAGCACCTGTCTCGTATGAGGGGATACAGTGGGATTGAAATCAATGAGCGCCCGGGTGCTTATACGGGGCCACTACGGTATGCATGATACACTTAGTCACTGGGTGCGACTCAGTTAAGGGCTGAGTCGCTGGGACTGGCATACCTAAAACTTTCAGGTGCTCTAGAAACGGCAAGTTTCTAAGAATAACATTTGACAGAAATAAATCCCCAACAATCAGCTTATGATATTGACAAGAGTACCACCCTAGTTTTGCTGTCTGTGAGTGGGAAGAGTGTCTTTTGTTGGAAACTTTTAGATCGCACCCTTTTCCAAGATTTGGCACATGCCGTGTGGGTTGCAACAGGTAGCTATCAGCAGGTGCATTTTCTGCCAGACAGGAAGTCAATCTCCACTCTCCAAGCAGATTCTCATGAATAACATTATTTCATGAATAACTCCTCTGTTGTGAGACCTGAAACCACATCCAACATGGCCGACCGTGGCAGCTAAACTTGATATGAAGGCTAACCAATTTGCTAGAACCAAATAATCTGGGCCCCCGTATTAAAGGTTTCTCACAAAATGGCAACAAACATATCTTAGGAAGCCATCTTTAAGAGGAAATCGACATAAAAAAATTATGTCCTACAATTCCAGCCACCTGACAAATGAGCCCTATGCAGGAAGCCTGACTCTCTCATCAGGTAAGAGTCAGCGCCCGCCTGACAAGATACACTGGGTGGGGGGAGGACGTGCACATAATACACAGGGTGCGGGGAGGGCATGCCTTTTCCTCTTCTCCATATCCAGCCCTCCCCCTGTTTAAAAATGACCACTGTGCATCCATAATCCCAGCGCCGAAGGCGCTGGTCAAACTCAAAGTACCTACCATAAAGGGGTCGACAGCGGTGACAAGGCCTGAGATCTCGGACCACCATAGAGGTCCGCAGTGACGACGATCATACAGTAAATGTAGGCAGTTAAGAGATGGTGGCCTCTGATTGGTCTATATTAGTGTGTGGAAATTATTGTCAGCTTTGCTATAAGGCATCAAATAAATCACTAAACTGTACTGATTCATAGAATATAAATTGTGACACACTGGTCCTTTGGTTAGGCACTGGTGGGTGGCATTAAAAAAATAGTGAGCACTGTTGAATTATTAGGTGCAGAATAGGTCAAAATGTAGGTGGGTACGCATGCAGGCCAATAGAAAAAAACTGGATTGGTCAAACCTATATTTTTTTCATCTCAGATTAAGGATAAAAGATGTATCTAAAGATTTGTGGTCATTTTGGGCGATTTGAATCATTGTAGGCGGGTTTTATCGGTGGTTGAGCTATAATAGATTATAGTGAGAAATGTTTTGGTGGTCCGAGACCTTAAGTGGTGATATGACAGTTAGCCAGAATAGCTTGGAAATGCTCAAAAAGCTTTTTTCTTAGTTGGATTTGGTTAGTTTGGATAGATTAATGCTGAAAAAGGTGGAAATTTGCATGAAAAGTACGGAAAATGGAGAAAATCCAGGCTGTAGGGCTATTGGTATTATTGCAGACTTCATTGATTCTGACTTAGAGGCCTTTCTATGCTCATTACCACATTTTTAGAGTTACAGGGATGGATCAATTCAAGGATTTGTGGGCAAAAATGCTGAATAATTCCCTCTTTGGGCTTTTATAACCTAATGACATGCATATTTGACAGAATGTAGGATTGAAGGACACTCAGGCCCTACTTGCCGATAGACGGTGTACAGCTCCATTGTCTAATATCAAGCCCTTGCTCAAGTCATAGAACAGTAAATATTAAAGCTTTTATCACAATATTTTACAGAGTCATTCCTAACATATCTGGGAATATGGACATAACATAAAAACAGCCATGGATAAGGAATAAATCCAGGAAAAATAGAGAAAATGTCAAAATATCTCTATTTTCAGTGCACATTTTGTCAATTTTGCATAATATTTCAACACTCCATGTACAATCTAGGGGTCAAAGCTTAGAAAAAGCAGTTGTTTCATGTAGGAGACCACCTGGACGAAATCTGTGCTGAATTTCAGGGTCCTGGGTTGAATATTTCTTGAGAAAACAAGTTAAACAGCTATAGGGTGTCGGAGAGTGAAAACAGCCTGAAAAAGAGACCATTTTCCAGGGTTACGAGGGCATTGATTACCTCCATGGTCTATAGTTTAGGGGTTCACAGGGCACCTCACAAGTTAGAATTTGATGAATTACACCTAAAAGTTTGTATAAGTGGTGTTTGGGGTAAGTTTTAGTCCTGACCCCCTCCTTTAAGATCTCGGACCACCATAGAGGTCCGCAGTGACGACGATCATACAGTAAATGTAGGCAGTTAAGAGATGGTGGCCTCTGATTGGTCTATATTAGTGTGTGGAAATTATTGTCAGCTTTGCTATAAGGCATCAAATAAATCACTAAACTGTACTGATTCATAGAATATAAATTGTGACACACTGGTCCTTTGGTTAGGCACTGGTGGGTGGCATTAAAAAAATAGTGAGCACTGTTGAATTATTAGGTGCAGAATAGGTCAAAATGTAGGTGGGTACGCATGCAGGCCAATAGAAAAAAACTGGATTGGTCAAACCTATATTTTTTTCATCTCAGATTAAGGATAAAAGATGTATCTAAAGATTTGTGGTCATTTTGGGCGATTTGAATCATTGTAGGCGGGTTTTATCGGTGGTTGAGCTATAATAGATTATAGTGAGAAATGTTTTGGTGGTCCGAGACCTTGAGCTGAGCCTGAGGCTGAGCGATATTACAATAGCTTGCTAGTGGACCTCTTACATCTCGCAAGATGTTTAGTTACGGTACATTAGTGTTTGTCATGACCTACCTTTGGATGAAATTTCAGTGAGACGAAAATGACTGTCAACAGCTCAAACAATCTTTACTGTTACCACATATGACTTGATTGCTTGCAAGTTTCGGCAATTTCGCGCTTTTCGCTTGTACCGACAAGACTAAGAGCGACTCACTAGAAACAAGTTACAAGTTAAGTCTTAGAGGGAGCAGGCATTTTAGTAATTTCTTTTCAATGCAAAATTTGGGGCTGTGTAACGTCATACATGTGCTTAAGTAATTTCTGTCAAACATATTTGTAGTATATTTTGCAAGAATGAAAATATTTGGGTATTATTAACCATAGTGTGATCGGAATTAGGAGAATTCTGCTCTTTTTGAAGTTGCTGTATTTTGAAAATACTTGCTCCCTTCATCCTTTGGTTGTTAGACAAACACGGTAAGAAATAAGTTCTGTATCACGCTTCTTTATCCTTTATGACGAAATATCAAACTGTAATTGGAACACTTGCTCCACGAATGTACTGAGTTCTAAAGTTCTATCATTCAAACCTTAGTAAAATGTACTAGAAACAGCATAATTGGCCAAAAATACGTATTATCGCTCAGTCAAAGCAACTCCAAGACAGTCATATTGGTCTTAGCCTGGCTTAGGCTTAGGGAGTAGGGAGTGATCTTTTTTAAGAACAGGGGGGGCTGGTGGGTTTGCGCGCGGATGCGCGGAAAAAATTTCGACCCCCCCCTCTCGAGAGGGTAAAAATTTTTTGACCCCTCCTATAAGGGACAAAAATCGCGCGCGAACGTCCCCTTTTACTAGTTTTAGCCTATAGTACAGTACCGGTAAAATACGGGGTTTCAGGTGAAATTATTTTGACCCCCCCATCAGAGGTGTTGAAAAAATTCTGACCCCCCCCAGTCAAGGGGTTGAAAAAATTTTGACCCCCACTCAAACCCACCAGCCCCCCCCCCTGTTGTTAAAAAATTATCACTCCCTTAGTGGGAGTGGTCAACGGGGGTGGGGGGGGGGGTTGATAGGGGCGTAAAAATTAAACCTCTCCTGAGGAGGGTCGTAACATTTTTTTTTAGCAAAAATGCTCATGGGCTAGTACTACCAGGTAGACCTATATATCAAAGAGGTGTGCGAAAATTCTCCGCGCTTCTGGTGCAGGGGGAGGGGGCCACAAAAAAATTTCACTGCTGTTGAGGGGGGTGGCGTAAAAAAAATTTTGCACGTCCGCATGTTATGATAGAAGGTGTCACCACCCTGGAGAAAATGGATGTTCTGGGCTGTCTTCTAATGCATATTTACCATAACAAAGTCAGGCTAGATTTTTCTCTCTGTCAGATTAAAAACTTGTAGCTAGAAAAACAAGCTTTTTAGGGCAGTTTTGGTCTATGCACATCCCACCACTGTCCCAAATGGCCCAAAATACCAATAAAATATGGTTTTTAGGTAGAATCTGGGGACAAATTATGATTGAAGGTCCTCAAAATGTTTTGTTTGTGAAGGAATCTTTTGGTAACCATGGCAACAACAAAACCAGCTTTTCTGTTAAGGTGTCACCACCCTAAATCAGACCACATCCGGGTTTACTGGCCAAATAGTCCCTTCTGAACTTAGTTATTTTGAGGAATTTGGCCCCAAGGGAAGGGAAAGAGGGGCCAAACCCATTGTTATTTGGTATCAGAATGATGAGTAGGAGTGTTTCAATAGTCCCAGAATATTTTTTGTTAAAAACATAAATTCAGTGGAAGTTTATAGGGTGAAGGGGTCCTGATGTGTATTCATGCGCTGATCAGGCCTCACCATGCAAAAATCACTACCTGGTTACCATGGCAATTTGCGCAAAATCTAGCCTGACTATGTTTATGTGGATCTATCTTATTTTTTTCTCCATTTCATAAGCTAAAATATGGTGTAGGTTGCTAAGCACTGTGAGAATTTAAGTATTTTTAATATCAGGTCAAAGGTGGAAGACCTGTGATCTTTTGGATGGCCACAAGGCATTTGGGGTGGTGACACCAGAATATCTCTCTCGATAAGCAATATCCACAATAGCCGATGCAACTTTAATACAAGAATTATTTTTTGTATCGTTTCAGAGAAACAGGATGTCATCATCAGGGTCCATAACAGAGGAGGTAGGAACTGCAGAAGATGATTCTGATTCAACACCACAGATAATTTCCTCTCAGTCTCATCGACGGAAACTTGCTTCCTGTGATGACTTTGAACAGAGCCAGTCATCAGTTCACTACTCTGATGACTTTGAGTCCACGTTGCACAGCATTACTCCAAGGCGATCAAAAGTCAGGGGAGAGCACAGTAACAGTCTTCACACTCCCCGGCCTACACCGAAACCTCGCAAGTCCATCAACACCTCGCTTACTAGGAGCTACTCAGATGACTTTGAGTTAGAATCTGCGCAACCCACAGCTTGGAGTGTCGGGGCCGGAACACCCACTCTGCTTGACATACAGACTGCACGCTCTGGATACAGCGTTAGCTATACAGATGACTTTGAACAGTACAGTCAGACACCTCGTCGGGCAGTCCGTGCCAGGACTGCAGAACGTATGAAAAATCTGGAGGGTCTGACAGCCCGGTCTGGATATTCAGATGATTTTGAGAGTGTTACACAAACTGCAAGAACTCCTAGACGAAGTAAAGCTTGGTCAGCTCACAGCACAATATATTCAGATGACTTTGAAACCAATTCCCAGACAGCAAAGACGCAAGGACGTGATCCTAGGTATGATATGATGAGATGTACTTTTCAGTTCTTTATGTTTTAGAAGGTTAGAGTTCATCCCTATACAGTATTTATATATTTCAATTAAAATTCATGTTCAGATCAAAATAAAGATGTGGTGTTGATATATCTTTTCATTTCGCAACTCGTTCATGACGTGAGTAAGCCATTTGTGTAGTTTACTAAATCTGGACTTGAAATGCACCCATTTAACTTGCTGAGAATTTACTGATAAGTAAGAGTTGTTTAATTTTCTAGGTTCTCTACCGATACACTATATAGTTACACTCAGACCTTTGACTCGGATGAAGACCTTCCCAGTGAGGTGAACACTTCCATATCAACTGGTGAATCAATAGATAGCCGGAGGTAATTATCAATACAGAGTTTCTATTCTTTAATATCTACCTACCGATATTACTTGTTTTCTCTTTTACAGCGGCATATCTGTAAGCTGAAGTAGAGTAATTTTCTTTTAAGGATAACGGCTTTGTGTTGAATTAAGAAAATACAGTATATTTAGTAACATTGTTTGTTTGCTTGGCTGTTCAATTCAAGAATTATTCGCCTTGGTACTTCACGTCTAAGATGCATCCCAACTATGAGACAATGCACCAGAATTTGAAGCCAGATCTATGAGGTGTAGATTGTTTTTTGTCAGTTTTGTTTTAATCTGATTTTATCCCATCTATAAGGTGGTCTCCCTCTTTTGGAGTGTTCTACGTATAAGGCCCAGTTACTTGAGTAAGCTTTAGGTCAGTGTATAATCTGCTGCTTATACACAAGGTACTATGGTATATCTCTCACACATTGCCAAACTTGATTGATAGTGCTTCGGCTTTTGATAAGTTCATATCGATAGATGAAAATCGAATGTTGGCGAATATGTTTAAACAATATCTCAATTCTATAGGAGCGGTGAGACGCCAACAGTGACGGAGGTGACCTTATCAGATAGTGACTCGTACACCTACACTGATGCCAGCACAGATAATCGCACAGTAAGCACACCCTCTATTTCCTGTATAAAACTTGATTTACATTATAAAATACTTCACATACCTTGCTTCAGCATTCCAGAATGGCAATGGGCCCTATATGGCATGTTATTCTTTCATCAGCATGATGCATAATCTGACAACCAGGGACATACGTTAATGGCCAGTGATGCACCATGCCAACAGTGCCAACATTATGCATGAATTAATGAATACATCACCCCCCCCCCCACCGTGCCTGACTGGATGTGGACAGAGACCAATAAACTAACGCTTTAAATGTGTCTTTCTGCTCTAAGGATACTGAGTACACTGACAGATACACAGAAGCCGAGGTGGCAGCCGCCCAGAGACAGTTTATCATGCACAAACTTAGCCTACTTCTACAAAAACCTCCCGAAAGACAGAAGGTGACTACTCCAACACCTATAGGTAAATATATGCTTAAAGTTCTTGTGAATCGAAAATTGTCATTGCATTGCATAAATGGAGTGCTCTTAAAATCTCACTTCTGACACACCAAGCCTTTATGTGTCCCTAGGTCGAGAAAGCCTCTTGCATTTACCCCGCGTATAAGATGCACCTTGCATATACTACTCACCCTGTGTGCAAACTGATGTGTAAGGTACATCAGAGAATGAAATTAATCAGTTCTAGACAAATTTGATATCATTTTATCTTTCCTAAAAGGTGCACCTGAATTTTTGGGGATGTTCAATTAGACGTCCCTGGCCTCGATACATGAGGTACATGTACTTAACCACAGTACTGAAGTCCGCAGTCTGGAATCCTCATTACACTGTGGTTATTTTTTTCTTTTACTTTTTTTATGAATGTTGAATATTCCGGAAGGTTCATTATTGCCGTATTTCCTTTACTGTGTGCAGTGAGGAGGAATGGCTCCGACCTCTTTAGCCTCTACTAGCCATTGCCACAAAACATAACAATCCTGTACCTTGCTATAGTGGTGCATTGACGTTTAGGAACTCAATAACACTTTATATCAATATGTGGGGTCAGGGTTAGATCGTTACATCAGCCTATACATCGCCTTACCCAATTCCCTCCCCCCCCCCCTCACCCACACACATTCCCTTATACACACTATACATCGTCATTGATGCTAAGAACTCAGTCAGACTGTATAATAATCTCTGGTTACTCACCAGGGCTGCATTCATGCATCATAATGAAGAAAGAGCAAAGTACACTAAACATAAGTTTGATACACCCCTACAACATTGTATTTGGCCATGAAATAAATTATTTGTCTTTAAAAGATCGCTAAATAGGTCTACAGTATCGCTAGGTTGATATAATAGACTCTACACATTTTTATTAGCCGAGAGACCCTTGGATCTGCTGTCACTATTACATAATAAGGTGAATTGACGATATGAACTCAGTAACATAGTTACATCAGCCTATACATCGCCATAGTACCTTACTATAACCTCATAAGGTCAGCATGATGCCCCAATGAAGCCCTTTGTGTTTATTTGTCCTTAAAAGATTGCTAAGTTGATGTAATAGTCTAAAATCATCGATAACCTTTTCCCATTGTGCAGAATTGAACAATTAATATCACCACGATCATCGCCAGCACGAGATACCCTTAAGTCATAGGTCACACTATGTGACAACTCCTATATGGGATTTTCTGCCCCCCCCCCAGTTCCCCCTCCCAAGAAAACAAACTTTTTTGACCCGCGCTTCCCTAAAATGATTAGATTTTTGGCCAGTCAAGTCTGCAAAAAGAGCCTTTAGATAGGTACATTCAGGCACAGGTCAGCGCACACAGGGAGCATCTGTGGAAAATGGTGAAAACCCCCTACATTTAAAATTTGTTATTTCCCCTATTCTTTTTCAAAACCAAATTTTTAGGGGGCACATTCTTTAGGGGGACAAAACACCCCAGATTTATACCAAACACTCCATAACTGCACATATTATTTGCATGATATATATATACAGTAAAATCTCTTTACTACAAATCCTGTTATAACGAAATTTCGGTTATAACAAACAAAATGTTTGATACCAAATCATCACCATACATTTCTATAGTAAAATTATCCCTATATAATGAAGTTTTGGCACCAGAATTTGGATATAACGAAGTAATTTTGTCATAAATACACCTTTTCAAATGATATCAAAGTGTACAGAATACACAGGCTATATGCAATGGGGAGATCTGAGAGGTGTGAGTGGCTTTGATAGGGCTTCTTCAGCTGCCTCCCTTCTCACCTTAGTGGGTGGGGGAGATCTGAGAGGTGTGAGGGGGTGTGAGAGGGCTTCTTCAGCCACCTCCCTTCTCACCTGGGTGGGTGAGGGAAGATCTGAGAGGTGTGAGGGGGTGTGTTAGGATATCTACAGCCACCCCTCTTCTCACCTGGCCAGCCATAGATGTCAAAGTAGGGTTGGAATAACTTTTTAACCTCTATATTCCTTTGTTTGGTTACTACGAAATTCGTTTACAACGAAGTTTTTTGCTTGTCCCAAGCACTTTGTTGTAACGGAATTTTACTGTATATATATATATATATATATATATATATATATATATATATATATATATATATATATATATATATATATATATTCCATTGCTCCCTTATAGAATTGATATGCTTGCAAGTATGAACTACTGACACCTAGTGACTAGTGGAATCTGAACAATAGAAATGGAATACCCCTCTCTTACCTTCCTATGGCATCAATCAAATTGTTCAATGGGAAAGTCATTGCTTGCTCAGCTGCTTAGACTTTTTAGATCCAAATGCTAGTTACCAGTGCATTATCACTGTTGATAACCTTTACACATCAATACCTGCAGCCACCCGGGGGACAAGCCCTGTTTGCACTGTATGGAGGCCTTTCCATTTCTCCATTCTCTGGTGTTTGATTGAAAATGTTGACATCATTCTGTGTTTTAATTTGTGTTTTATTCTGTGTTTTCATGTATTGAGTTTAGGGCTATAACAGGTTAGTGTTAGTGCTATGGTATGATTGTAATTACTCACTATTTGTCAGCGGTTAATCAATATATGTTAATAATTATTCACTATTTGTTAGCAATTAGTCAAAATATGTCAGTATTTACTCACAATTTGTCAGCAATTAGTCAATATACATCAGTACTTAGTCACTATATATCAGCAATTACCAATACATGTCAGTATTTACTCACAATCTGTCAGCAAATAGTCAATATATACCGTAAACTCCCGCATAGAAGACGCGCTGCGCGTATAAGACGCACCCCAAACTCAGCACATGCATTTTTGCATATAAGACGCACATTTTAAGGCTGAAATTTGTAAGATTAGTACATTTCTATAGTAAAATTACCCCTCGTATAAGACGCACCCCAAACTTGAAAAAATCCTATAAGACCCCCCAGGCATTTGTTTGGCGTAGAGGACGCGTCTTATACGCGGGAGTTTACGGTAACAGATAAATAGCCATTGATTCAATTGTGCATCCTGCCTTGACTGGTATTTGTCAAAATATGTCAGTATCTATGGACTATTTGTCAGCAATCAGGTAATATATGTTGAAGAAAGATGGCACTGCGGCTCTGCCGCATTACTTCCTAGAAAATGATCATATAAAAATCATAACCTATTGTCCCCGTGTTAATTACAGATACAGCTCGGGACAAAAATATGACGACTTTTTGCAGGAATAAGCTCTGGCTCTTGATGCAAAAACAAAGAGGTAAGTCTTCGGCAGGAATCTCATTATAAAGTTTTAAAAAGGACAAATTTGAAGTCCACCAATCGGAATCGACATAATTATGTATCGGATATTGGATCTTATAGATAAGGGGAATCACTATCTCCATGCATTTAGTTTTTATGTGCTCTTTTTAATTATCATTGTCTTAAATTGTTATGGCATTGAAGATCTCATCTCTTATCTCATTCGCATTATTTACTCGAGCTGATGACTACTGGGTTACTTAGGCCAAAAAAAAAATTTCATGTGTTTCCAGTTACATGAATCAAAGAGCTAGGGTCGGTAGGTCGGATTTTTTTTTTTTTTTGATTTTGTATAGAAATGTATGGGCAGATCTATATGGTTCTTTGATTTCAAGGTAAGAACATGGACAACAAATGAGAAATGTGAAAAATCTACAAGAGATATGTTGAGTAAAGCTCTTAACTGTACACCAAAAGATTATTTTCATGACAAATTCATAAAATTACAAAAACATTCTCAAAATTTCTCAAAAATATAAAAAAAAATATCTCAAAATAATTTTTTTTTCTAGGTTCGGCCCTGTTTTGCTAGGGTCGGTCGGGTAACTGGAAACAAACCTTTTTTTTTATTTGGCCTTAGATACCAGAGATATTTGATATTCTTTTTAAAAGTCTCATTATCTAAATCATTATTTCACAGAAGGCCCTAATGATATGCCCCTGGATAGGATAGAACAGCCACAACTGCATCCATCTGAAAAGGATGAAAGTACTGTTGAGGATTTTGGAATAAGTATGTCGGATATAAACAGACTCAAGACCGAAAATGCACTCGGAAGAATGAAAAAGGTAGTTGTAGCAAATAGTGCAAAATCTTTTCTAACCTCGCCCTTCACTTTGTTTCAGCATATAAGTCCATACTTAAGTGCATTCCAAATTTAAAATCAAGATAAGGCCATTCCAAATTAAAAAATTGGTCTATGGATTTTCTTTTCTAGAAAAAGAGGCGGGAGGGCGAAATTTTTATTTTATTTTTCTAGGAAAATATATTTGTCTATGGATTTTGCATGGTCAAAATATGGAGAGGGCTAATCTTTTTTTTTTTTTTTTTGGTGGCGGGGGGGATCCCTTTGCTGAAAATGTTCATTTTTTTCCTAAGTGTAGAATGGGCCTATATAATGAAACCGGGGACATCTCTACCAATCCAATGAGTGGTCTGCCATTTCTGTACTTTTATTGATTGATCCTTAAAGCTCCTTGGTAAAAAAAAAAAAAAAAATCTGCAATTTTCCAGAAAATGATGCGGGCGGAATCCATAGACCAATAAATTTTCTTAAAAAATAAAAATTTGTAATTTAGAAATTAAGGTGCGGGAAATCCATAGACCAATATTTTAATCTGGTGTGGCCTAATTAACATTTACTTGAATCAACCTCCTTTTTCAGTTTGTCGATGAGAAGATTCACGAGCCAAGCGAGTGTCCTTCATGCAGGTTGGTTATACAGTTTTAATAACAGAGATGGCATTAAAGGAAATATTGTCATGATCAATTCACGTGAAATATGTACATGTCTACATATATATTCTTCAAAGTATGTTACAGAACCATAAAACAATGTATTCATGAATGTAAGCGGAGAGAAGTTTGATCGGTTTTCTATGTCCATACAATCTATCATTTGCTACACTGGATTACTTGTAATACTTGGAAGGAACCGACGCAATTCCTGACATTTCTACTCTTAAGAACGCAGAATTTGAATCAGTATTTACGAAAAAATGAGAAGGGGAGGAATCGATGTTAATGGTGTACTACTGCTATGATATACCCTGTACACATGATCCGTGAGACCACCTTTCTAAGAAGTAAACAAAAAAAAACAACTTCAAAGGGACCTCATGAAGAAGTTGTTATTACGTCACTACCGGTATAATGGGTTTCCTTAACCTTCAGAGAACATGTAACTGCTATGGCACTTCGCGAGTATGCTCAAAAGAAGAAAAGGCTGGTGGAGGCCAAACTTATAGAGGATCGCATTGAGAACAACCAATATCTGTATGGAGTGAGTGAAATAAGATATATACTCTCATGCAGAAAAAAAAAATATTGTGAAAAGAAAGTCTACGCATACAAAATGCTTCATGTTCCAAAAAAAAATAGACAGTATGAATATTTTCCCCCGGATATTTTACATCATGGATAATCAGAATATAACAGAGCTGTGTTTATAAATACCGTCAATGTAGTGTACCTTTCCTTTTCCCTATATCGGTTCTGTCTATTGGTTGTAGCATTGCTATCAGAGTACATCCTCACTCTGAATGGCTGTCAGTTATAAATGGACAAATAACTTCAATTGATAAGTATGTTTTCTCAAACAGGATGTTGTGGCGTTGATGGGGAAGGGTGTGCTTGAACTGCCCAAGCAAAATATGGACAGGAAGGAGGTGATGCAGCGTCTCCTGGAACCATGGTCATCCACACTCTGGGGCTCCAAAGTGCTCAAAGACGAGCAAGATCGTGCCAACAAAGAAGCCACATCACCAAAGAAGACAAAGAACTCTCATCCAGCTCTAAGATGTCCACATTTGGCGGATTTCGACTCTGAAAAGTCTGATACTGCAAATGAAAAACTACTTGATCAATGTAATCTCCAGTCTTTTAGTTTGCCTCTTTTCAATGACAACGAACAAATAGTGAGCGGTAAGGAGTCTGAGAAGGATGCTACTCCAAGGCATCATGCAGACTCTGTGTTTAGTATTTTCTCAAATAAGCTGGAGGAGACGACCAATGCTCACAAAGAGGAGTTGTGGCGCACTCTTCGGCCAGACCGTGGAAGTTTCCCAGGTGGTGAACACTGGGAGGATGTACGAAGCAGGCTGGACAGCTGTTGTGAGGCCCATCCTAAAGCTCGTATCTCTGCCACAGAAGAGGCCCTGCCAATCGGCTTAGAGATACCAACTGAGGGAGGACAGTTTTGGAAACATTATTTTGCGCCACTTAAATCATGCAGCTGGTTTCCAAATGGTGATAAAATATAGTGTGAAATTATTCATCAAAAATATATTTTGTTACTGTGTTGTGGTATTAAATAAGATGTAATATTGATGTACGTCCAACAGTTTTTTAGAGATAAATGGGGAGATATTGTTTTAAATTGTCCATTTCTAACGGCGAATATGTTAACTATTGGTAAAAACACACTTCAGTAGGGTTATGTATATAGCAGTGTCTGTTTGCTTTAAGGCTTCACCATTGGTTAAATAGTTATTGTGTATTCATTTAGTTTCTGTGATTTCATTTACGCTCAAAGACCACCTAGTCACATAGTTTAGGGATGCGCTCCGCCAGACTTACAGCCATAGTCTATCCAACGTGTACATTTTTATTATAAAATATTGTCCATTATTTTTTTTAATTATGGTTTTTCTGTATCAAAGGTCTTCCAGGGGCTAAAATTCATCTCTGTCCAAAGTGCCCATAGAGAAGCAAGACATCTTTTGTCATGAGAATCTTGAAATTCAAGATTCCGTCCCACATAACTTTTTGGTTCAAATCATTAGCTTACAGTGATACATGTTATCCCCCCTCTATATTATTATGCCCTCACGGGGTAACTCCCAATCCAGCTGTAAATGGCTGCATTTGATAGAGAATTGTTAATGCTTCACAGCCATTTGAGCTCCTAGTTGGTATCTACTGTTAAAAAATGTAGTTAGGTATGAGGAACTACACATTCCCGTCAGTTCCACCTGCCCGAACTAGGCAACTTCCGTAATCTCCCGCGTAGAAGGCGCGTCTTCTACGCCAAACAAAATGCTCCTGGGTCTTATACGCGGGAGGTAAATTGCCCTGAGTTTGGGGTGCGCCTTATACGCGGGTTTTTCCAACATCTCATTTGGGAAAATGCGCCGATGACAGCTTGAACTCATAGCGCCAGCACCGCGGCAGACCGGGAGCTGTCGACGGGCGCTCGGCGGGTTTGACGCCGACCGTGTGCCGCTGACAGCTTGAACTCATATAGCCAGCGCCGCGGCAGACTGGGAGCTGTCGACGGGCGCTCGGCAGGTTTGACGCCGACCGTGTGCCGATGACAGCTTGAACTCATAGAGCCTGCACCGCGGCAGACCGGTCACTGTAGAATAGGGGGTGGGGAGGGGGGGGCGCCTTCTACGCGAAACAGCCCCCCTGTGAGTTGGGGGGGCGCCTTATACGCGGGTTTTTCCGGAAATCGATCCAGAAGAGGTACGTGCGCCTTCTACGTGAAAAGGCCTTCTCTGAGTTGGGGGGGGGCCTTCTACGCGAGCTGCGCCTTCTACGCGTGAGATTACGGTTGTAATGAAATTTGTCCGCTAGGATATCTTCTTGTGAACCTCTATCTACCGGTATATCTCCATCCATGCATTTCCTTCCCTTTGCTTAAACCTTTTTTTATAGACATATATCTAATATACGACTAGCAACATATTCTGCCTGACAAAATTTTGGCAGCGATACTATGCCATCCCTTGGTTGTTCATTTAACCCTTAGTCTTTCCCCTCCCAACCATAGATTAGGAGACCTGTTTATCTCAGGCACACTCAGGGGCGGGCATATCGCGAAGTGTTGGGGCAAACATACGAATTGTTGTAGCAATGCGTTTCCAAATGGAAATTCAAGGAAATTTTCAGATTCAGCATCAATACAATAATTTTCAAATTCAACCTTTGAAATAGGTGTGTTATGGAAGCTTTAGGGGCAAATTGCTCCAGGAAAATCTTCAGATTTCCATTTCAGATTCTATATCTAGATAGGTTATGTTTTATAAGATTTAGGGGAATATACACCCAAGAAAATGTCCATATTTTACATTAAAACATCAGTGTTTTAGAGGAACGGGTTGGAAAGTTGCTGTAAGAAAATTTTAAACTTTCTAAATTGGTGGGTTCTAACTTATTTAGAGACAGATTTCTCCAAATTACTCTAAGAAATCTTTTAGATTCTACCTCAAAGTATTTGTGTGTTCAAGAGATTTAGGTGCAAACTTCTGCAAGAAAATCCCCATGCAGATTCTGCCTTTAAAATTGAAGTGGTCTTGATTTTCTTTGGAGGCATATTGCTCCAAGAAAATCTTCAGATTCTTCCTTTGAAATCTGACCAGGTGTCAATTCAAAATTTGGTAGCAAATGCATGAGGAGTGCATTGCTCCAAGATAGCAGATAGAGTTCAGTCATTAGCTATTTAGACCTCAAGGTGAAATCACAGTCGGGAACATTAAGATTCTAACTACATTTGATTGATTGATTTATTGGCAGACTCGTGTATAAGAGGGATGTGGAATACTACCAGTATTATCCAAGCAAAAGTAGGAATTCCATCCTTAGTGTTATTGAAGTGTTTTTGGGCATATTTCCCCAAGACCTCTCCCTTTAGAATGGCGGTAAGATATTATAGGGCTTACTATGAAGTATAGAAAGTCTACTTTTGAATTTTTTTGGTCAGTGTTCTGTATATTTTAGGGTATATTGGGTATATATTGAAAAGGTCATAACTCTGGTTCTAGTTGGAATATTTACAAAATTCTTTCACATTTAGAAAGCCAATATCATCCTCAATGTCACTGTCACATTTTTCAAGCTCTCTGTCGCACATTTTTACATTGCGACAGCTGCCCACCCCTGACACTAAAAAAAAAGGGTAGTGTAGACTTCATTTCGCTGATCTATCATATTCCCAGCCCCTTGAATGTAAGGGAGTGTACGCCCCCCCCCCCCCACTCAAACCCACCAGTCCCCCACCCCGTTCAAAAATAATGACCACTTCCTGCTGGGAAGGACGAGTGGGCGTGGCAGGTGCGCGCCCCGCGCGAATGCAGTGCTGCCATCTATCTTATCTTTTAACTGACGGCAGATGGCAGCAAAAGTGGAGTCCCCATCGGCCGAGTCTACTAAAATAAAGGGAGATTCAGCCAGGGAATTATCACGGCTATCTCTTCGAATGATGCAGTCTACCATATTCTGAAATTTAAGACCAATTGACATTATTTCGTTCATAATGATGATTAATAAGAGGCGGGAGAATATTGTATTTTACCAAGCCGCCCGGTTGATCTTTGAAATTGTCCCCTTTTTTGAATAATGGGATCGTCCAAATATCTGACAGGGAATCCCCAAGTGAGTACCCCCTGTTTGGGCGAGAGAATCGTGGAGGGAATTCACACCTAATTGTGCAGGTATGCTGGTTATATATTAGTTTATAATTTCTCATGTTATAGGCCTTTACATTCTACGAGTGTTTACGTTTCACCCATCTATCTGGTTCGCTGAATTTAAGTGCCACGGTGGTTCTGTCTCTGTGCAAAGTTATCCCCTATCCCGGGTCCCCTATCTTTCACTCACTCAGAGAGAGTCAGAGTCAGACTGTTTGTGGGTTGTGTGACTCGTCTCGAGCATCACTGACACAAGTACACGAGTTGACCACGTCGGAGGGGGGCCTACTAGTATAGTATGTTTCCACATGGAGGATGTACCCCCATGGTTCACAATACATGTACCAATTGTCATAGAAAATTCACACCACTACACTCAGAATGTCAGTATTTGGCAGAGCCATGCATTGCCATTGCTGACTGGTCACATTAATTTCCCTGTGAGACTAGGTGTTTAAAAAATATTACATTAGAATCAGATCATGATTTTTACATTGAACGTTCATTATACAATCCACAGACCTACATGGTTATTGGGAAAAATTGTACCAAAAGACAAGTCAAAAATGTCAATTTTAGCTAGTTTTCAAAAAAGTACATAACTCTTGGTAGTCAATTTTAATACATCGCCTGTACCTAGTCACGGTGTATGGTACAGTCGATAACAGTGTCCCATTCTATCAGTGGGGGCTGGGAAAGTCACTGAGTTTGAGGCATAAGCATCCTAGTCTTGACCAAAAAGGTGGGCTGATATGAAAAGTAATGCCTTATTTTGTTTGTCTGTACCTCTCATAGATTCATATAATCAACTGTATAATTATTGTAGCCTCAAAGGTGTCCCAGTTATCAAAATCCTGGATCCAAGTTGGCCATCTTTGGACTGTGTGGTGTGCTGTGGTGCATATTTGTTTGCATTTCTGACTACTTTGGGCAGATGGAGACACCTCATTCACACCAATAGTGACCTCTATGTATGGGGGTTGAACTTGTTTGCCCACTGCTAACCACCCAATCGCATGGTCAGTGAAGTGTGAAGGCAGTACTAGACCAGTCTGAGGTAGTACCACCTCCCCCTGCAGGGAAAGGGATACGGCTAGCTGGATCTCAGCTCCACAGAGTGAAACCACAACAAAGTGACAGAGGGTAGGTTGTGACCAGGGAACATTTTACAAATGGATATGTAGCAGAGTTTCATTCAACAGATAGGCAGCAATGTAAGTGAATATACTAAGTAAAGTGTCTATACTTGAACATAGGACATTACTTAAACCTCCCAGCTCCCCATACTGCTAGTCACTGGGCGCGACTCAGTTAAGGACTGTGTCGCTGGGACTGGCATACCTAAAACTTTCAGGTGCTCTAGAAACGGCAAGTTTCTAAGAATAACATTTGACAGAAATAAATACCCAACAATCAGCTTATGATATTGACAAGAGTACCACCTTAGTTTTGCTGTCTGTGAGTGGGAACAGCGTCTTTTGTTGGCTTTTGTTAGATCGCACCCTTTTCCAAGATTTGGCACATGCCGTGTGGGTTGCAATGGGTAGCTATCAGCAGGTGCATTTTCTGCCAGACAGGAAGTCAATCTCCACTCTCCAAGCAGATTCTCATGAATAACATTATTTCATGAATTTCAACTCTGTTGTGAGACCTGAAACCACATCCAACATGGCCGACCATGGCAGCTAAACTTGATATGAAGGCTAACAGATTTGCGAGAACCAAATAATCTGGGCCCCCGTATTAAAGGTTTCTCACAAAATGGCAACAAACATGTCTTAGGAAGCCATCTTTAAGAGGAAATCGACATAAAAAAATTATGTCATACAATTCCAGCCACCTGACAAATGAGCCCTATGCAGGAAGCCTGACTCTCCCCTCAGGTAAGAGTCAGCGCCCGCCTGACAACATACTGCCTAAAACGATGACTTGTTTTTTGACCCCCTAGGTTTGAGTGGGATCTGTTACCAGCCAAGTCATACCCACTAGACTTGGCTGGCCTGCTAGCTAATCTCTTGGTAGAATATGAACTATTAGAGATATATAAAATGTATAAACCTATTTAAAAAGCTTGTTTCTCACTCTAAAAGATGAATTAATGAAAATAAGGGGTCACTTTTTTCATAGTAATTTTTAGCCCAAAGATCAAGAAGAAGGATTTTTTTTACAGTTTTCGATTCTGAAACTCACACTTTGATACAAGATTTTAATTTTCTGTAAAAACTGAATCAGGTAGATCTATGTAGAAATAATGCCCTAATTGTGTACTTTTACATGGTGAAAGAATTGTGTAGATCGGCCAACTTTGAGAGACAGCACCATTTTGAAGGTTCGAAAGTAGGAAAAACTAAGTTTTTGGTCCCCAATATACGGCAACGAGCTTAGGACTGGTAATTATTTATCAACGGTGGGGAGGATAGGGGGTATACAAAACCTTTTGCCCCCTTTTGAGAGGCATAAAAATCTAGCCTATTTTTAGCAAAAAGCCTGTGCGCTACTATAGCAATGAATACGGACGACCTGTGCAGCAGGAAAGAGCAGCATGACAAGAGTTTGGCACCGCTTAGGCTGGTCACGGAGATTGGCATGTACATTTCAGCCGACAGAGGGGCACCACTTAATCCGGTAGAATGCTATAGACTCCGGCACGAGCGGGGGTGCAAAAATTGTCGACTGCTGTCGAAGAGGGGGGGGTTGTAAAAAATTTTGCGGGTCCACCCGAAAACCCATCACCCCCTGTTAATAAATAATGACCACTCCCTTAATCAATTTGTATCAAAATAACCCAGTTTCTTGGAGAATTTTTGAAGTTTTTGGTAGGTAATTTGGTCCCTAAAATACACCCTTTTGGTCCAAAATTCACCCCTGTCAATGGAACCCATGGGGTGGAGCTTTTCTGACTAGGAATGTTGATTCGAACTTGGAATGTATAGTTCATATTATAGTCTCTCTTTGTTGTCTTGTCTGGCATTTTTTACGGTCTTTCAATCGGACAATTATTAAGGATTCTATGGACAAAACATTGTCAAGGAGCATTTCATGGTATTTTTATAATGCAATTCTGTAATGATAATTTATGATTTTAAGATACACAGTTTCAGTTGAAATTTATTAAACCACTTACTCATGTAGATCACAATGCTTCAGCACTAAGCATAGCCTCCATCAAGTGAAATCTCTACTTCAAATGGAATGATCTATGATATGCATGCCCCCCTTAGTACCTACCTGAATACACTGGCCAGCTGTGGGTGTTCCGTCCCTCCACTATACCCAGAAGTAACATGTTCTCTATGTGGGTCAGTCACCGATGGATCGACGGATGATTTGGTGCAGGGAGGGTCAATACACATTCATCTTTAATCAGATCCTTAGCTGGAGGGAGAGGGGAAAGGGGTAGGGCCCATACATGTATATGGCTCTAATACACATCTTAGTTCAATTGTAAACTGTCAACATCTTAGCATGAGTATCGTTACCACACATTAAGTTGCCTTTCCCCAAAATGGTGTCACTCCTAGATCAAACCTTCAAAATATTTCTTCAGGATAGGGGGCGGGAGTGTCATTCATGTTTTGAATCAAGACATATCGGTAAAATGGGGCAGTATTGTGCTTTTTGTGAGTGATAACACTCAATGATTTTGTAGCATTCAATATTTATATAAGGTCTCAGTACTGGTCTCTAAAATGAAGTAATATTAAATTTTGTTCAGGATTTTTTTCACTTTCTCCTGAGATTTTAGGCTTATGTATTGCACAATATTAACCTGCGAAAATACCCTATATACTCAAGGTTAAATTCACTTGGCTTTATCACAAAAAGTTTTTTCATTAGAGGTGGGGACGAAATGCCCATACTCAAAAAGGTCCACTTTTATTGCTAGGTCTAACCCCACAAGAAGGTCTGGATACGGCCCTGTGTTTATACATATATACTTTTAAGGGAGTGATAATTTTTTAACAACCAGGGGAGGGGGTCAAAACATTTTTCAACCCCTCTGGGGGGAGGGTTAGAATAATTTCATCTGTTTTCAGTGAAAAATCATGCACGCTACTATAGGTTAATGGGCGTGTTCACACGTGATTTTCGACTCCTTGGGGGATGGGGGTCGAAAAAATGTTGACCCTTGAGAGGGGTGGAGGTCAAAATCTTTTTCACAGATTGTCCTATGGATGCGCCCATTGCTGAAGCTGATTATTAGTGGTTATCACTGATAACAGTTATCAGATGGGTACCACTGTCCCCACAAGAGGCCCGCAGTGAATAGTTGGAAATATTTCATTGGCCACAAATAACTTCACGGCACAGGGATTGTCCCTCTAGACTAGACTCGGAGTCTAGATTGGAGTTCCTAAGTACATGTATATGGCTAGAAATAGGAATGGTATCAGGCAAATAGAAATTACATTTTTGGCTTCAGTGCATGTACAGTGATTTCACATATGTATACTCAACATAGACGAAAATATTCACCCTAACGGTGGAATTCAATTTAGGAAAATATCAGGCCCTCTCTTTTTATCGATAAGCTTTGGAGTGCGTCCCTCCAGTAACATAAAATACTGGCTCCAGTAATGTCTGTGAATGCATGATGTTAAGTCCAGTGAAATCGATGGTGCATATGTCGCACCCAGACTCTAGGGATATGTCATAAGCCGCACATTGGGCTAGAAATTGTGCTATTCTGTGGGGCATAGTGTACATGTGATAACTCAAGTATATCAGCCACACCCCAGATTTCAGAAACTACCGGTACCTCCAATCGGCACCGTAGTTGACCCAGTGCACTGTGGTCTTAGATGCTACTTTCCTATCAATTTAAGGCATTTTTCCTCCATCTTCAGCAGTATTTTTAGTGTCTTATAGTGATAACTTTGTGAAAAAAACAGAAATCATTCAATGACTTAAACACTTAGCTTTAAATAGCATGTAAAAAGAACATTTTTCAAGCATCTGAGCAGAAGTTATTAGCTTTTTAGTACATCAAGTTTATCACTCAGGAAGGCATCAATCAGAAATACATTGGAGCCTATGGGGGGAAAAGGTATGAAAACAGCCCTTCTTTTTTTGACTCTCACTATAACACATAGAGTTCAATGGCAAACCAAAGGTGGGACATATTTGGTATGTCTGGAATGTCATTGACTTAATGTTAAAGCCACAAAGGAATGCTAAAGGGAAAACAGCCCTATGATAACATGACACAGCCCTTATCTTACAAGTGGAAACCAGCTTCGTTCTCATTCACCTTGGGCGTGACAAAAATGCCAATATGGAGGTCTATAGAGGATACAACTTGTTATGTCGGTTGATGCCCTTGGGGCATATTGATGCTGCCCTTCTATTAATGCGGCATGGTCCCTGTGACAGCTGAGTGAGGTGCATGCAGAATGGATAGTCTACAGGCTATTAGTACATAGACATAGCTGCAGTGGGTAGTTCAGGTTGAATTTGTGTTATATACTACCAAAAGCCCAGATGATAGTATGCCCTATCTATCAGTCTCACCAACTGAAACCAGACACAAGATTACAAGTCGCCGCGCCATGTCTCACAGGACTATTCGCTACTATTGTATTAAAATCTACAACACTATGGTTTTATTTCTTCAATTTACTTATTTTTAGAGCAAAATTAACTCCCATGAGCTGGTATGCCCCTAAGAGGGCTATGTTAGGTACACTTTGAGTGTATTCATTAAGGCATTTAGTGCCTTTTACAGCTCTTATTTATGCGAAAGTGCTGAAGAGGAAAAGGCCCCCCTAATTGTCAGTTGGCCATAGCCAACTGACCATTGTTCATTAATGTAGACATCGCCAGGTTTTGTCCGCTGTAGACTTGACCATGGCTTTAGAACCCTTACACCCTTAGCTCTTGAATATTTTGTGGATTCATAGGATTATACAGGGACTGGCCTAGCCTTTTATTATTGGCTATTAGTGCTAGGACAAAGAAAGTCTACTCACCCTGCATATAGGTGTGAAAACCTATTTTAACCCTTTAAAGCACTGGTGTCTGTTTCTATAATTTGATTGGCGGAAATATATCATGAAGACCAACTGACATCACAGCTATGCTGTGCCTTTTTAGATTTCTTATCATTTAAATTTCTTTAGATTTAACAATTATCCCCTCGTGTCTTAAATGCTTCTATGACCCGTCGTTGTAACTCTGTCCTCACTCAGTTTATCAAAGGATAGAGTTATGATTGGAACTAATAATCACGAGCACATGTAATATACTCAGCATGATGACAAAATAAAATGACCTGCACCAAACATATCGGATCTATGTCATCCATGATGATCAGCCCATTGATGATGTGATTTGAAAACCAGTGACCTTTCTAGTGAGCGAAGATTCACTGAAGTGTCTCTTTATTCAATCCCAGTCGTAAATCTGTATCCACAAGACCACGTTGTTCCCTATTGCGCCCCCATATCCACGTGGCACATAGTGGCATGGTTCCATACGACCTGAGGGATATGCTCCATGGTCTAGTCAGTACCACTCTGATTAACTTATTAAATCGTGATTAAATGGTGAGCTGGTAATGGGCTACCCCTATGCTGCTGCATCCAGAAGGTATAGTCCTCCTGTACATGCTCACCCATGGATCATGTCCTGCCAAAGTATATACATGCACTCATGTTGATCTCCCTCCTCCTCCTTTTTTTTCTTGGTGAATAGAGAATTTTTTTTAACTTGGAAAGTTTACTTTTCCAAGTTTTGATAGACAGGTCGGGGCATGGCGAAAATTAAGAACTCAATATGGCCTCTTTGAGAGGTGGGACTGTCACTTCACCCTCAAATAAAATCAAAATGATTAAATATGAGAGAAATTGAAACCTGTCATGAAATAGTGTTCATATTCAGGATCATACAGGTGTAATTGTTACCTGTTATCTTGTCCTTATCTTTCTGATATCAAGGTTTTAAAAAAGTAGGTCATCTCAAAATGGGTGCATTATCCTTTGTGCACTCAATGCTTTCCTATGGCGATGTCAGCTCTGGGTGGATCGGGTGTCATACACATGATGAACGTTTTGGATAAGTTTGTGTAACACTGCACCGCTTGACCTCAGGAACAAACAGTGGCGCAGTGTCATGGAGGATGAGAGTTACCCTATATGTTTAGATTCTTTTACATGTAAAACCGACAAAACAAAATATGTATATCTAGTGTTTTACTTCGGGACTTCAGTGTAGATTGGTTTAGAATAAACAGTAGACATGACGATATATGCAGGGCAAGAGTAGTATATAGGGTAAACTCAGCGCATAGCTACAGCTACTGAAATCCCATTAACCTACTTACGAACCGGAAGTGACCTACCGTTATCTCCCGCGTAGAAGGTGCAGCTCGCATAGAAGGTGCACCCCCAACTCAGAGAATGCCTTTTCATGTAGAAGGCGCATGTACCTCTTCTGGATCGATTTCTAGAAAAAACCCACGTAGAAGGCACCCCCCAACTCACAGGGGGGCTGTTTTGCGTAGAAGGCGCCCCCTCCTGACCCCCCAACCCCCCCTTATTGTACACAGACCGGGCTGCCGCGCTGCTGGCTCTATGAGTTCAAGCTGTTATCGATACACGTTCGGCGTAATGCCCGCCAAGCGCCTGTACACTGACCGGGCTGCCGCGCTGCTGGCTCTATGAGACAATGCTGTCATCGGCACACACGGGCGTTTTCCTTGGCCACTTCAATCAGCCTCCTAATTGAAAGTCAGAAAAACCCGCGTTTAAGGCGCACCCCAAACTCAAGGCAATACCCCTCCCGCGTATAAGACCCAGCAGCATTTTGTTTGGCGTAGAAGACGCGCCTTCTACGCAGGAGATTACGGTAGTATTGATGGCGGGAAATTTGAAATCTTGAGGTTGATTGGTTGAGAGACTTGAAGTGTCGTCATGACCTAGTTTCTTGAGCTCTGATTGGCTGAGAGTTTTAAAGGCGGGAAATTTGAAATTTTGCAATTGAAGGTGTGAGAGACGGTTGCCATGGCAACAACAAAACATAAACAAGTGTGTTGTTGTCACAATGACTTTGTCCTTCACAACTTCATTTTGACCTGATACCTAGTGGAAATTATTGGAACCACTTATATTTGCGTTTAGTGAGCGCCCTGACACCTAGCGGATATTATTGAAATTTTGCAATTGAACGCGTATGAGACAAACATTGTTGTGATGGCGACCTTGACAATGCCATTTTGACCTGACACCTAGTAGAAATTTTGGAACTACTTAAAGCTGAGTTTAAAAAAAAAAAATAGTGGCCCCCTGGAACCTAGCGGAACTGCTGGACTTAGTGAACCGCCCCTTTTGCGGTTAAAAACAAAACTAGTAGCGATGGTCTTTGCCAGCTTTTCTCAAATTTTGCACTCTGACCCTGTGTAAATCGCTGGCAGAGTAATAAATTTCACCTGTTTCTCCACTGCAACAACAACATAGCAACTCAGTGAGCTGTAAAACTGTTCCCACCACTGTTGCCGTTGCCTGTGCGTCATGAGTGCGCCTGCTTTTCACCAGGTGGCCACCTTAGAGACGCCGACCGCCTAAGCACATAGCATTGCTACATTGGTTTTTTAGAAAAGAAAACCTGAAAAAAACGCCTCACAGACGCTATTTTCGATTTAAAAATAAAAACCACAACTCTTTAAATGTGTAGCAAGAGAAAAAATTTGACAAATCACAACAGATGGTTTAGATTATTCGCTTTTTCCTTAGTTGTGTGTTCTACATAGACAAGGGGTAAATAAACACGCTTCACCCCAACGTATATCAAGGAGGTCCGTACCCCAGTTGTTACGGGCTGCAGTTCAGTACCCATTCCACCTCTCATGCATGTGCCTTGTCGCTATGGCACACTTCATTATTCTCCTGAGGAGTGTCTAGAGACATAAGCTGTCAGCTGTTGCTGCCTGCGCCATCTTTCCTTTGTTTTCATTAGTCTCGCCTGGCCTCAGCTGTTGTTGCCTGTGCCGTCAAGACACCACATCTGCTCTGGTCTCTGTCACTGTGTGTCGGCTCACCGCCGTCGTCAAAGCCAGACCTGGTATCAGGAAAGAGTGAGTGAGTAATAGATGTTTAACACCATTTCGACAGCTAAGGTCATATTCATGGCGAGAACTACATTACACAATTTCATAGAGGAATGTGTCAGTACCCGCGCATATGTGCACCACACACATCCTGAGGGGATAGGAAAGATGAGAAATAGACCCTTCGAAGTGGGCTAGGGAAGCCCGTATCAGGAAAGAAACCAGTGCGTCTCTCTCTCACTCACGCCTTGCACTGAAAATCTCATCAAGGTCACCAAGTGTTCTCTCGCTTCACTTCTCCCTTCACTTGGTTACTGGTGGCTTACCGTCGTTGGTGAAGGATGTCCCCACACATGGTGCTCCTCAGTCCTTCTGTTCCTCCCTCGCTGCAGTTGTCAAAAACAAAGTTGGTGACAATCGACCTCCTTTTTTATCCTTTTTAACCAGTGGCAGCATTTTTATTTTAAACAAATCGATTACGGTGTCTCTCATTCTTTTTTTGCGGGCGACCTTTTCCACTGCTTCCAATGATTCCTCTGCGTAACGACTTGCCTTTTTCAAGTTGAGTCCTTGCAGGACGTCCACTAAAACGAATGGTTGTGATGTTTTTTTGTATTTCCATATCCTCAACACTTCGAAAGGTTTACGACCGTCAGCTAGTCGTGAGACGGGTGTGGTCAAAGCGACAAGTCAGTCAACGCAAGCCGCTTTCCCAACACTTTCTAGTGTTGTCCTATGCGAGCAGCTGTCACACTGATGAAATCCTTTTTTCTCTGGTCTTCGCCACAGAGTCGAAATCGTAAAATTTTCGACCTAGACCGATATTTACTAAAGCATACTTTAGTTTTGCATATTTGAAAGGGAGTGTTTCCAAGTATTTCCACAGCATCAGCCTTCTGTAATGCTCAGGGGGACTGTTTTCACATGTGAGATAGTCTAGTGCGTCTATGTCAATTCCTAAACCGGTCGCTAGTGCCTTTAAATATTCGTCTCCAATCATTTCACTGATCGTAAACTGTTAGAAATCTGTAGGATATTTGCCCATTGCTGCGGCGGTAGGTGGTTAGGTAGGGTAGGTAGGTAAAATGAGTGGGTAGGTAGAGGAGGGTAGGGGTTATATAGGGTAAAGTAGGGTAGGGTAGGGGTAGGAGGTGTGCGCGTGTTATACATACGCACACATGGGGTGTGGTTTTCCCCCCTCCCCCCTATTACTTAAGGGGTGCCCCCACCCCATACTTTACCCCTACCCTACCCTACCCCTTTTATACCTACCTACCTAATTTTTTTTCCACCTCCTTTACTCTTGAACATCAAAAGAAAATTGTTTGCTATTCGTTCGCGAACCAGTGAGTGGCATTGAGTGTGTGTGTGTGTGTGTGTGTGTGTGTGTGTGTGTGTGTGTGTGTGTGTGTGTGTGTGTGTGCTCACTTGCCCCTCCCCAACCCCTCACACGCCACATCGCAGGCTCCAAGCTAGTTTTCCCAGCAGATGTTTTACACAGGGAGTGACTTAACATCATCTGTGAGAGTGAATACACATTCCAGATCGATTTTTAGATTCTTGTCTGAGGTGGGGCCGCCCTGACTGCCCGTGATTAACACATTTATTGGCGGGAGATTCTCACACCTACAAGTGTGCACTGGAGTAGACCATCCTCTTCCCTTTACCATAAAACTTTAGGTCAAAGTGTAATTTTACTTGAAACCATCGACCACAGCTATAAGACTCCCACTGCGAAACCTTTAGTAAGGCTCTTTTTCGTCCTCGCCAGGTTCTTGGTGGTCAACCTTTACACGGTGGTGGTGGTGGGGGGAAATGTTATGACGAGGGTATGCGTCAGCATGTAAAAGGTTAAATGTGTGGTTTCCCTGTACATTTTCAATTAGCAACCCTGGAGGGAGGGTGAAAAAACCACTGACCACACCTGTAAGAATCAAAACGGTTTACAGTACCCGTAGCTATGCACCGAGTTTAACACTTAAGGGTGTCAAAGTGTCAGAAGGGGGCATTTTTTTGTTTGAAAACCACTGGCCACACCTATAAAAATTTCACTGAAAAACCACATTAGTAAGGTTCGCCAGGTTCTAGTAGGGTCGTTTATTTTAGTAACCTTGCGGTGGGGGAGAATGTTGCTTTTTTCTTCTGATCCTTACAACTGAAAGCAAGATTTGTTTATCATTATACAAGTACAGAGCAGGTGTCCAGTGCTTGACGGCGAGTTGTGGTGGGGGGAATGTTATGATGAGCGGGTCGGGGACTGGGGGTTTTTCCCCTTTGATTCTCAAACAGATGGCACGTATCTCATGTAAAAGGCTAATTGGAACATGTTGATAAGATCGTTCATTATGGAGTTAGGATAAATGAATCTGGATCGTGCGCCATAGACCTAGGGGTGGTTTTTGTCATATTTTTTTCCAGCTTATATGTGGAATAGATAATTATGCAAACAGGGTGTAAATTTCATAAGTTTGAACACGTTAATAATGACAAGTAAACTGGGAGGATATAAAAAGCTAACCATCCTTCGTGGGTAAACCTTACACCTGTCTCTTTTTTCTTTCTGGAGCACACACGTTAATGGCAGAGAATGTTATGACGAGTGCGATTGGAGGTGTAGGGGAGAAGGTAAAATCCAACGTTTGCCTTTTGATTACCTAGACCGCAAGTTTTTTTTTTTTTTTTTTTTTAACGCTTGTATGGGTGTGATGCACCATGCATACAGGGGGTGAAAACTAACTATTAGTTTTGTTTTTTAGTAGGATTACCATAACCATAGCGTGCAGCACGGAGCCACTGACGATGTAAAGTTGAAGCTTGCCATAGAGTTAAAGTAGGGGCGACTTAACATTACAAAGAGGTTGTGGTTGAAAAAATGTTATGATTGAGTAGGACTAAAGGTAGGCTGGGTGTTAAATCCGATGACTGGTTTTTATATTGGAACACAGGTACCATTGGGTGTGGTGCTGTTGCCTTTTGATTCTTTTGGAGTGTGTAGCACAGCCGGTCGTGAACAGTTTGTAACATGTAAACAGCGTGTAAACTGCTAATTTGTACATGACGATATACAAAATGCACGGGTTTATTTTTTTTAACGGTGTGGTAAAGAGAGTGAAGTCCAATCCAATCCATCGCATTCTGTGATCTGTGTCATGTCTGGTCAGGCGCATGCCTGCTTTGACCACCCTTCATATCAGCTCAAACATAAAATCGTTTATTATACAAGCACGGACCAGTGTGCAGTTGTTGGAAAATGTTATGATGAGTGCAACTGGAGGTTGAAAATCCACACTTGTCTTTTGATCCTGGAGGACAGATGTCAATGGCAGTGATGCAGCATGCAAAAAGGGTAGGAAGTAAACTACTAGTTTTCAACATGTTGTATGGGAACATTTTTTTCAATTGCAAGCCATGTAAAAAAAAAATATGTAAAATTTTAACATATGGAAAAGTACTTTACAGCGACATGGAAAAAAAAGACATTTTTTCTTTTTTCAAAAAGAGCCATGGAGCACATGGAAAATTATCATTTAGAATTCCATGGGATAAGGGGTAAAACGGTTAACGGGACAAAATGTGACAACTTTTGCAACCTTCAGCGGATATTACGACCCCTCACTATATGACAACAGCCTAGTGAGGAGTGGTCTTTTTCAGTTCTAAACCCCCTTTCGCACTTGTGAAAGAGATTGAGGATTGTTTTGTGAGAAGTGGATAAATCTCGGAGGTAGTGAAGCAGGAGTTTTTGCACCGTCAATGCTCACAGTGCCAACTCAGGTGGTCAGTAGTAGTTAAATGGGGGTGGGGGGGGGAAAAAGAGAGGAGGGAGGGGGTAATACATACTGGGGGTGGGAGTTGCTTAACGCACTGCACACGGTGGCAACTTGGCGGGCGGGCTAACCTAAACAAAAACAGGATTGCATATACAGGTTCATTAGGCTGCTACTAGAGGGAGGGTGGAAAGCAGTAGTTTATAAGGAGTGGTGAGCGGCTCACCGACCATCACACATGCGCTTTTACTGTTACCGCTTCGCTACACCGCCACCGCCATTTCCACAGTCATGCCAAGCAAACTAAAAACGAGAGCTAAGAAGGTACCACCCCTTAAACTGCAGTGCTCTTCTATAGAGGTTTCTCCCTCTGCACCTTGTTATAGCGTAGTAGTGGGCGATTGTCACGCCGAGGAAGCACCACCACCACTACCATCATTACCACCACCACCACCGCCGCCGCCACCACCACCACCACCGCTGTTTTGCTCGTCACTGACCCGGATAAAACTCAAGAGGTGAAAACCTTAATGTGCAAGTTGCACAGTGAATAGGACAGAGGGGAGAACGGGGAGTCTAGTTTCAACATACGTGAGTTTATTAATCCCCCCACAATGTCTACAGACTATTACTACTACAACGACCTTACAACCAACACGAACGTCGTCGAGCTAACTGAAGCTGCGTCAACAGTAGTGGCACCTCCACCTTCACCTGAAGACTTTGTTGACACGTCATACACTTGCCCTCTCACGCCTCAACCTGAGGTCATTGAGGGGGAGGAGGAGTTCGAGGTGGAAAAGACGGGTGAAAAGAATCCAGTGTCAGTGGTGCAGGGCTTTTGACAGGATTTTTTGCAATGCGCCAATTGCACACTTTTTAGCAAATACAATGCGCCATTCTGTAAATGAATGGCCATTCTAGCCATTTAAATGCGACATTTAAGCATTAAATGCGTGTATTACGCACTGCACAGCCCTGTCAAAAGCCCTGGTGGAGGCAGTTGTTAACTTGAACGTTTCATCCCCCCTATTGACTGGTCAGAAAGTCAACTCGAGAAAGAAGAAAGCTACAGGGTCAGGCACGGGGTCAGGGACCGGTTCTGAACCGGTGGAAAAAAAGAAAAGGCAGAGAACCTCTAAAGCAGCGTTAGCAGCAGCAGCAGAACCACCACCACCGGTGTGGAGAAATGAGTCTTGGATTAACTTCCAAGAACTGGCCTGTGGAAAAAGTGAACGGACAAAATATTACACCCCCTCCTAACCAAATTTTCTACCCAAAGGTGACAAGTACACACGCCTAGAGGTGTACAAGAAGTCCACGGTGAAAGGGTTGGCCATTCACTCCTACATAGATAGACCCTTTAAAAGGAGTATTAACCTTTCACCTCCCCAGGTTAGACACCTTGTCGCCAAATGCCCAACTCTCTTGAAGCACTACGAAGATGTTTTACGCCAAGCCTATCAGAGAGCGCCGGCCGTTTCTAACCTCATAGAGAGTTTAGATTGATTGATTGATTTGTGTTTTACAGCACTTTAGCAGCACTAAGTGGCTATCCCGTGCTTCACAGGTTGATAATTTAACATAGGAATGTGTCAGTGCCCGCGCATATGTGCACCACACACATCCTGAGGGGATAGGAAAGAGGAGATATATAGACCCTTTTAAGTGGGCTAGGGAAGCCTGTAGAGAGTTTAGACGGTGTGCCTTCTTCTTCCTCACACCCTGTATCATTTCTGGTGAACCTTTACAAGGGTACAGGTAAAATCCACATTGGCACTCAGTCCTACATAAATGAAATAAACCTCTCTGTGCCATCTGGCATACGCCAGCCCATCTGCCCCTCACACTGTGGGCACACCATCACACCTCAAATGCTGCAAACTCTTTAAACATGAGTGGTTCCACTTCTGGAACAAGACTACAAGAGTTTCTACTAGTGAACAAAGGTCAGTGGTCAACAATCTCGTAAACAGCTCCTCTCGTGTCAAATCAAATGTGTTTCATAGCATTGTCGTATATGTAGCAGTTCAACAACCACTGCTCATGTGTTACAAGCATTATAGTGTATCATCTTAATGCATAGAAACTATAGTGTAGCATGCAACATTTACTTAACATGTGTTATATCCTGTGTGGAAAAAGTAAAAAGAGTAAAATTGTATAGTTTAAGGTTGCATTCTGTCATGTGTATAGAGTGTAAAAGAGTGTGTTCTATCACGTATCTTGTGTGAAAAAGGGGGGGAGTGAATAAGGTGAAAATTAAAAGATTACATAGTTTTAGGTTGCATTCTGTTATGGGGATACTGTGTGAAAAGTAACTAAAATGAAAAGTAGTTGTGTAAAACAGTAAAAAGATTTTACTAAAAAGATAATGTTAAGGTTTCGTGTGTGTGTGTGCATGTGTGTGTGTGTGTGTAAAAAGAAAAAAAAAAGGGGAAATAAACCATCCCAAAAAAAATAGGCATAGAAACAAAAAACAAAAAAGTGATTGTGTAAAACAATTCAGTTTTTTTTCTTTGCGTCAAGTTCACCAGACAAGAGTTTGGTAGCGTTTCAGTTAAGCATTTATTTTAGATGAGCTTAACCAGTCACTGTTGACCACTGTTTAACGAGCGTTAACATGTACCAGTCCTTTACTGTGGCTTTTTGGGATGCTTTTGTCATTTGCATTGACTTCTGTAAACATAACAACGTTACATTATAGGTAAAAGATTGGTCTGTTGGTGTACAAAAATTTGCAGCATACATACAGGAACTGAAAATTTACCCCAAAGTGAGTGTGTTCTGGCATCGTAAAAGTAATCTAAACGATGACAAAATGTGTGAAACCGTATATGTACAAAACCTGCTAATGGTAAAAGCACATTTGTATGTCGAGGTTGTAAAATAAAATGAAATACAAGTGAAAAAAAAACCTGAATTGTGTTGTGTTGAGTCTTGTCGTAACAGTTAAAGCGCATCAATATCACATCTCCCCTAAAATTCCATAGGTATTACACAAAACAATCGGGAAAAAAACTAGGTTATTATATGTCACTTCCTAACCACAAAATAAAACAAGTTTCAATAATATCCGCTAGGTGTCAGGTCAAAATGACATCAAGGTCAAGGTCGCCGTGACAACACATTTGTTTATGTTTTGTTGTTGTTGTCATGGCAACCGTCTCTCGGACCTTCAACTGCAAAATTTCAAATTTCCCGCCTTTAAAACTCTCAGCCAATCAGAGCTCAAGAAACTAGGTCATGACGACACTTCAAGTCTCTCAACCAATCAACCTCAACGAATCCTGTTACAACGAATTTTCGTTTAGAAGAAACAAATCACAGTGTCCAAAAACAGTCTCACACATTTCTATAGTAAAATAGTCCCCTTACAATGAACTTCACATGGCCTGAAATCGTTTACAACAGCATAACAATGACTTCTAAGCCTGCTAGGGCCTTTGTCTCCTACCGTTTTACCCTGGATGTCTATAGGGTCGCAGAGATCTGAGAGGTTTTCAGGTGTGTAATAGGGCTTCTACACCGGCCTTTCTTATGCTATGAATGTCTGTGGCGGTAGGGGGGGTGGGTTGAGAGGTGTCAAGGTGTGTGATAGGGCTTCTACACTGGCCTAACTTATGCTTTAAAACATCTGTAAGGATATGGTTGAGGTTTAAGATGTGTTGGCTTGCCCTTGATAGTCTCATAAATAGATGGTTTGGATACAACGAAATTCGTTTATAACGAATTCTTTTGTCTATCCCAAGCACTTTGTTATAATGGAATTTTACTGTACAAAATTTCAAATTTCCCGCCTTTTAAACTAAACCATCTCTCAACCAATCAGAGCTCATAAAACTAGCTCATGACGTCACTTCCAGTCTTTCAACCAATCTCCCCCTGTGGAGTGGGGACCTTCATGTGAGGGCATGAAGGAGCAGAATAACTTCATTGGGAGTCCACGAAGGAATTCTCCTTCCATTCTACCAGTGGGCATACCAGATTCGTAAAAGGCGACAAACTTGGGGTTTCTTGTGGCTTGGGGTGAGCGTGTGGGCAGCTGGTGTCCATATACGCGGGCCCGGGCCTACATGCTTGTCTTTTGCCATGGGATTCCCCCTCAGTGAACCACGTCTGAGTGATCAAAGGCCGTGGTTTGTCTGGCCCTGCCTATGGGACCAGGCAAATAATTTTGCAGTATCTTGATACTTTTCCACATATATATAGATGTGTGTCATTGCTCCCTTATAGAATTCATATGCTTGCAAGTATAAACTACCGTGGTTTGTCTGGCCCTGCCTATGGGACCAGGCAAATAAAAGAACACTTGCTATCCTTCAAGAAGAGTAGGGGAATGAAGCCCCGGTAGCGGTTTTCCCCCTCACCCCTCATAGATGCTGTCATTCATCTCATAGATTCGGGCTTCCCTAGCCCAGTTAAAAGGGTCTATATCTCCTCTTTCCTATCCCCTCAGGATGTGTGTGGTGCACATATGCACGGGCACTGACACATTCCTCTGTTAAATTATCAACCTGTGAAGCACGGCATAGCCACGTAGTGCCGCTAAAGTGCTGTAAAACACAAATCAATCAATCATCTCATGGATTCGGTCATTCATAGATTCAGTCACTGCTGTGTCGGGCAAGCAGCATATAAGGGTCAGGTCGCCAGAAAGCAGTAGAGTTTGTGTTTTTGGGTCATTTTGGACTTTTATGGCTCTGGAGAAAGAAGTTGTTAACCAATCTCGTTTTACATAGACTCCTCTGATAGAGAACACTTAGGGCTATCAGAAAAATGTAAATTTGTGGTCATCCATCAAAAACTTTAGGACTTATAGCCTGCTGAAGTGAAAAAACCACCAAATTTGTTCTTTTTTTATACTTAGGCCACACTAAATTAAAAACTTGGTCTATGGAGAGGGAGGGGGAAATTTTTCTTTTTTTTTGAAATTTTTTTTTTTGTCAATGGATTCTGGCAAATTTTTTTTCTTTTTGATAACCAAAAATTTCCCAGGAAAGGAGTTTAGAGGAGTTGGCCAGTTTTTAAAGCTAGTATCTGCCATTATGGGAAGATGCCTCAATTTCATGTCAAATGACACATTTTCTAGGGTGGACTGACAAATATACCGGTATATATATTGACTAATTGCTGACAAAGAGTGAGTAATTATTGACATATATTGACTAATTTCTGATAAATAGTGAGTAATTACTGACATATATTGACTAATTGCTGATAAAGTGAGTAATTACTGACATATATTGACTAATTGCTGTTATATAGTGACTAAGTACTAACATATATTGATATATTTTGACTAATCACTGACTAATCTGAAAATATGATGCGGGAAATCCATAGACCAACTATTTAATTTGGTGTGGCCTTATTGTATTTTTTATAAGTGTCCTGTATTGAATAAAAAACAGAGTATCCCAAAGTTATTTTTTGTATTGTATATGATCATAGGTATCATTTCCATGAGGTTTGGACATGTTACTAAGTGAGAATTTTTCATGATGTGTCTTTCAAAATGGAAATTTGTAATTTGTAACGTCCGGTACCTAAATCTAAATCGGTTATAAAACATGGAAAAAATGAAGCTTCATAATTTTTGTTATTACCCATATGAAGGGCCCTATCATCCCCTACTTTGGTGAAGAAATTGTGTGTCTAACAGCATTAATTTGTCTCCATATGAGAGCAGCTTATGTGAAATAATTCCGATAAAAGTACCGGACGTTACGTAATGTCCGGTACTTTTATCATCATGTAGGGGGCAGTCTACTGTGCATGCATAACTCAAATTTTGTTCCATTCTGTAATTGAAGTCAATTCCGTAAACTCCCGCGTATAGGAAGCGTCCTCTATGCCAAACAAATGCCTTGTGCGTCTTATAAGATCTCTTCAAGTTGGGGGTGCGTCTTATACAAGGGGTAATTTTACTATAGAAATGTACTAATCTTACAAATTTACGCATTGAAATGTGCGTCTTATACGCGAAAATGCATGTGCTGGGTTTGGGGTGCGTCCTATACGCGCAACACGTCTTCTACGCGGGAGATTACGGTAATAGACATATTGGCCTTGTTATTTTATGTGTTTGTTATGCATAATGGGACATTCTTATATTACTGAGAGCAACATCAATTACCTCCATATTTCATTATTTTGGTACCAGATGTTACATGACACAAAATAAGCAATAAAAATGGAACCGGATGGCCTAGATCGGTATTTTTTGGTCTTCTGAGCTGAGGAGATGTACCTTGACAATTTTGTTAAGGTTATATAAATTAATTAGAAAATTAGTTTTTCAAGGCCTTGAAAGGCAAAATCTTACACTTTCTGACGACCTGACCCATAAATACCTGTCTAGCTGTTTGGACAAGCAGCTTTTAAAAACCTGTCCAAAAAGAAAAGAAAGGACTTGATGTCTGCGAACCACAGAAATGTCTGCTAACTTTTAAGTACTATTAGTGGACGAAAAATCAACCAAACCGATCCAATCTCAACCAATCAGAGCTCGAGATTTCAAATTTCCCGCCTTCAAAACTAGGTCACTTCCAGTTCATAAGTAGGTTAATCAGATTTCAGTAGCTGTAGCTATGCGCTGAGTTTACCCCTATATACTACTGGCAAGTGTGTGGGGAGTTTACTATCATGAATATGAAAATATTTGGTATAAAAAGACCATCACTGACTGCGCTGATTTCCATTTTGAATATGGGCTGACTTAGGGCCTAGAGCATCTCTTCCCCACGCCACACTTAGGTTGCCAAGGCAGTTTCGCACGGTATTGAACAAACAAACACTGGTATAATTAGATCTCTGGGTCATGGGTAATGAGAACATGCTCAAATTGATGGAAGGGGACCATGCAAGGATGAGTAGGAAGGAGGGAGGGTGTGTGGGTGGGTGGGTGGGTGGTTGGCTTAACTCTAAATGGCACACATGTACTAGTGCATGGTACAAAAGTAGTGTCTATATTTGGAAATGGGCGTTGTCAAGTTATGCTAGGAGGAAGCAAAGTGCATACATGTATTTAGTTAAATCAGCATTACCAGAAGAGTGGTTCCCACGGTGAATCTTTTCATATTGTGAGCAATCCTCCAATCCTCTATAAATGGGAATGGGGGCAGTTGTAAAGGTAGGTGGCAAACTGCACATACATTAGCACCTTATTGTTTATTGTATTAATGTGGCTGGCGGGGATAGAATCAAAGTTATTAGATTTTTGCCAGATTATCACCAGAATCCCAAAATGATATGTACTATTAATATATGCAATAAAAATGTGGGGGTCCCAGGCATATTTCTGAGATACAGAACTTTTACTATTATATAGGATTATACAGCAATATGCAACATGAATCCACAGAGTTATAATCAAAAGTAATTAGATTTTCTTATAACTTCCTCAGCACTTAGATTATACACATATCTTTGCAGTGAGTGTAGTTCTGACATATGGTCCCAGCCATATTTCTAATGTTTTGGATGATTGAAAATTTTCCTTAAGGGAAATGGCTAGAATAAGTACATCTAGATTATATGGTACATTCCAAATTCCCTCCCCCAACTGACTCAGTGGTGCATGTGTTACATCTCTGCCTTGTACACAAGAGGTCTGGAGTTCAAATCCCTATTCAACCCATTCAGAATTTTGCATATTTCTTTCTCATAATTTCAATAGAGCACAGGAGACCCCTGGTGTTCAAATGGTGAACTGAGAATCCCCGCCAGCCACCTTAAGTATATGATTAATAGTGAAAACCACCAGTCCCCCACATTGAGAGGAGATGAAATGAGCATGTCACTAAGTCCCATGTATGAATAAACCTACCAGTGTCTTTTAATAGCTTTTCCCATACAATCGCAGAGAATGATAAAGCAAAATCAGCATACATATAACCACTCACAAATATACCGAATGATGTGCATTTGTATAAACTATTATGGCTATGATATAAACTACCACAATGCCTCGTGTATGAACCATACCTTGCACATGAGTTTTTAAATGTGCAGGCGGTAGAGGGAAGGGGTCATCTTTTATAGTCATCTCCAAAGATCTTCCATCCACAGGGGCTACGCATGGGTCTTTAAATTTTGAAAATGCAACATCCGGATGATATAGCAGAAACTATGTCATACAGGCCTAGGTCAGTCGTTTCTGAAACCTCCCCCTGGTGGGAGGGTGATGGGGACAGAGGCAGTGGGGCTCTAAACCTCTGGGTAATAGAAAGTGACAGAGGATTTTTTCAAAGTCACAAAATCATTGATAAGTTGGAAGAAAAACTTTTAAAAAAATCTAAAACAAATCAGGAAATTGAGGAAATTTAGATGACAAAAATCAGCCTACCTAGGAATAGAAATTACCTCTTTAAGAAAAATAGAGAGATTTGTAAACCAGGGGTCAGTAGTAGAAGGCCTCAATTGGACCCTTTAATATCTTATCTCCTATCTCCGATCCTCTAACAACTCCTCCCGACTGACCACCAACTGGTCATAAGGAATTTTTTCACTAATTCTCAAAGTATGAGCGGGCTTCCCTAGCCCACTTATAAGGGTCTATATCTCCTCTTTCCTATCCCCTCAGGATGTGTGTGGTGCACATATGCGTGGGCACTGACACATTCCTCTGTTAGATTATCAACCTGTGAAGCACGGGATAGCCACTTAGTGCCGCTAAAGTGCTGTAAAACACAAATCAATCAATCAATCAAAGTATGAGCTTACCTCAAGCTTGCCTCATATGTGTCTCACTACGGTATTTTATTTTGCTCACACACTCTGGTGAATCCCCTCCCTCCCCTCGCCCATGCACCAGTAAGCAAATATCATCCCACCCACCCACCTAGCAGTAAATGGGTGTGTAGATGTAGCATAGTCTAGTAGTGATCAGACGCTTTAGGACTGCACACATGAGAACATCCCACATAGACACACCATGTCTCTGGTAAGAACCACTATAGTCTGATTCTAAACTCAGAATTATTACACTCTGATCCCGGGACTCTGATACATGTGATGAACAACATAAATTAGTTTTACCCCTTGTAATTAGCCTATAGACAGTACATAAATATTAACCACTGATATTCTAAAGTACACATGTACAAATGTATTTGTACAGTTAGGAGAACAACCACTGAAAAGTGCTCAGCCTGAAAAACTGCCTTTGTGTTTAGGCTATTATGTGCTGTGGCCCTCTCCCCATCCCAGCACATTTGTCTGTTTGTCCTAGGAGTTGAGTATCTAATTTTAAAAACTCACTGTGTACCTATCCTCCAAGAGCCTCAAAGGAAGACAATTATGGCTTTTTAGATAGGAATCTGACCTTACAGATAAAACATATTCTGCAATAGCCTGTATATAAAGGGATAGATTGGTTTGAAGGTATCAGTGACCACCATGATATAGCCTAGGCATGAAGCACCTGAGTCTGCCGTGAAGTGAAAGTCACTGTACAGCTCACACTGGGGTGGTAAATGGTATACTATGGTGATCCAGGGTGGTCATCAATATGGTCATTACATAAGTATTGATGAATTGGACCAGATGTAAGGGGTGTTGAAACCGTGAAGCATACTTGATGGATAAAACTGCCCTGCCTGATCACTTTTTACACAATTTAGATGCTGTTATACATCTGCAGCTAGAGCTGTTATTGCCACTTAGCAACAGGTCAGGGATTTTCTGGTATACCTCTGGTATTGATAGTCTGTATGTGATCTAGATGGTGTGATTTATACAGCCAAAGTGTATAAGGTACAGGTCTATACATAGAAGGTATATATAGATAGATGGGTTTCTAAGTATAAAGGAAGGGAATGGACAAGTGAAGTGAATAGAACCTAGATAGCGTGAGGAACTTGTATAAGAGAATTGGTCATATTAGAGGGGAGTCCAGCAAGTCCTATCGTATTGATACAGGAAAAGCTTAGTTGAGATGGAATATCATGACACAGAGTAATCAGCGATGCATGAGGGCCATCGTGTCTGCCAAGTGGGACGTGGGGGTACTTTAATCCTCTCTGATTGAGAAGGCATTTTTACTACTCGGTACTCCTTTGAGGGATGGTCCTCACTGTGCTGACGTGGCACCCAGATAAAACTCTTAGTACCACATTGTGTTTGGTAAAGCATCCTCTAAAATATGTGCAACCTCTATTAGGATAGACACAATAACACAGCAGGTTATAATCTTTGATCCTTTAGATTTTTACAAAAGAAGAGACATTGATCGATTTGCACCATGAATAAGAATGATGTTACATGAAAGATGTTTGGTGAGATACGCTTCAGAGCATGGGAGAATATCTATTTGGCGATTGATGACATTTGGCTGCTGACCATATTCTGAATGTACACTTGTAAGATACCTGCACTTTATATATGAACGTTCAACAGGACCAATATGAATTTGGAATGTCTCGAAATATGTGGACAGGTGAGGGGAAAGGGTCCTCCGAGGTAAATTGTGATATTTAAAATTGAAGTCATTGGCTTTAAAATGAGATATAACACTTGCAGATAACCCCTCTGGTCTCTGAGATATTGCTTGATGAAAATGGAATGACATAACTATACCAATACAGCCAATAAGCTCTATTATTCAATAGAGCTTATTCAACCATTTCTATACATTTGGGCATAACTTTTGATCTAGAAATGGTATCTCAATGCTTTTTTCAGCATATGAATCTACATGAACCATTCTATCAATTGACATTAATATTTTTTTCTATTTGGAATATTATTTTGGTTAACATGGCAACCCATATCTCTGAGAATGCTTATTTAGGCCTTGTTTTGGATTCAAAACATTCCATTTACACTCCAAGTACACAGGAAGTGCCAGAAAATAGAACGTTTTTGAGAAAACCATCTTTTTCTGTATAAAAAATTACATACCATAATCTCTTACGTATAAGGCGCACCTCGCGTATAAGGCGCACCTAGAGTTTAAGAACATGCTCAAAAAATTAAAAAAAATCATCACTTTTGTTCTACTAAATGGATTTTCAAAATTGAAAAAGCTACGTGTAGCTACAGCTACATGGAACATTCTGGTGCCTCCTATGTAATATTATTACTTAGGGGAAGTGTAATATATCAAAATGAAGGTCTTGATCTCCCCCTTGCGGATCCAGTGAGAACTAAAACCTCGCGTATAAGACGCGCCTTATACGCGGGAGATTACGTTAATAGCAATTTTTGGTCTATTTTTAATGTTTTTAGCCTCTGTAGCTCCCCTAGTGGCCAAATCCACTACTAAAAATCCCGCAGGGAGGGCCCTTTCCCCTCATTTGCCCACATATAATATTCTATCTTATATCCCTAGAATGATTCAACAGCATTTTCACTGTTGAACGATCATCTGTATAATAAACCTTTATCCTAGCAGATGAGCATCCCAAGCAGAAACCCACAATGATCGATGTACTCATTAATTATGAATTATCTCTGTATGTCCCAGCTATCTCACAATAGCTGGAAGGCTGCTCATCATAATACCTCCATGATTAATTAACTATAGTTGAACCAGCTTAGTACAGTATTGGGTTCCAATGCTTAAACATAGCTTGTCCATTATGTGATTAGATAGTGAACCTGGGCCGTTGAGTGTTGACCCACCAGGTGGGTGAGCTCACCATGGCAACTGATAGTCTTTGAAGGATCTATAGACATGTACATAATAGTGCACCACCAGGGCTTCTGTCAGAATATACATTCATGCTCTTCTGTATTCACTATTTCACATTTAGTAAAACATTAATTACAATCTACTGAAAATGCGCATGGACATTCACATAATACCTCACTATGAAAAGTATAGGCTCACAAGATATTGACATCTATGCCACTTACATGTCTATATCACAGAAACCAAAGCAAATCAAATACCACACACATATCTTGCAATTAAAATTTCATACACTAAATACTGATTCTTTGAAACAATGATATAACTCAGAGCCTATTGTTCTTGCAGTACTCGGGGGCCACATAAGCAATATGAGACATTTACCTTCAGGAAACTACAATATTTATCTGTGGCGAAGTTGATCCCCAACTCTAGGGTTAAGACCCCAATTCATCTGTGATATATGATAATCTATATATAAGTGAGCATTAGCCATTGGAATACCCTACAACCAACTACTACTGCTACTAGATCGACAAGTGAGGACTTATACCACACAAGACAGACATATCATCCAAAATGGAGTTACCGTTAGTGTCATCTGTTTGACTTTGCATGTTGACGACCCTGCACAGCTGTGTTACTATGCCTGTTCTGCATGACATGGCTCTCTGCAGCTTCTCTCCTAACTACTGCTTGTTTAGTTATTTTAACTCCTAGTCTTTTCGATTAAAATTATTTTCAGTTAAATATAGACATCCTAACCGGTGAGTACCGTATCCGTCAGTACTAGCACACATGCACTTAGAAATTGGATTCAGCCTTGCATTGCTGAGAAGTAGAAATGTATGGGGAAAAAAAAGAATTTTGGTAAACCCTGTAACCCCGGGCCTGTAAATTTTATAGGATCTGTGCTTATTTGACAACCTGCGCTAAAACAGACGGATACGGTAACTATTTAGCAGTGCTATAGATGCATGATAGCAGCATTATTGTGCACAAAGCTTGGGATTTATTTATGTTTCATTTGCAGCTTTCGAGTCGGTTTGTATTTACTGTATATTTCTTTTTTGTTATTACTCATAACATGTTACAGAGCGTAGAACTAGGAAGTACTCCAATAATACCATGCATATTAGGTGCACCCTGCATATATAGGATGCATCCTTGGTTAAACGAAATCCTATAAGACGCAGGTTGGACTTGATACTGTTCTATAGTATGATATCTTTTGCTATAAGGCGCAACCCCAACTGCAGCCAAGTATGTAGTGTGCATTAGGGATCCATCCTCGCATCATATGTGCTTATGAGCTTTTACGTGGGGTATTAGGGTATAGAGTCCCTTAATTCCTCCCATATTCAGCGCAGCTTATATGCGAGGACGTATCCCACCTTTGCCTGTGCAGCTGAAGTCATGTTGCACCTTCTAGGTAGATATATTTGACAGTACAAAAGTGTCCAAAAGCAATCCCCAGATGCGCCTTTCCACAATGAACTATAGACCTACCAGCCCTTGATATTTGTACACTTACATATATATCGCACAAGTAATCACTGGCCTAAATTTAACCTTGCCAGACAGGGGATCTGAACAATGAACCGAGCACACATAATATCCATAGGGCCAGTATGCCAGTGAAGAAGCAAAAGTTTTTTTATACAATCACAAGAAGGGAAGAAGAATGCATTACATCCATATACATTTTGTATAGGTGTATGAACTTGGTAGGTGTATAGAATGATTGCTGTTTTTCTCTTTGCTTTATAAATCTTGGTTGTTATGGTGCTACGTGAGATATCAAATGACATTGCTTTTTTTCACTCGAGCCTAATACAATTTCACCCGAGCCTAGTACAACAGAGTTCTACTAAAGATGACAGACACACCCAATAGACATGTATGATAATACAAGTAGGTTGATCAAACACAGCTTGGCCAACACAACATACACTCCCTGGCCTCAGACACGTCCAAAAATGTCCCCTGTTCTTGTTCAGTGCAGGTATGATTTTATGGTATATGCATAGATGAACACCTATATAATTATATATTCCCTGATGTATAACATGTATTTTTTGTCTATGGAATATATGGGGCAGCTGTATCTGTTGAGAGCAAGATATGCATATAACATTCCTGACGCTTTCGGGTGGGAGGGGACAGAGTTTGATATGGTTTGATATGGTCGAATGCGGTTCTGAAGATTAAGATCAGAGATGCCACTTTTCCTGGTTTACCAGGAATTCCTGGTTTTGATTCTAGGATTTCTGTATCAAATCATGTTAAATTCCTGGGAAAATGTGTCTAAAGTCCAGTTTTCCTGGTTTTTGTCGGCCAGTGAGTGGCATCTCTGTAAGATGTATGTTATTAATCTGTTGTCTCGAGACAGCAGTTTAATTACATCCATACTGGAAAGCGCCGTTTACCTAGAATCGGGATCATCAGAAATCGAGTATAGAATCTGACTTGTCTCTCCCTCCCCTCCCACCCTTGTTGTCCGTCAAGACGGTTATAGTAGGGCTTTACTGGTCATTTTGGCCGGTGGAGCGAACTTACATTGAATTAGAATGGGAGCTCATACCCCCCTTGCTCCAGTCGCTGTCCAGTCTGCCCTAGGTGCACATTGCCCAACCGGAATGCTCCCTCCCTCCCCTGCGGTCCCCGTCTTTGATTGGCTGCTACACCGCTAAGGCAGTTAGGCGGACGCATTTACCCCGCGTCCCTTTCTTTGATTGGCTGATGGAGTGGTGTGATCCGTCCCTGGGTGCATTCGTAAACCCAGCAGGGTGGTGGCCCTGTTGTCACACTACACATGTAAAATTTATTCATTTATTTATCAGAAATTAGTCAATATATGTCAGTAATTATTCACTCTTTGTCAGAAATTAGTCAATATATGTCAGTACTTACTCAATATTTGTCAGTAATTAGTCAATGTCAATTAGTCGACCTTAAAGCGGGCATCACATCAAGATTGGAAACAATTTTTTTTCGTCTGTGGTTCATAATTCGTACTAGTAGTACGTCTCATTGCGTTCGGCATGTTCGATTTACCCTATTTTTAGAGTTTGTGTATCCTATTGTGATTAAAGGAACCTGCTAAATTCGACCTTAACTCTTCCTTTACCGATTACGCATTATTGCGTAGTTTGGGCCGATTTTGGCCAATTTTTGACCGATTTTGAGTACTCTGTGTCTTCCTCAAAATTCACTGAAATTCACTGAGATTTTTCTCCATGTCGCAGATGGAGTTGGATCCTCCACAGAGCCAAAAGCATTAGTCTCTAACTCTGATACTTTTTACATGGCAGTCTTTTACCATAATTCCAGATAAACATAATATTACCTACAATATACACTTTATTTCATCACAATTGATACGGGGAGTGCTGAGATATTGCAATTTGAAGTTTGGTTAAATGATCAATTTTTCTCATAAAAACACCATATTTATGATGAAAGATCTCAGTAATGGTTGTAGATAAAGAAAAGTTGGGTATTACTCTTTCTGATCAACTAACCTAGCTTAATCTATCACCATTTCTTCTCTAATTGGAATATTCACACAAATCCAACAGTTTTTGAGAGTTCATGCCACAAACTACAACCCTAATTTTGCTCTAAAATACTCTGGTAAAGAAAGAGTTAAAGTGGGCATCAGATCATGGTGACTAAATATTGATATTAAAAAGATTAATAACCTTTCATTCATTTGTGTATCATGCCTTAGCTTGCATGATGCACTCTATCTCAGAGACCATCAGGAATATGGATCTAAAAGTTTAAAAATGGAATCGGCATGGTTGAAAATCTTGAAATGGATATATGGGTCAGGTCGTCAGAAAGTGTAAGATGTTGCCCTTGAAGGCCTTGAAAAACTAATTTTCTAATTACTTTATATAACCTTAACAAAATTGTCAAGGTACATCTCCTGAGCTCAGAAGACCAAAAAATACTGATCTAGGCCATCCGGTTCCATTTTTATTGCTTGTTTTGTGTCATGTAACGTCCGGTACCAAAATAATGAAATATGGAGGTAATTGAAGTTGCTCTCAGTAATATAAGAATGTCCCATTATGCATAACAAACACATGAAATAACAAGGCCAATATGACTATTATTGACTTCAATTACAGAATGGAACAAAATTTGAGTTATGCATGCACAGTAGACTGCCTCCTACATGATGATAAAAGTACCGGATGTTATGTAACGTCCAGTACTTTTATCAGAATTATTACACATAAGCTGCTCTCAAATGGAGACAAATGTTGTTAGACACACAATTTCTTCACCAAAGGAGGGGATGATAGGGCCCTTCATATGGGTAATAACAAAGATTTTGAGGCTTCATTTTTTCCATGTTTTATAACCGATTTAGATTTAGGTACCGGACGTTACAAATTACAGATTTCCATTTTGGAAGACACATCATGAAAAATTCTCACTTAGTAACATGTCCAAACCTAATGGAAATGATACCTATGATCATATACAATACAAAAAATAACTTTGGGATACTCTATAATGTTATTTATTCAATACAGGACACTTGTAAAAAATACAATAAGTATGAAAAAGAACAAATTTGGCCGTTTTTTCACTTCTGCAGGCTATAAGTCCTAAAGTTTTTGATAGATGACCACGAATTTACATTTTTCTGATAGCCCTAAGTGTTCTCTATCAGATGAGTCTAAGTAAGACAAGATTGGTTCACAACTTCTTTCTCCAGACCCATTAAATTCCAAAATGACCCAAAAACACAAAATCTACTGCTTTCTGGCAACCTGACCCATATTACATGTCCAAATCTGCTAAAAAAAACTACAGAATAATGGGCATTGATTCATTTGTGCATCATGCTTTGCCTGGCATGATGCATTCTAACTCAAAAAATATCATGGGTCTATAAGTTGAAAAAATAGAATCAGTATGCATAAAAACATTAAATGAAATCTGTCAATAAAACAGCTGAGAAATAGGCATTGATTCATTGGTGCATCATGCCCAGATTGGCATGATGCACTCATAAAGAATTTGTATAGGGGTATTTGGAAATCAAGTATAGAATCCAACTGGTCTCTCCCTCCCCTCCCACCCTTGTCATCTGTCTAGACGGCTATAGTAGGGGCCTGACTGGTCATTTTGGCCAGTGAAGCAAACTTACATTGAATTAGAATGGGAGCTCATACACCCTTTGGTCCGGTCGCTGTCCGGTATAATTTATTGAACATTGTGGACAGCAGTTTACAAGAGCTATGCTCTCACTATCTTTTGTAGATGTTAAGATAATGCCATTGTAGTGTGTTCCAAATAGCGATAGCTATTTCTAGAAGGTCTTCATGGACCTAGCGGGCTTCCCTAGCCCACTTAAAAGGGACTATTTCTCCTCTTTCCTATCCCCTCAGGATATGTGTGGTGCACAAAATGCATGGGCACTGAAACATTCCTCTGTGAAATGGTAATGTAGTTCTCACCATGAATATGACCTTAGCTATCGAAATGGCGTTAAACATCTATTACTCACTCAGTCATGAACTAAATATCAGATACACAGAGACTATCCTGATCAGTGGTACTCCTTACAGGGATATGAGGGGGAGGGGGAGGGGCTGGGGCTGTTGAAATGTTGGAAATTCCAATGAGCTTGAACACTTCGATTTTCTCTTCCACGATTTCATCCTAGATAATGAAAAGCTATAGAAGTATGTATCGGTACTAATGCCCCAAGTAACCTGTACACTCACAAACAGTAATCCGCACTTACATCTATCCAAAGGTTACATGTCCTATCCTCTGAACCTGAGTTATACCTTCTAACGGTATATACATGATAGCACTTCATGTGACAGACCTTTATTGCATTAATGTATGACGCTTGAAACGTAAGTAGATTGCGATCAGAGAACACAAGGTAATGCATCAAAAACCATGCTGTATTCTCCCATGTAGATTAACATGATGGGTACCGTCAAAGTTCTCTACTTTGAAATACGCTATTATTCTTGAAATAACTTAGATGATTTAGAATAGAACCGCGTTTACAATATAGCCATATATGCAGACACGAATAACAGAGGAATAAGAGGCAGTGATGAGTAGTTGACAATTAGTAATTGACAATACCTGCCACCAGTATCGTAACTTTGCCATGTTTTTCATTGAATCAATAAAAACAATTGTAAACCACCATGTTTGAACATAAACATCTTTTTGTAGATCAAGTACTTAGTAGATACAACATAAAATTTTTTATTTTCATGGAATTAAATACATTTAGTTCCGTGGTATTTTTACACCAAAAATTTCATACTTTTTTTATCGATTTTAAACTATCAATATTCAATAAGTTTAAATACTTTCATCAAACGGATGCACATAGAGTACCTATACATATTCTCTCAACAGGCATATTCAGTGCAAATTGATCCAACCTGTTTTTATCACTAACTATCTTAGATGTAATTCATTCTAACATGTTCCATCTCTTGATGTGTTTGCAGAATTATGAACATGACGATATCACGGGTATGCTGTATTGGGGCAGGGTACGTGGGTGGACCAACCTGCTCACTGCTCGCCCTCAAGTGTCCCGAGGTAACTGTGACGGTCGTCGACATCAGCAAGTCAAGGATAGACCAGTGGAACTCAGACAAATTGCCCATATTCGAGGTGAGTCAATATGTTTTGAGCTACTCGTAATATTCCATAGACAGGGTAATAATTTTTTTCTGGTAAAGTCGTATTAGATTGTAGTGAAAGTAATACCATAACTCACGTCTTCTCGTCTGTGTATGTATATGAATTGTGATTGTTATAGGTCTTGAATTTTTTTTCCATTTTATTCTGCACTTATCCCTCGAGGGTAGCGCATGTATTTTTTTGAGGTTTGAAAATGTTTTATTGTCAAGTCACTATTCATACAGAAAGTGGTAAAATTAGACAATAATGTGAATCCTCGTTCAGTTATTACATTAAGTGGTTGTTTGCACATAGATCAATGAATAAAGATGGGAATTTATACAATGAAGAATGAGAACAATAATATAAACAGAAAAAATAAAATCTATATAACAAACAGTATATACTATGTACACAAATAGCAACCTCTATAATCTTACAATAAAATTTCAAAAAGAAGGGCAGCAGGCATGGTACACCAGTTTGTTACTATCAACAAGTTTTATACTAGCATGTATTACACTATACCAATAGGATATATATGGACAGATCAGTAGGTACAAAACATATCTTAAACAGATGATCAGCAGATATACAGTATGAGAGTATAGTCACTGTGAGCTCATGGATGAAATTCATGCGGTGTAGTCTTTCAACAGCTCCACATGAATAAATTCTAGTAGAGGGTGTAGTCAGCAAACAACAGCTCCCTCTACTCAATCAGGATAAGGTGTAGTCTTTCAACAGCTCCCTAACCAGTATCTTTTTTCATATTACTCATCCAGCTCATTCAGCTCATCACCCATTAACATCATCTTGGACAAGTCTTGTATCTGCCTAATTCTTGCTTTAAATTTAAGTTTACTTTCACTGTGTTGGACATCAGCTCGGAGATTGTTCCATAACTCAACTCCTCTATATAGCGGCGAGTTGTTGAATCCCATGTTACGTGCTCTGGGAATGACTATCTTGATCTTTGATTCGGACCTCATACCTGGCCTTCTGATTTCCTCATCGACCCAATCTGGATTTCTTGATAATTTGTACATGAAGCTAAGCAATAATTGTTGTCGTCTCCTCATCAGGAGTGGGATATTAGCCCGTTCATGGAGCTCTTCTTCATTAAGATCCAAACCTCTGAAACAAATTTTCAGGCCTCTCTTCTGCATTCTGTCTAACTTTTTTAACAGGCCTTCATTAGCCCCCTCGTAGGCAAAACAAGCGTAATCAAAAACAGACATTATGGTGGTTTTATTAGCCAAGATGGACCTCGCGCTATTCATTTTGCGCATCCTTACACCCATAACCACTACCCAATCTTCCTGCAGTATAATCTGTGATGAGTATACTTTGCTACTCTATGAGGGGGGCAGAGTTAAAAGGTACCCCCTCTCCAATTTATCATGAATAATGCCAGTTATCCTCATATTTGTTTGTAATAACACCTGCCATCATTGTGATTCTTGTTATGGGGGGCCATGCCATGCTTTATCGATGCCTGGCTATACAGAACGACCCCCCATTCTTTACATAGGGGTTTGGCCAAAAAGTTAAGACAAAGTTGGTGCTAAATAGTAGAAATCACAGAGTAGTGTGAGAAAGTTTAACCTTTTTTGTGCATACAATTTCCAGGAATTGTTGAAATTTGATGTGGAAAGTTTAGAAAAAGACAGGTTTGTGAAAGCTGTCCAAATTGTCCATAGATCTCTATAGTAAATCAACTTTTGAGATGTTTCTAATAGGCAGTTTTTTTGAGAAATTTCCACTTTTTTATTTGAGTATAAGGCCATAAGAAATAGGGTGTTGTTTCAAGAACAGATACTAGGTTGTGTAGTCAACAGTTGTAGATAGACCAAAAGGTCTTTTTCTTTGGTTTTTAAGCCAATGGTCCTTGGACCTATTGGCTTTTACTACGGAGGGTATGGGTCTGAGCTCAAAAATCACCAGATCCTCTCTTCAAGGAAACCCTTGCTCAGAGTAGGAACTGGGGGTGGATTGTTTCCAGTCTGAAGAGTCTATAGCCTAGAGTCAGTTATCCCCTAGCATTTTACAGTACAGAATAAGCCATAAGTGCTCAGCCCATAGAAGGCACAGTGACATATCTGGGAGTATCATGTGGGCGTCACATACACATAGGCATTAAATGACCCATACCTATGGTGCACAGTCTCTGTTGGATGTTGGGCACTGTTTGTAACACCTTGTAATTGAATGTTTTCCCTTACACTTCTTAGGCAATAATTGTAGCATAATCCCTGGCTTCCAGGCGTCTCCCCACAATCCACTACATGTAGTACCTACAGGCTTTTAATTAACAACTCATAATGATTGACACAATCATCTAGGCGCAGCTCTTAGTAGTTGTAGGATATGATAGCTTTTGCCCTCTGTTTGATTGACAGTCCCACCTGTTACATAAAACATAATACAGGGGCCTATAAACAATACACCAGTAATGAAATAAAATTGATTATGTGATTCCGACTATGCCCACTGTATAGTGTTATAATAGACTTATTATGATGCATCAATGCAGACCTATTGAGTCTACTCGCTGTGAGTACCTACTGGTTTATGAACTTTATGGGATTAGCTAGGCCATGCAGTTTATAAAGGTACCATAGAATTCCAATACTGATATGGCCTGCGTGAGAAGGAAATGGCCTGTGCAAGATACTATGACTCAGGTCATCTTGGCCTGCTTTGAGAAAAAGTTTTCTGCAACACTGGTGCCCTGGGTATGTGTCAGATCTAACCCCTACCAAAAAATATGATTGAGACCATTGGCCTTACAACTCTGTTGTATAATCCTGTTGCATTGCCCCCTCGTTTTTTACCATTTCCAGTTACATAAATCAACTTTTTTATTAATGTAATCAGGAGGCTTCATTTGGGATAGTTGTGAGATCAGTGGACATGGAATTGATGTGAAAAATTTGAGATGTTTCTAATAGGCAGTTTTTTTTCCAGAAATTTCCACTTTTTTATTTGAGTATAAGGCCATAAGAAATAGGGTGTTGTTTCAAGAACAGATACTAGGTTGTGTAGTCAACAGTTGTAGATAGACCAAAAGGTCTTTTTTTTTTTTTTTTTTACTGTTTCTATGTAATGTGAAGTCAGTATGGCTGTATTTATTAATAATGTTGGATTAAGTAACAGGTATCTGTTATTGTGAAATAATAGTATGAGGTGAAACATGGTAGGTATATGTGGCCTTAAAATCCTCTCCTAAAAAGGTCAATGCAAATGAGTTCTGTTGATGCACCAAATATGGTAAATAGATGTGGGTGTTCATTCTCCATAGTGCATAGGTGGAAACTGGTATTCATGTTGTAGTCATATCCTGCAGGTTGAAGGTCTAAGACTATGCTAGGACAGGAGACTGGAATAGAATCATTACCATATAAGGAGCCACACATGGCTTGGGCCTTGTTCACCATATATGAGCATGGATCAGTTTTAGGTAGATCGCTACATTAGACTAGCATGACTGATGTTTGATTGGTGTAGACACAGCTATAATTAGCTACTTTTCACCACACAAATTAAGCCAGTCGGGTGTGAAGGCAGGGGGCAGGGTGGGTAGGTGGGTGTAGGAGGTGGGGGACACTCAGCTGCTGCTCCGCAGACCTGGGTGGGTGGGGGATTACTCAGTCATGCCTCAGTAGTTCTGCTTAGGCAGGAGTAGGGTCAGTGGCTTAGTAGGTGACCACAGGGGCTATCAAAATAAAATGGTGGGAGGGGGGAGGGTCTCATCCAGCACCAATCTCAGATCGCAGTAAGAGTATATACCTGTATTATGCTACAGGTGTAGATTGATGTTAAGATATCAGTAAGGCTGTATATATACTATAGGGTTGGACTGATACAATCCTGGATTTTCCCCCAGTTTCTCTGCTCTCTTGTTCCACGGCCTTCCATACTGGTAACTGGTTACCATTTGAACTGCTCTCACTTAAAATTGCTGTCTAGTTAAATTATATATGAAAATGTTTGATATTCTTTGTAGCCGGGTCTGGATGAGGTGGTTAAAAAAGCACGAGGCAGGAATCTCTTCTTCTCCACTGACATTGATGGCGCCATAAGGGAGGCAGATCTCATCTTTATTTCAGTCAACACACCCACAAAGACGTTTGGTCTAGGAAAGGTGGTTATCATTTCTATAATTTTGTATATATTTCTGTTCTATAAAAAATGTCTGCTAGAATGTACCTTGTCTTATACTGAACCCAACGTAACACCTAAACTTTTGTCTCACTGCCTTTTATGACTGGTCCCAGGTAGGGGTGTTCCTTATAATTATTGGTAGGGTATAGTTACATTAGATTAGAACTAAACTGCTAAAGATCAGGCCCCAGATGCGCTCTGAGTATCTGTCTTAAGTAAGCACCCAACTATGTAACTCCATGTATGTCCAATATATTCAAACAACCCACTCACCATTTCCCATGAACTGATTGTCACAGGGTCGCGCGGCGGACCTCAAGTACATAGAAGCAGCAGCTAGGAAGATTGCCGAGGTGGCCCCTAAATCTAAGATAGTTGTAGAAAAAAGCACAGTCCCCGTGAAGGCAGCAGAGAGCATCATAAACATCCTCAGTGCCAACCAGCGGCCAGGTATTAAATTCCAGGTACGACTACATCTAATATCAGCTTGGATAAACCCATTGGACTGTAAAATATATTCACTTTGGCCAAACTTTGCAATATTTGTTTGGTACTCGATCTAGTTTCACCGATGACTATGACATGTAATGCTAGAGTTCCTTAATCATATTACTTCCCTTGCTGTACAAGAAGTTTCTAAACTGTCTACATTTTCATAGGAAGGATTCACACTCTATTTTCCTCTCTTATGAATTGTCTGCTTCCTTGTCTTGTAGGTATTGTCAAACCCTGAGTTCCTTGCAGAGGGTACTGCTATCAATGACTTGTTAAAACCTGATCGTGTGTTGATTGGCGGTGAGCAGTCACCCGAGGGAAAGGAGGCTATGCGCGGATTGACATGGCTCTATGAGCATTGGGTGCCAAGGGAACGTATTATCCACACAAACACTTGGTCATCAGAACTCACGAAACTAGTAAGAACATAACCATAACTATCTGTATACATGTTCAGTGTATTAGACATGCTCTCTAGACACCATAGTACCTCGCATATAAGATACAGTTGATTCCCTCTGTGGCTTAATCCGCCTAATAGAACCTTCCAAAAGTTGGTGTGCGCCTTATAAGCAAGGTAAAGTTACAACACATTAGTACTGAACTGGTCAAAATCAGCCCCTGGCTGCAACTTGTATGTTTGGCAGCAACTCAGGGTGCCTCCTATTTTGAGGTAGCCGTTTGTCCCATGGGCGTGGCCATTGCTGGAGCCTATTACCAGCGAGTTCTACTGATAAGACCTGGCAGATGGGTACCAGTTACCCCCCCCCCCCCCCCCCCCGAAGGGCCGCAGTAAATCACAATCGCAGATTAGGGCCTTCTCATTGGCTAATAATTAAACCTGCTAAGTACGTATACGTGGGATCTGCCTTATACGCGAGGTATTATGGTGTCTTATATTTCCCAAAACTCCTCCTATAAATCGATGTCCCGTGTATTGTGATACAATAAGAATGCCGCCAGCTGAGTATTCATTTAACGAACCCACATGCTTTGGACTTTTCAGTCATTTAATAGGTGATTGGACCAATAAACCTTCCAATCTTATTAAGAATTCCAATCTTATTATGGAATTATATGAATCTTAATGATTCATATAATGTACCGGTACATACAAAAGTAGTAACTTTCACTCATTGTCTTTACCTAGGCTGCCAACGCCTTCCTGGCTCAGAGAATCTCCAGTATCAATGCTATCTCTGCCGTGTGTGAGGCTACCGGAGCTGACGTCTCCGAGGTGGCACACGCTATCGGCACCGACACCCGCATTGGACCTAAGTTCCTGAGGGCCAGCGTTGGTAAGTGCTCTATACTTTCTTCATTTCATGCCACATAGGGAATATAAAGAAAAAAAGAAGGCTGTCATTAGGCAGGGATAAATTCTTAAACTCAGAAGATATTTAGATAGAAAGACTCAACATTTATCCATACAAAATAAGATTACGTTGATGCTATTCATTAATTTCACTATATGAACTACATATGTATAAACATCTTATCACATGCCAGGACTAAAGCTGCACGCCATGCCGACCCTTCTCAAACTCTTTATGGTTGGGTTTACACTCTGAAAATAACCTCTGACAATACATTTTGCTCGGCAGGGTTCGGTGGCAGCTGTTTTCAGAAGGATGTTCTTAATTTGGTGTACCTGGCAGAGTGTCTAAACCTACCTGAGGTAGCAGCTTACTGGCAACAGGTAACCTTTCTGCTTCTTTAGATTGGTACATGTATAACCAGCAACTGTGCAATCTATATTATGTTGTCTGGTTTACAGGGGCAGCTATTTTACTCAGGCCTTTGGTCTGCTAAGAATTATGACTAGAAATTCCCATTCTGAATCTACAATGATATTTCAGTGAAAAAATGTTTTCTCTTTTGACAGGTGATAGAAATGAATGAGTTCCAGAAGCGTCGTTTTGCGAACCGTATCATAGAGTGTCTATTTAACACGGTCACCAACAAGAAGATAGCTCTGTTTGGGTTTGCCTTCAAGAAGGATACAGGTGATACGAGGTAAGACACCACTCAATAACTAGTGAGTGAGCAGTCTTCTCACAATGTCAGTTTCCATATTGGTAATACAGATGTTCGAGTATAGATGGCATTTAAGGAGACCACAGACGGGTCAGACATGATTGGTAAATAAGGAGTACTGTCCCAATCTAATCGGGACCATCAAACATGTTTGATATTGCCGGACTCGATCAGACATATGCGCAGATTTCTCTAATCCTCACAGTTGGCCGATCCAGTCTAGCCCATCTGTGGTTGCCTTTAAAATAACAGTATATTAACATTTGGGGTTCCTGCTAACACTTTAGCTGTAATTGATAAGTAAAGGACTACCATATTACTTCCTATTGATATATGTCCTTATCTTATGGTACTCTTGTATTTCTTATTTTATGGTATTCTTGTTTCTAATCTTTCAGAGAGTCCCCTGCTATCTATGTGTGTCGGTACCTGATGGAGGAGGGGGCACAGATAGCACTCTATGACCCCAAGGTGGAGTCGGAACAGATTCACTATGACCTGACACATCCTGCCTACACTGAATTTACACCAGAACGAGGTATGTCACTATTACTGTATGATGTAGTTGTATACCCAATGGTATTTCTGCCTCGGGTATTGCTGTATGAATTAGCAAAGTTGTCCTGTCTTACATAATGTAATGAATCTGATATGTTGGAGTTCAATAAAAATGAATTGAAGTTCAAGTGAAGAGGGATATTTTGTATATATTTGGGGCAGTATATAAATGTGTGTTAAAACGCACCTTTAAGTACGGTACATAACAAAAAACCTACCTCAGAAGCTGACCAGATTTGGGATTTGAATCTAAATTAACTTAATTTGGGTAGTCGGCTTATGAGGGAGGTTACAAATCAAGTCTATCACAGGTTAACCCTATCTTAATGGTGCAAAATTCAGCTTCTAAATTGTCTTGTAGTAAAAGGGTTGGTTTCTGATGCAAGTCGGCTTATGAGGGAGGTTTTATGGTATTGTCCACTTTCTAAGTTCAGGGAGAGTTGCAGCAGGCCTCTGACTTGCAATAAGTCACGGCTTATACACGGGATTTAGTGTAGTAATGTAGCAGCATATTAAGTACTTAGGTAGTAACATCCTTAGCGGTCAGTAATACTGAGGTTTTCTGTTTCAGTGCGGGAACTCGTTACTATCTGTGATGACCCCTATGAAGCAGCCAAGAACGCACATGCCATCGTTATCTGCACTGAGTGGGATGCTTTTAAGGTAAATTTCACTGAGTCATAGAAAAAATAAGATTATGAAGAATTACAGATGTACATGCATAGGGTTAATACATAGAACATAGTACGTCTTGATGTGAGATGATGGTTACTTGTGTATGTATTCTCATAACTAAGAATCCTAATTAAGAATCCAGTTTTCTAGTCAAGATAACGAACTGTATTTAAACTCAACCACTATGAAATCAAGCTTTCGTCATATTATTATATCTCCACTTTTGAAGTTTCTTTGAATGTTACAATTTTTTCCTTTTTCTCTCACAGACATATGACTACAAGCGTATCTATGATAACATGTTGAAGCCAGCGTTCCTGTTTGATGGAAGAATGATCTTGGACCACGATGCCTTGATTGCCATGGGTTACAGTGTGGAGACAATAGGAAAGCGCCTTGCACGCACCAACATCCACCGAATACCTGTCACCCCGAAACCTTGAGATGAGACCCCAAACAGTCCAATGAGGCTTTTAATTGGATCTCTTATTTGACATGTTTATGGACCAAAGTTCACTTTTCTTCATTTTATTGTTCCATAAGAAAAGTGTACATATCATTACAGGGATGTGGTAAGGGAAAATATTAAACACTGATAGCAATGGGCAGTTAAAAATATTAATGGTTTTGTGTCAAATCGTTTTCATGCCAAGTAAATGAACGGAATTACATATATACTGGTAGCAGCATTCCATAGGTGTGAAGCAAAATAAGGGATAAATGGGATGTATATATTTCATCTGGGGGTCACTTGTATATTATTTATATGTGCCGATCATGGAGGCAGTGACTTTTCAATCATGAGACCGTCTCATTATTTTCATGTCTTGATGATTTTCTGGTCGTACACAAGTGAAGATGGAGAAAGAATGTAAGTAGGCATGTAAACCGATGGAAGGGGTACTGTTGTGTCTCCAATAGATTTTGAAAAAAGACACATACCCTAGTAATCTCATATCCATGCGTCAAAGATGCTGCCCTGTATGCATACAGGTTAGAAAAGCAAACGCTTTTCATCTACTACCATAATCTCCCACGTATAAGACGCATCCACTAGGCCAAACAATTGCATTGTGCGTCTTATAGGATTTCTTCAAGTTGGGGGGGGCGTCTTATACGAGGGGTAATTTTACTATAGAACAGTACTGGATTTACAAAAATCACCCCTAAGAGGTGCGTCTTATACGCGAAAATGCATGTGCTGAGTTTGGGGTGCATCCTATACGCGCAGCGCGTCTTCTACGCGGGAGAATACGGTAGTTGGAGTTGAAGGATGAAAGAAATCCCCGAGTGTAATATTTATGAGTCAGTAAGGGAAAATGATAAGAAATTCAATCGCATTGGGTAATGAATATAATACTGTAAAACCCAATGTATAAGCCACGGCCGTGTATATGCAGCACCCTGACTTTGAAAAAATGTTATAAGCCGCACCTTTTTTTTTTTTTTTTTTGAAATGGTTGCTAAATTTTGTGCCAAGTAGGAAAGTGCCATGAACCCTAATAGCCCACTTATGAGACGCACCCCGCGTATAAGACGCACCGATGCTTTTCGGATCCGATTCTACAAGAAAATATAATTTTAATAAAATTATGTCTGTTCTAATTAATCGATTTTCAAAATTCAAAAACTTTTGTGTACATATGAGGTCCCCAAACTACCTACACCTACCTTATGATTTAGTTTGGGACATTTTACCACCAATTTTGGCCTATCCTACACCAAGGGTCCATCCTTACATATAAGCTGCGCCTTACACACGGAGTAAAGGGGTATCAGTGGCAGATCTAGAATCTGTAAAATGAGGGGGCGCTGTCCAAAGGAGGAGGCACGTCCCATTTTGAACAAATTTGGAGGTCTAAAATAAATGAATACACTCTTAAGTGTGGCCAAAAAAGAGGTTGCCTATAATATTTTTTGATATTTTTTCGATGACATGGCATGGGTCACAGCAAATGTGTAGATTTTTATATTTTTGTGGTCACAGATATGTTATTAAGTTATCCAGTTTGAAATAAACGTGTGTGTTCACTCAAATGTCATTGTTTTACGATAATAACTTACAATCACCGGTAGTGCTCTGTTGTTAATATGGGGGTTTATCACTGAAGCGATGGTAAGGAGATTAATAATAGTTTCTACATATGTGTCAAAAAGCAAAGGACGAGGGACAGCTTGTTTTCAGTTGTAATGTTAGGGGGCATGACTGTAGTAGTAGTGCACTGCTGCTGGTTCATTATAATTCAGTTTAATAGTAGTTGTTGAGAGAACGCTGGGGTCTCCGGGGTTTTACTCAAGTCAGAGTGTTATCATACTACCTGGGTCATGGTAGAAAACTGTGTTATTGATGTAATGTGCGGTACTTGTGTCTCCTGTACTCTACAAGTGGGTTGTTTACTCTACCAGCGGGGTTGGTAGAAGTAGGCTATATATGGTATACATATATATATATACATATACATATATATATATATATACATATATATATATATTCTCAAGAGTATATGTGATAGTACTGACGTACATATCATATACAGATATACACATGAATTTTTCATCTGACACAGTCACATTGCACTGTGTCTGTGTGGGTCACTGAGCTGTTATATCACCTACATAAAATGTATCTCAATGAATACTAAGGCCTTATATCAAAGCTTGTCCTAATGGTCAATGATAAAATCTGTGTGAAATCCACTCTGTTCTTTAGATGAACGTCATTCATTGTATATCATTTAGGAAAATATGTGAGCTGGCATCAACATTCCTACTGCTATTTTGTGTGTCTCAATCAATCAAAGATGTCCCTTTACATACTATTGTAGGAATTCATTTTTAACTGGGATCCTTTTTAATTGGGACTACATTAGTGTTCGCAATTACTTCTAGAAACTCGATCCAAATTGGAAATTTGTCTACACGATGTTGACTACGGTGTGGTGTTCCAGGATTAATGTGTCAAAGAGGTTTACTGACAGCTGTCTTCCACTTCTGTATATAAATCAGTCTTAGAAAAATAAAGCTGGGTATAGATAGAGATGGATGAGAATTATATTTATAAACATAGGCATAACATTATCATGATATATATGTGTATAGTCCACGGGTTGCATCTCAATAAAGCAGGGCACAAGAAGGGAGATGAATAAAATTGTACTAAATAAAACTTGCCTCTTTTTATTTTTTTGTAAAACGATTTCATTATGTGACTGCACCACAGTATATGTACTTTAGCAATATCACTATGTAATAGATTTTTTAGGCTCATAAAGCCGTTTTATTATTAAAACATGGATTACGGATCCGCCGCTGGGATTTTTGGCATTTGCATTTTGTTTTACCTTTGGCCGCTGGGATTTTCCAAGATTTTTTTTGGGAGAAAAAAAAGTCCATGTTGAGCAACAAAAATCCACCATTGATCTCTTTCCGAGTTATCTACTCCCAATAAATTTCGGAAAACGTCATTTTGATGACTAGAGACGTGACTATTTATGGGTTTTTGGCAGATTTCTTTTTTTTTTTGCCTTTGGCCACTGGGAGAATTGGTGCCCAAAATCTGTTGTTTTTTTTTTTGTCTTTGGCGCCCAAATTTTCAGCCACAGAATCCTGTAATCCAAGTTATTTTAATGAGGTGGCCTAAGTGTCTTCATAAGAAATATAGATATTATTGACACAGACCGTAATGCATCGCTTATATACACACATTTGAAGCCTATTGAGGCATGTAGGAGGTGCCTAAAGGTAAGGTGTGCCTTTTGGCGGATACCCTTACTATACAAGAGCACTGAATCCTCAATAAGCAAGCCACATTTCTTATCACATTTTCTTTAACTCAAGGTGTGCAGGATGCGCCTTATAGGCGAGGTATTACAGGAGGTCAATAATGACCTCCTTTGTTGTCAGTGGAAAATATCATATTGTCATTACACTCACAAACAATGAAAATCAGATGTCCATGTTTTTATATACAGATAAAGAAACTCAGAAATGTGATATGGACAAAATGTAACATGATCATGTGGTACGGTTTTCTTAGCTGTATACTAATCAGGAGCAAGATATGAAGTCAGCTGCACCCCTTTTCTTTATTGATCAATCAGCGCACAGCATGCTCGCCAACGTGTGATATGGCATTATATATGTAATCAACAGTCTTAGTAATGTAAACAGTGGAATTTGCGATGTAAACAACCAGATACATGTATAACATATTATGGTATGGGAATGCAGATACAAGTCTTGTGGTAGTGTACTAGATATTGTATTGAACTCATGTGACTCGCGTTTGCTATATGGCTCACAGACATACAGCCTTATAAAAGCTGCATTTGTCTCGAGCAATACAGCAAATACTTGCCATATTCATTCAATACTGGCTATATATCATCAGCATGCACTGAGTACTTTGAAAATGACCAGTACTTTCAACAATTTATCAATAGGCACAATGATAGCGCACTGGGTATCTTTAGTTTGTTACTTATGTCAATGTAACGCTGTAGCTATATATAGCTGTATGGTAGTACCCCCAATCTAACAGACAGGCCAGCTCTATTAAAGGAAGGAGCTATCACATAATTGGTGTTTGTTAGTGAATGTATCGCCAAAACTAATGAAGGTTTTAAACTGTAAGTTTGTGTGGCAGTAGGAAGTTGATAAAGAAGAGGGAACCGAGAATATGAGGAAAATTCTATGGTTAGAACATAGGTTTTTGGCATTACTCATAAACCTTTCAGTTTTGATGCAATCCAGGGGGTGGAGGTTGATTTATGTCAGGAACCATCTTAAACAGCAATACCCAGGGAGTATTAAATGTCTTCAGCAATGCAAACAATCTCATCGAAGTAGTAAGGGAACACCTAGTTAAGCGCATCATTGAAAAAGGCACATCTCAGGAAGGAGAGTTGTGTGTCTCTAGGCCTAAACCAAATGGAAGCATAGACTCAAATTGGATCTATCTGAACTGAATGACTTGGTGCAATATGTTCATTTCAAAATGAAGAGCCTACAAACAGCCCTTGATATGGTGCAATAGGTTTGTTTTTGTGTCATTAGACCTAAATGATGCCTATTACTCAGTACCCATTACAATACAGAACTGTAAATTACTAAGATATAAAGGGGGAGGGGCTATACCAATTCACATGTCTTCCCACCTGTTTGGCACAAGGTCCAAGAACCTTTATAAAGATCCTTCAGCCAGCATTCACCACACTGACAAAATGCAGGTAAACCTATGACTCACAAAACTCAGAAATTGGTTTGGTGGGCCTCATGGAGGATTACTCTAGAGGCATAGACTATGGGGAATCTGAGTAGCTTTGAAACTGAACAAAGGGAACTTTGACAAAAAAAAAGATGGTTTTGTCAGATGCAGCCATCTACTGGTGGCTCTCTAGGATCTATACTGGCCATGGGCGATAAGGCTTCAGAAGTATGTCCTTACTATAGTCACAGACTCTTCAAAACATGTGACAGGAAAAGGACAACACCCATGTAGTAGCATATGTAAACCACAAAGGGGGTTCTAAAAGGTCAGGGCTTCCCTAGCCCACTTAAAAGGGTCTATATCTCCTCTTTCCTATCCCTTCGGATGTGTGTGGTGCACATATGCGCGGACACCGACACATTCCTCTGTGAAATTGTGTAATGTCGTTCTCGCCATGAATATGACCTTAGCTGTCGAAATGGCATTAAACATCTATTACTACTCACTCACTCTAAAAGGTCAGGCTTGTGACAGCCTAGCAAAAAAAATCTGGGATTTCTATTAGTCAAGGAACACATGCACCATGTGTAGTGTACACTTGCACATATATTCCAGGTAAGAAAAACACAGAAGCATATGAGCCTAGAACTACAGGACATACTGAATGGGAATTGCCAGATGAGGTGTATCAACACAAGGTACATACTATAGCCAACCACTGTGGCAGCCATTCAGTTGGTTAGTTTCAGTCCAGACTGATCTTGCTGCATCAGCAACTGATGCAATGTCACTGCCTTGACCTAACAACAATTATGCCTTTCCCTTTTCAGCCTAAACCTCCAACCAGCTTAGAAGGCATTGGTGAAGAGGATAGAGAGCACCCTAGTAACACCACAGTGGGGGGCAACCATGGTCTCCTGAAGAGACACTCGAAGGCACAGCTCAGACTCTCAAGAGTTTAATGGGTGTGGACCACTAAAATCGACATGGTGACATGGGCTATTTTAGGCTTAGTGACATGGGACATGAACAATTTCTTAAAATTGACATGGTGACATGAACGATTTCATGTGACATGGGGGACCCCCAATCCACATCCCCAGTTTAGGGACCTGTCCCAGCTGTTTATAGAAAACTATGTGGCTATGGAGGACTATTATATTCCTCCATAGACACAGCAAGATCAGCCTTATCCTGCTATGTTGACAAAATTGATGGTATCTTAGTGGGTCAACACAAAGGATATATGCACACTTTTGAGAGGAATCTTAGTGATCAGACCCCCTAAAAGGGACAACATGTGTGGGATGTAGACATAGTGTTAGCACTACTCAAGTCCTAGTATCCACTTTAAAGGCAGTGATGCTTCTAGCCTTATCCTCAGCACAATGACTACAAACATTGCATGCATTTAGAGTAGACCAGATGAACTGGTCATCTGATGAGGTAATCTTCAGAAACTCAAACACACCAGGGAGGGCCAGCCACTTGGTGTGTTTCATGTACACAGGTATCATGGTGCGTCTACAGAACACTTAAAGGACTGAATACATGAGAACAAGTACAACCCTAAACCAGTTATCTGCATTGCAGTTTATTAGAAGGTAGCAGTAAAAACCCAAACCATAGGACACTGTTGGAAAAGCACTCCGACAAGAAAAGTATCAGCTCCAGGGTGTTCAAAGATTGCTCCACAAGAGCAGCATCTACATCTAAGGCATCTCAGAAAGATCTACTTCCCACATATGATTTGAAATAAGGATGCTGAACTAATGCAACACCTTTTGCACCTTTATACACATGCCCAATACTTCAGGACCAAGGAAGTGCATTCCAGAACACTGCTAACCATAGCATCATATTCACAATAGGTAACAGGCAAAGCTTTGAAATCTCGTGTGTCTCGACAGCCAGAAACCAGCAATAAACTTCAGAAATTGAACAAATTTATAATGGTAGAAGGGCAATTCTATTAGAAGTTTATAATGGTTAGTAGGGCGGTCAAGAACAGCGATTCCAGCTGCACTGAAAAACTGCATGGAAGATCCGAAACTCGTCACAAGCAGTTTTTTTTTCTTTTGCAGAAAACTAGAAAAAATAATTTGCCCCCCCTCAGTCAAGTCACCATTTCCCTCAAACCCTGGCCTCAAACCCACACACCAATGGTGTTAAAAAAAATCACTCCCTTAGCCTAATGCAGGCATGATTCCACACTAATTCCATTGAATCCAAAAGATGCGTTGATGTCAACCTTATTCACCACGAAAATCATTCTATCCTTGCTGAAAAAATTATTAGTCACACCCTGAGGTACAGGCTATGAGGGGGCTTCCCTAGCCCACTTAAAAGGGTCTAATTCTCATCTTTCCTTTCCCCATAGGATGTGTGTGGTGCACATATGCGTGGGCACTGACACATTCCTTTGTGAAATTGTGTAATGTTCTCGCCATGAATATGACCTTAGCTGTCGAAATGGCATTAAACATCTATTACTCAGTCACTCACAGGCTATGAGGTTGATAGTTGTATCACTGTTCTGTATGATAAATACCTCACCATGACTAAAATCTAGTGTTATAAGGTAGTGGTCATTATTATTTATCAACCAGTGGGTTTGAGAGGGCCATAAAAACTTTTGACCCCTCCTGAGGGGGGCGTAAATACTTTTGACCCATCTTGAGGGGGATGGGCATAAAAATTGTAGCCTCTTTTTAACAATTTTGACCACTGTCGAGAGGGGTATACAAATTTTACTCACCATAAGGGATGCGTCCACTGCCGACGGATGGACCATCCATCGGTTTCATCCATATCATTTATCATTGATTTCTATGGAGAAAAATACGGATGAGGGGAGACGGATGGTTCATCCTTATAAATGAATTGGAAAAGGGTACCCTACTTTGGCATCCTGGAGTTATTGAACCCAGCATTGACTCAGTAAAGTGATGTAAACCCATAAATATAACTGGACTATATGACCATACTACTATATCAATTACATTTGATACACCAGTAGTCCTCTCTCAGCAGGGATGAAATATTGACTGCCTTGTGTGGTTATCCTATACGCCCGCGTCAAAGGAACTATATACCTCTCATCGCACAGACCTTGATCAATTAGATCTGACTGGTACCAGGGCAACTTGGATACATCTTAGCCCTTTAAGGAAGACAGCATGCCTCATAGCTTTCTGTTTATTCGCCATAGTAATGTACAAATAAAGTTCCACTGAGTAACTTATTGATACTGCAAAGTTCTTAGCCTAGGGGAGAGTGTTGCACCATAATGTCAGAATGATGCATGAGTAATGACTGCACCGATGCCTCATGGTGACAAAGGGCCATAGCACCATAGTGCATTGAAGCCTTGGGCCTACTGCCCTTAAAGATTTAACACTACTGATGTTAGTATAGCATTGCCATGGTGGAAAAGTGGGCTTTGTAAAGAATTGCAGAGGAGAAGAACATCAGAAGGAAGAATAATTCATGGTTGAATTGTTGCCCTTCAGAGGTTGGCATCACCGGGGTGTTGCTTTTCCAAGGACACACCATATACCACTTACCTCTCGCCTCTCGCATGTGGAACTGTCAGATTTAGCAGTGGTGAGTATAGTTTTTCCTCTTTTGCCTGTTTCCCATACTGATAATTCCCAACGGCTAATCTTGATTTTGATAAGTTATATCCACCCTCATCCCTTATTTATGCTATAGCTCCCATCAGGAACATCGTTGACCAGTTGATTTTCTTAACCATAGGCTCTACTTCAATAGGGGTTAAGGTTTGAATAAAAGAAAACATATGTGAGTATCACCATTATTCGCAAGAATATTGCATACATTCAAAAAAGGTCCTCAATATCCCAAGGGGAAAGATATAACCTAATAGGCACAGAATGTTGAATCATTGATAAATTCTGGTTGATTTGGGTTGACGATTTGATTCAACTTTGACTATTTGTTACCTTTGAATCAACATGATAATTTTACCACTCATTCAATCAAGAATAGTATAGGTTCCCTAGGATGTTTTACTGAAAGCATAGTCTATGGGAAGAGTGTAACAGGCTACCCCCTCCCCTTTCTACCCCTTAAAAGTAGGCTGCTTTATGTGTTCATGTGTTCCTATAGAGGATTAGGTGGTTTATGAAACTGTGGTATGCCTTTACCAGATGGCAAGAAGGAATCAACCAGACCAAAAAGTTCTGCTGAATCCAAAATTTATAGTCTTGATTCTTAGAAATTGATCAAAATTACCCAAAAATGAGGTTTGATGATGACAATATTTTGAAAATGTACAAAAATAATATTGAAAAATATTGGAACTTTTTATAGATACAACACATAAACCAAAGTTCATACCCAATCTACATATCAAAATGTTTGCCTATCTCTCAATCTGGCAAGGACTGTGCCTGTGCATCGCTCTGCCTATCCAACATACTGCCTATCCCTTAGTCTACCTATCACTCATACTTTCTATCTCTTGAATTCAAAGCACCTTGAGAAGAAAGGCTATCCCCAAAAGGCATAAAGGCTAAAGCTGACTCCTCACCTTAACTAATCCTCTCTGTGCCTACTGCCCTCATGTCTACTCTATATTGTTCATCTGAGCCCTAATTGTAAACAGTGCATTCCTTATCGTGTCTACTAACTTAAGTCTACAGGTCTACCTTAATAATGCCTATCATAAAGCCTGCCTATCCCTCATGGTGCCTATCCCCCAGCCTACATGCATATCACTCATGCTTACTTTACATATCCCTCAGCCTCTTGAATTATAATGCTTATCTGTATATGCCTCACCATGCTTATCATTATGCTGGCTTTCTATCCAACTTGCTTCACATCCCTCTTGATGTCTATTCCTCTCTTCCTATCCCCCATGCTGCATATCACTCATGCCATATGGCAAAAAAATGTTTTTCTAAGGTTAAAAAAGTTCTCTCTAGGTTCCTAAATTGTTCAAATGTTTCTTAACATGCAGTAAAAACTTTTTCAATGTTATATCAAAAGTTTTTATATTAGGTAAACAACAAAAACAAACATAAAAAACATTTTACAAACATTAAACAGTTTTTAAATGTACATGTTTTCAACTTAAAAATAAACATTTTTCTTTTTGCATATTTTTCCACTTAAACCTGTTTCAAACATTTTTTTTAATGTTTTTTTTTGCCATATGGGATCTACCCCACTCAGACAAATTTTTCATGTAAAACAAATGTTCATTTCAGCATCTTAAGTTTTTTTAAACATAGATAAAACGTACTCCCACTTGGCTAAAAAACATTTTTTTTTAACATTAAAATAATGTTTTTACTCGGTTCCTAAGTTTACCAAATGTTTTTTCAACATTGACATAACGTCAAAACATGTACTCAAAAAAACATTTTTTCACATATTATAAAAATGTTTTGTTTTATTTCAGGTCAAAGAATGTTCTTTGATAAAACAGTTTTTAACGTTGAAAACACAAACATTAAAAACTGGTTTGAAAACTTTGAAAAAAATATTTTTTGCCAAGTGGGATATATACCATGAAGGATAGGTAAACTGAAGGATATGTAGTATGGATGATAGGTAGATGTGTGGTTGAGGTAGACTGTTGGATTAATACCTTAGGGGATAGTCAAAACAGCTAAATAATCTTAGTTAGTGCATCTGACTAACAAATATGAGCATACTTGGTCAAAACCAAATCCTACCGTTAAACATAACATATGAGTAACGCCTGTGGATATGCCCTGCCTGTAAGCCTCATCCTAGGTTTAGGACAATGCTATAAGCCGAAGTAGGCCACTCAGATGGTCTATAAGCCAGCAGTCAAAACGAGTCAAACCGAGAGAAGATGGTCACTTTGACTAACAGTTAGTCGTATTTGACTAAGAAAAACTTAGGCACATGCTTTTAACTAACTATTGTTAGAAAGTTATCCTTTTTAACTAACATCTGACTAAGATTTTGAAGATTATTTTTCAGTATAGTATAAAACATGATGTTTTTATTTTCCGACAAGATATCACGGCGGCTCCGCCCATTTATAGGAGAAAAAAACAAACACCTTTTTCTTCATGCTTTGCAGACCGAGATTCCTGCGTTATGTATTAGCACTGGTTATACCAAGTAACCTTACAGAACTGTGGAAACCTCGGTTACATGCAATAATCAGAGCTTTTTTTCCTTCGTTCTAAGGTGTCACCGTGGTTTAAATATGGGGACGATGGTTCATAGACGTGTCACGGCCCAAAGCATGCTCATTTTCAGCAGCTCTGTTTGTCTTTTTATTCTGGATCTCTCAGAAGGAGGTAAGCAGAACCGTATACATAATATAATGCAATACAAACAGAAATTATAGCTTACCTGTTGGAACCAATACACACATGTACCACAGGGCGTATGGGTTCTGATGGCTCTATTTCTACTGCATACATGTATACATGTATACGAATTATTGAAGTATCGAAAGTTTATTGGTCAAAGTCAACTCACCCAATTATGGTAAGTACCACTGAGCATCGAGATGAAAATCAATAAAAAGATATATAATGCCTGCAGTTGTGCTGACGTCTTCCGGGATGGACACCCTACAGATTAGCACCTTAAATGACCAGGAGAGCAGCCTAGGCGCTGATGGAGATACAGCCACCTGTGCTTCTACTGGTTTTGAAATCACCCCCTGGTGGAAGCTAAATCTGGGTAGGGAGAGAAAGGTCAGCGAGGTCACGGTCACAGGTGAGGCATTAAGGGGAATGATTCACATCCTTACATAATCAGTCAAACCATAGCATAAAGCAGCTAGTTAAAGATGTTTTTTTTTGGGGGGGAGGGGGGCTACGTAATGTCATAGCCCAGGTGTCATAGCTACATCAATACAGGCACACATAATGATATTATTATTGCTAACCGTACATGATATACAAAAAAAATGTATTATGATTTGCATAAAAGGTAGGACTATTGATTGGGTTCACTGACCTAGTGCAAGTATCTTTGCCTTTAATCAACACTCATATTTGCAATAGGGCCTATAGTGTGAAGCGTTAAATGAATAATTGAAACAGTTAAGAAGTTAACAATTTCCTCACCTCTAAATGCTATCAGCACATATCATTTGCAGCCCTTTTCATATGCATTGATTAAATACGATTCATGGGTAGTGTTTACCTGATTCCTTTCTATTATCAATGTGTACCGATTCTAATATATCACGAATCTAAGCAGTTTTCACTCTGTAGATCAGGCAGAAAATCAGCCTTAGACCTTACAATCTGTCATCCAGATATCGATGGTGACTATAACTGGAGAGTGCATGCAGACCCCCTGGGAAGCGACCACTTTCCGGTGATACTCAGCACCATCAAGGCAAACTCTCATGAAGACCAACCAGAACGTTGGAAGACTTATAAGGCGGATTGGGAGCAATTCCAGGACACCTGTAGTAGGTCCTTCTTACCCTGGGAACTGGTCAAAGAGAAAAACGACCCGACACAGTACTTCACAGAAACCCTCAGGGAGGTGAGTGCTATGTGCATCCCGAAAACCTCCAAACAACCTCGTGCCAAACCGGCGTACTGGTTTAACGATGAGTGCCGCGAGTCACGAAGACTCAGAAGGAAGGCACTGAGGAAGTTTGAGAGCAACATGAACTTGGGAAATATGCTAGCATATTACCAAGAACAAGCCAGAACCAAACTGGTGTACAACAACGTGAAGCGTGAGTCATTCCGTGAGTATGTCAACACCATCGACACCTCCACCCCCCTGAAAAGGGTATATCAAAAGGTGAAGAAGCTCAATGGAAAACCGACTCCCGCAGCAACCCACATCAAGGTTGGTGATGAGACTTTGGAGACGACACAAGAGATTGTGGATTCTCTTGCTGATCACTTCAGCAAAGTCTCGTCCAGTGCCAACTACCGAGAGGAATTCCGCCAACATAAAGAAAGGGAGGAGATGAACCCATTAAACCTGCACTCTGACAACATGGAAGCATACAACAAGCTGTTCACAATGGCTGAGTTACACCATGCTCTCGAGCAGGCAAAAGACTCATCTCCAGGCCCTGATGAGATTCATTACCAGATGTTAAAGCATCTGCCAGAACACCAACTGAGTTTGCTCCTAGAAATCTTTAACAACACCTGGACCACCGGTCAATACCCATCGTCCTGGTCGGAGGCCTTAGTTGTACCGATTCCAAAACCTGGAAAGGATCCATCTATGCCCTCGAGCTACAGACCCATTGCTATGACCAGCTGTCTGGCCAAGACAATGGAAAGGATGGTCAACAACAGACTGGTATGGTACCTGGAGTCGAATGATCTTCTAACCCAGTACCAGTCTGGATTCAGAAAAGGTCGCAGTACAACTGACCACCTAGTCCGTCTCGAGAGTTTTATCCGGAAAGGATTCGCCAACAAAGAACATGTTGTTGCTGTATTTTTTGACCTTGAAAAGGCTTACGACACAACATGGAAATTTGGCATTCTCCAAGACATGGAAAAAATGGGACTGCGAGGCAGACTGCCACAATTCGTGGAAGGCTTCCTCGCAAACAGAACATTTAATGTCCGACTTGGTGCCACACACTCCAAGAGAGTTGACCAAGAAACTGGAGTCCCCCAGGGCTGCGTCCTCTCAGTGACCCTTTTCGGCATTAAAATCAACGAAATAGCGAAAACCCTTGCCCACAATGTTGAGTGCTGCCTCTACGTGGATGACTTTGTCATCTGCTATCGGGGCACCTCCATGGCAATGGTCGAAAGAAGATTACAGCAAACCCTTTACCACCTAGAGACTTGGAGCCTGGAAAATGGCTTCAAATTCTCTGAAACAAAAACATCCTGTGTGCACTTCTGTCGTAGACGAGGATGCAAGGAAGCTCCTGCCCTCACACTGCACGGGAAGGCATTAAAGGTAGAAAAGGAGGTCAAATTCCTTGGACTCGTGTTTGATAGCATTCTCGCTTTCAAACCCCATATCGAATACCTCCGGAAAAAATGCCAGAAGGCCATGAACCTCCTGAAGATGCTTTCCCACTCAGACTGGGGAGCGGACCGGGAGATTCTGCTGACTCTGTATCGGACGTATATCCTGTCTCGCCTGGACTATGGATCGGTGGTGTATGCATCAGCTGCAAGGTCCTACTTGGATTGGCTAAAACCTATCCAAAACCAGGGCCTACGGCTCTGCATGGGAGCATTCAGATCATCACCGGCAAGTAGTCTCTGCGTTGAGGCAGGGGTTCCACCACTGGATCTGCGACGGAGCAAGCTGTCCCTGCAATACGCCATCAGAGTCATGGCAAATGAGAGAAACCCCACCCACCATACCATCTTCTACGAGGACCACAGCGTCTTTCGTAGAAACAAGAACGTGGCAAAGCCTTTCTCAGTAAGGGTGAGAACCCTGATCAGAGAGGCCCGAATTCCCATCTCAAAGGTCATGAAGGAAGGACCTGCCAAGTCCCCTCCATGGGAACAGGCAGAAGCCAAGATCCTTTTTGACCTGAGCAAACACAAGAAAAGCGAAACTGAAAACAAGGTGTACTTGGAAAAATTGGCAGAAGTCTGCCATCGCCATCAAATGTATACTGAGGTGTACACTGATGGCTCCAAGGACGGAAACCGAGTAGGCTTTGCGGCTTGTACACCCTTCGGAGTCCGGAAAGGAGCACTACATGGAATGAGCAGCATCTTCACTGCAGAAGCGCATGCCCTCCTAAGTGCACTGGAGTGGATGAAGGTGTCTACGCGCAATGCCTTCATTATATTCTCTGACTCGAAGTCATGCCTGCAAACTCTATGCCAGCATGACCCACGAAACCCAGTGGTGCAGCAGATGAAACAATCTATCTCGCACCTGACTCAGGCCCAGAAAGAGGTCACCCTCTGTTGGCTCCCCAGCCACATTGGGATAGAGGGGAACGAAGCTGCAGACCATGCAGCTAAGAAAGCCCTGAGCCGGGAACCCGGCTTGGCTCCCATCCCCTCTTCAGACCTGCTCCCCATGGCCAAGGAGTTCATAAAGAAAGAGTGGCAGAAAAGATGGAGTTCTGACCACAACAACAAGCTCAGAGCCATCGAACCTTCGATTGGCAAAGAGCATGACCACACTGGCCTGACCAGGAGGGAATCGACAAGACTGACCCGTCTTCGGATAGGTCACTCTCTGCTGACTCACGGACACCTCATGAAGGGTGAAAACCAACCCACGTGTCAGCGATGTCAAGTACCTCTGACTATGGAACACCTGGTGCTCTCATGTCAGGCAACAAAGAGGAGTAGGGACAAGCACCTTCATGGTTTGTCCATGAACAGTGTGTTTACCAGCACTGGTAAGAAAGAACTTCTGACCTTCCTCAGGGAAGTGAAGATGTTCGAGAAGCTCTGAAGCGGGGGGGAAACACCTCCCCTCAAGTATCGGTCACGTGGGCTGGGGGAATGATCCTCCGGCCCGGCTGGAAGAGTAATCTTGCAGCTAGGTTGGAAAGTGGCTCTCTATGCTCGTCAGTCCGTGGTAAGCTGGCCCGATTGGTATAGAACCACGACTGTCCGGCCGGTGTCAGGATAATGGACCGGTCAGATGATGTGTCAACAGTCTGCGGCACAGCGTCTGGGTGAGGCAGCACGATAAAGAGGGGCCTTGAGCCACGAGCAGTGTCTCACTGCTACGAGCCGTGTCCCACTGCTACAAGCAGACTCCCAAACACACGCACGCGCACACTCACATTCACACGCACACACACGCGCAAATTAAGTTTGAGAAAAGAATGGACTAAATGTCTGATAACCAATGAGGCAGTCCCATGAGGCCTACGGCCTTAGGACGTTAAACAAATCAATCAATCAATCAATCATAAGCAGTTTTCAGAACTGTGTGTGTGAAATAATCAAATGATCCAATAACCTTTGAATGGAATGACACTACCTCACAGTTGAAACATTAGTCATCAAGAATATTCTGGTTGCTGTTCTGTCAGTTCCTATGAAATTATTCTGACAGTTTTATCTTTTATTTTGCATTGCAATTCAAATAGACCTTTTGCCATGAAAATTACCTTAGTTGTCAAAACGGCGTTAGAACCCATCATAATTATTCATTCACTCAACAGGCCATACATGGTTCCTTTCAATAAAAATAAATTCTATACAATAATGAGTATACATGAAATTGGTGTACCCCATCTATAGGCACGTTGCTACCATGTGAAAGAATACCTGCCATTTCCAAAACCAATGTAAAGCATGTCTAACGGGGGCTTTCAATTTCATGATGGTATTCAAAATTAGAGAAACTTCAGATTGAGCTTAGTGCTACATTTATTCAACAGTCATTAGATGAATATTACTCTTTATATTTGACCTATGTAACGTGGGACCTTGTATAAGTATTTAGACTTTCACAAAATGTTTATTATACATGTAATAGAATACGACAGTTTTTTTAACAGTGCATAAACACACTAAGGTGGTAATGTACACTGTTAGCCTGCCTACGTAAATAAACAGTGTAGTGCTTTTTATTGTGACCTACAGTAATACCTTTTACAGGCATGAAGGCCTATACTGGATGTTTATTTTGCTGTAGCCTGAGGTGGTTTGACTGCCTAAAGTTAATACCAAAGGATTTGGCGCCGCCGCCAAAGGGAAAGTTAAAGCAGCAGGGGGACACTCATAATGGTACTGTGGTCAGCCTAATCACCTCCAGGTCATAAATGACTACTCCCCAAATACAGAGCTGCTCAATGTCAAGACATTGTCTGGTGAATTCTGTGGGTGATTCTAATGTGGTGTGGTCAGATGGTATCTTATTTTAATGGGATAACACCGATCAAGGAGGATGACGACCTGCCAGCATGTGGCGGTGTCAGATCCTTAGGTATTACTTATAGGGGTAGTTAGTGCCGACCTACAGTTGGGGCTGAGAGTGTAAGGACGGCATACTTTTTGGATAAAGTAATGTCCAGTTTTATATGTTTCTATTTACAACTGTTGAACCGATGTACCTCTGTTTTGTCCTAGGCAAATCCAGTGTACTCCCACCCTCTATCACCATACGTGTGGGGATACATGATGGCAAGTTCGGAGCACGTGATCAGCACAAGGAGAATGGCGTGTGCGTCTCCTGGGAGCGAGGAGTTGAAGGTCTTGGCACCAAGAGTGGGCTGACCTTCAAGTGTAACACCCCTTTGACAGGACGTTACGTCTCTGTGGAAATAGGCACGGAAGGGGCGCCAACACCATTAGTTCTCTGTGAAGTTAAGGTTTTTGGTAATTAAGTGAGACATGTCAGATTTCAGGCATCAGTGATAACTATTTCAGATTTCAATGCATTTATATGATGGTAAAGAAATGCACTCGGCATTCTATCTGTGACCCTTAGGCCTACACTGAATTATGACTGAAAAAGGTACTCTATTGTAATCACCTTTTGTCATCTTAATGATGATGACTGGGGAGAGTACCCAGTGATCTTTGAAACAATCATATGTGATCACCCTGGGTGATCACCACAGAGTACCTGGCTGACCAGATCAGAGAGTAGCATGTAAAAGATCAATTTGCCATTAATCAACATACTTTCATTATTATTTCCAAAGAATTGCATAATTACCCCCTTCCCTCCCACAACCAGGTCTTTATTGTGGGTACACTCTGAGCCCAGATTGTAAATAAACAGTAGATTGCCATGTACTTGGTACAGCACAATCCACTGTAGGATGGTTAGACTTGTACTAACAGCAACTCCCCCTGTAGATTTGAATAATAGCCAATCCACTGTAAAACTGGGTCACTGGGATCACAGTGTACTTACAGCTAACCGATGTCCTCACGAGGCATAATAGATGTTTGTATAACAAATGATCAATCAATAAATGTTTTTAAGCCCGACACTCCTTGGGGAGTGTCAGACAGTCCGAGTAGGCAGGTCCACAATAACAAATGACAGCTACTCCCTATGGTTGTAACTATAATTTCAGTGACAGAGAGGTGTCTATCATTACACATGCTTATGCCTTTGGTAATTTTGCCCAAATATCTTTCTTTAACCAAATGATATTCCAGTGTGATATCATTCTTCGCATCTTATAAACACCCATGATAAAGAGGCTTGAAGATAAGAATCAATGTATCTCACAGGGTGGATATGGTATGTCCCATTGTTGTATACTAGGGCCCCTGGTGGCAAAAAAAAAAGTCATCAAATTGATGACAGAGAAGCATCATCAAAGTGATGATCATGATCGTGATCACCTTGTGTCATCGACATGGAAAGAGAACCTTAATAAGTCATCAATGCAGAGCACCTTCATGGAGGTCTATATTTTCAGTGTGTATATATATATATATATATATATATATATATATATATATATATATGGGCACGTCTGTACTCTAAATCTTAAGCCAGGAATATAGAAACAACGAGGCTTTATTTAATGAACTATCGGTCACCGTTCATATTATAGACCTCATCGAAACCTAACACACTGGGAACAAGCAAAGGTATAGCTTCAAAGCTTGAAAATTTAGTGTTTGAATATATGTAGCTAGCGTTGCCTCTATATTGTCATGAAAAGGGGTCCTTAGGTATTATCATTATAGGGCCACTCAAAGAAAAGAATTTGTGTCTCATCATGGAAAGTTGAGAGGGAGGATTTTATTCAATTCTTAAAAGGATATACATACGTATATATACATATATGTATAAGCAGTTGATAAGGGCCGGACAAAGATGCATAGCAACTGTCCCTGGGTAAGAAAAGCCAGTGCCTTTTAAAAGTTGTTAGCTGCATTCCCAACGCCTTAATCTTTAATTTTGCTATCTTTGTTTTATTTTATAGCATGATATTATTCAAAAACAAAAAATATCAAATGCCGATTTTTCTGACGAGGGTGGTACTGAGAAACAAGTATTTTTTGAGTGGTCTGATTAGTTTCTGGTCAACTGAGGTGAACCGGAATTTAGTATGCATCAGAAATGTGCTAGGGCACAGTTGTGTACGATGTACATTTTACGCTATAGAAACCACCCTCCTGGTTGTGCATATGAATGGTAATTAACCGTTTTCTCACCACTTACATGGTCTTTCCTACATATACAGAGAAAGAGGTGTACTTTGCCCAGTTTAAAGTGTCATCTGAGGATAATAAACGCTTCACTGTCCATGACCAGCTCAGTTTGTTGTCATTACCTTTTAAAGGGCCGCTAATGCATTAATGCATCATATCCATTGGTCATCACCGCGCATTAATGCAATTCTGGTAAGTAACTCACCAGGGTTACATGCGGGCATCATGCTGATCCTATGGGGTTGATACACTCCTGGCATAATGTACCAATATAGTGCAGACTCGCCAGTATGATGTACTTCTACATTATAACTAGGTATTAGGGGTATACCTACAGACATACATACAGAACTAAATCTTGATACCAGAAAATACATTATATACAATGTCTAGGAGGAGCTTCAGAAATTGATCTTCAAATTATATTTCTTCAGGGGCGTAGGAATAGGGCCCAATAATAAGGAGGTTCCCTATATAAGCCTATATAAAAACATAGCAGGCCCCCCAACCGAGACCCCTGGGCCCCCCCCCAATAAAAATTTGCTTCCTACACCCCTATTCTTGTATGTTATTCATAATGACCATATTCCATACACACCCACACTGTAAGAAGTAGACAGGGTTATTTTGCAGTAAAATCCCTTGGCAACTTTGGTTCCAGTACGTTTTGCTGTAAATCTACAGGAGGTGAGTCACTGTAATTTTACAGCACAATCCATAGTAATCATTCTGTAACAGCCACTGTGATCATACAGCAAGATCAGTTAGCTCTACAGAAACATATCCTGTAAATCAACAGCAAAATGTGTTGTAAAATTACAGAGAAATGTCTTGTAAATAAACAGCAATATTTTCTGTGAATGGACAGGAAATTTTGCTGTAAACGAACAAAAAAACACACTGTAAATCTTTGCTGGCAACTGAGGTTCCCGCAACTATTGCTGTAAAATTACAGAAGCTCAAATGGTAGAATTACAGCAAGGGGTTCTGTTAATCAACAACAAATGTATTGTATATACAGGTATGCTATACAAGACAGTGCTATATACTCTGCTATTGGAGTCAGTTCATGGTAATCATCCCCATAATATCATTTATGTGTGCGTTCCATGCATGCATTAATACTATAAACCATGCATGCCCAATGAAGACAAAACTGTCTCCAATCCCAATGGAGTGAGCCACTATTGAGGTAGAGAACCATCTCACCCAAACCATTTCATGGTCATTCAGTTTTAACACTGAAATAACCTAAAGGCAGGTAGGCCTATGTTAGCTTCAACCCCAGAGTCCAGGGACTTGTACTTCAGATTTAGACACAGTTATGGTGTCATGTATTCATATTATTGATTGTTCCTAGTTTCTTCTTAAGTAACCTTTACAATAGCATTGGTGCACAATGCTAGATTGAACCTGTTGAGGTTATTATCAATCAGAGACCAATCAGAGGCCTCCCTTTTGGCAGGAAATTCAAATGTGGGGGTCACGTGACTTAGACCCCCCGAGGTGTGGCACCAAAATGGACCAATCAGAACCCTCCCTTTTGGCAGGAAATTCAAAATGGTCATGTGACCCAAACCCCCTGTGGTGTGCCGCCAAAATGGCGCCCTCTGATTGGCTGGCTGTTTAGGTCATGTGACCTCTATTATGTAAATAAGGTCACATGACCCTAATTTGAATGGACCAATCAGAGGTCGTCATTTTGGTAGGAAATTTGAAAGATTTGGTGATGTGACTCTATTTTTTTTAATTTTTTGCAAAATGGAGACCTCTGATTGGTTGGCTGTCCACACGTCATACTGTCAGCTGTATGCAAGCAAGTACTTATGTGACCTTATTAGCATAAAGAGGTGCGGTTTATTATGTAGATGAGGGTGTGACTATAGTGAGATATTTTTTATATAAATAAAAAAAGGCAAGCTGAAAGCTTGCCAAGAAAAAAAAAACAAAAGAAAAAAACTAGGAAATATTTGGGTTCACACTCTCTACATAACATAGTCGAATATCAGAGAGGAACATGACAGAACCCACACATTGAGATGTACACATTCAACTTTTGTTTGTCATAATTCAGACTGTATATGGTGTAATCTTGGTGTACAACTTTGAAGCAAGTACCCTCTTGAAATGAAGGATAGGTGTAAGCCATATTTCCCATCCACATCTCATCGATATTACAAGTGAAATCCACTGAAGTGCTATACCAAGTACTCCATTCAGTTTGTCTGGACATGATACTTCTCAGTTGAGCAGCTGGTACATCAGGGTAAGGAACTTTGCTACACAACATTCAGTCAACACACTTTTGACAAAAAGAGTTGAATGTTCCCTTTGAACAATGACTTATCTTTCTCAAGAAGTCTGAGCTCTCTTCCAAAAGAGAAATCAACGTGTTGATCGATTCTATTGTATAACGCCTTTTGACGAAAGCACATGTGTTCTCGTTATGGAATTGATATACTCCTATAGCTCTATCTGTGGTGGTACCAACCACTCTTTGAAATGCATCTTTGAAACACACACTCAATGAATCAAATACAACATTAGAAACGAACACTTTATGAACACCTTGGTTTAACAACGGGTCCTTAAAGAACAATACATCTGATGCATTTATTATTTCCCAAGTGAAAATGGGATCGCAAGTACACATTGTCTTGTTTTTTTTAACACTGATAAACGAGGTAAGTCGGTGGACGTAGTAGATGAAGTTAATACAACAACAAAGGATATTATCTCACTGGCTTAGCTACATTTACATTTTTTTCCCCCCTCTACAGTTATTTAAATTTTTTTTAAAGAACTCGTCGTCACTCCGTCAGAATGTACGCGACGCTTCACATATACGTAACTCAGTCCCTTTTTTTCTATTGTGTAAGTGTGCATTTTGTTTTCTGTTACTTTAGAATTTGTATTAACAACGTGGATAGTTTTTCATTTAAAAAAACATCCAAGAAGTCTTTGGCTTCTTGAATGTTGTGTTTTTTTATGACACCCTTTGCACTCCATTTCTTTGATTTTCTTTCACCTATCGCGTCTTTATCGTAGCAAATGTAAGTCTTGGAGTTGAGACTTAGAATTCCATCACCCTCCCACTCAGATTTGAAAAGACCCGGAGTTCTCTGATTGTGAACGTATCATTTCTGACAAGAAGCGAGGGGGATCCATTCTTTGACACCTTGGGTTTTATCTTTACGAAAAGCTCTAAGTGGTCATCACACACCGCTGTTGGAATCCAGTTTTGTTTCTCTCGAAAGTATGATTCTCTCAGGTCGGGTTTCACAAGTTGGTCCAACGATTCGCTGCTGAGAGCCATGTTAAGACTGTCAGTGTCCATTTGACAAAGAGCGTAATCGTGTCCATCGATAAATTTATCCAAAAAGTCGAACGTGAACTCTAACATTTTTAACTTGGCGTACTGGTACACCATGAATCCTATTTGAATAGGAAGATTGTTCCTGACTGTTTTCAGTTGCAGTTTGACTTCAAAGAAATCTGTGCTCAACTCTGTACCCTTTTTTAGCGCCTCCCACGCCGCGTAGCGGCGGTACTGCGAAGCGGTACGGGAGTGTGCTATGATGATTGCATTTGCCCCATGTGATGAGGTCTCACAATACAAAATTACTGAATAGAGAAATTGATAATTGTGAAATCTTCTTTATGTCTGCTTTTATGAGACATGTCATCAAACACTGGTATACCGACATTAATGGCAGGAGGCGCTTTTTTACGCGGTCACAACCGCATTTCTTGTTGAACCACCATGAATTGGTCAATGATTCGAAGGTTCGACCTCTAGTGTATTTCACAGTGGTGTGTTTTTCTTTGTTGCAAATTGTTTTACCGTATGTGGTGTTTCCCATCAACTTGTAACAGTCAGACAGAATTTTCTCGTTCGCGTTTACATCATCACGTCTTCGCGCCGCGGTTACTCCGTCTGTGAAACCGGCGAAGGGTCATCTAGGAAAGTATTCTATGAACATCTGCACTTTGGTGACTATTAAACCATGATCCAAATACCACTTAAGAAGAGGTGTTCCCAAGAGAATCTTTTTTCTGTTGTAACTGCCTATCAAGGATCTCTGAGGAGCGTTCATGAGGTTTTCGTTGTTCGCAAAGTCTGTCATGTGAGTTCCTATGTCACATTTCGAAATGGTCACGTTCTTGAAAACAGGAGTCATTTCTTCGAAGTATTCATGTAGGTGAGGAGGAGTAGTAATATCCACCTGAATCAAACCGAACATTTTCCCGTCTCTCACAGAGGATATGATGTCAGTCTCTGTCATGGGATTTCGTGCCGCTTTTAAGTTGTCGACCTTTCAGTGTTGTTTGGACGCCATAACCTGCGGATCCTGGCGTTCATATTTCTCCATTCACACTCCCATACGACGATCAACTTGTGACCTAGAGCTTTTAAGTAAGCGGTTACTCTAGCTGTTCTGTCACGTTTCTCGTCCCTGTCTGAAGCACACGGATATCTGCGAAGCGGTATGCACTTGTGAGCGTGGAACCAACACCCGTGAAATTGGAAAATGGTATTAGAGGGCGGGTGAAAACCGTCTACGCGAATTTTTCAGCAACCTAGAGATATCTCCCCTCCGTTGAAAGCGTGGCGAAGTTTCACGCTGTGGGTGTGCTCCACGTAGCGTAACCACTCTAAAGCGCTCTTAGAGTGTCTTTGCCTAATTTCCGGTTTGAACTCGGTCTCGGGTCGTCTCACCAGGTAATAACCTGTGCAGTGTGCTTCGCTCATGCAGCGTAAGTACAGAGAGTTAGCGTCTACACCTAAGATGTGCTCACACGTTCTCGCTTCTTCGCCGTACTTGTGTTCCCTTATCAGCGTGGCACCCTTCTCATGAAATCTATGGAAGATTATGGAAGGACCCCCGACCAGATTTTTTTTTATCAGAGAGTGGAGGTGGTAGTCAAACTCGTGGAAGGTCACAAACGGGGTCTCTGTGGTTTGAAAAAGGAACCGTAAAGTCAAACACGGAAGGGAGATGCCGTCTTTGAACATGTCAATGTTGCGCTCCCTGAAAAATTTAGTGTGATTATTCAGTGCCTCTATGAAGGGTTTCATGTCTTTGTTGTTGTAGTGGATCAAGTAATCTCTGAAAGTTTGCATGTTCTGTTTGGACCAAACTTTTTCACATTCGGCGTAGTCAGATTCAGACATCTTGGTGCAAGTCAGTTTGCTGTCAAATGCAGATCTTGGTGGTAGTGTTCTGTTTTCCAGTTTCCTGCTAGATGTCATCCATTCGTAAGGAAAATGACCTTTGTGCTGATTTCTGGTGAAAGCTAGTAGATAATTCGCGTAGTTATAACCAGGTGCCAAATAGTTTACTATAACCAAGAAAACAGTGTGCCGAGTGTAAATCGCCAAGTATTGGTTACTTCTCTTTATGATGCTGAATTCTTCATTGTCTTGGTCTTTGGAGGAGAAGAACGAGTGAAGCTGTACTTTGATCAGATTAAAGTCATAACGCCCCGAGTTGAAACCTACGACCAGAACTTGGCGGAGATATCTCAAAAGTCTCTTCTTCAGTTCAACTAAAGGGTGTCTTGTCCGAGTTTCATTGAAGTCGATGTCGGGAGGCCTGAACGCCTCCTCTAGGTGGAGAGCTTCAGCTATCCTCTCATCTAACTTCGCTAACGTCGTCCGGTAAAGTTCTAGCACTGCTTCCCCAATGACCTTGGGGGTGTCGTTTATGTATTTCAAAACTTTATCCAACAAGGGGTCTAAATCTGTGTCGAATTGTCTCACGAAGCAGACCGGACCTTTGCGTCCTGGAAAGTCGGATGCGACGCTAGCCAACAGAGGGACATGTTCCAACAGGACTGACACGTGTTTGGTCGACGGTTCTTTGGCTGGTCTGAAGAAAGCTCCGAAATCAAAGGTAATTTTGTAAGGGTACATTTTTGAATTTCCGTCTGAAGGAAAAATAGAAAAGTCTGCTATTGCTTCGTGAAATCGTTTTCAAGTTTTGTTAGATTCCACCTACGTATTTCAAGGCGACTTGTCTGCAAGGGGAAAGTTGGTTCCTGTGCCTTTTCAGTAAGAACTTAGTCGTGAACGCCGACTTACACACAGGACATTCGTAGATGCCAGCGTATTCATTGAAACCGTGTGACGCGGACAGGTGTAGATTGACTTTACCTTGGGTGGCCGATGTTTGGTCCAAACAGAACATGCAAACTTTCAGAGATTACTTGATCCACTACAACAACAAAGACATGAAACCCTTCATAGAGGCACTGAATAATCACACTAAATTTTTCAGGGAGCGCAACATTGACATGTTCAAAGACGGCATCTCCCTTCCGTGTTTGACTTTACGGTTCCTTTTTCAAACCACAGAGACCCCGTTCGTGACCTTCCACCAGTTCGACTACCACCTCCACTCTCTGATAAAAAAAAATCTGGTCGGAGGTCCTTCCATAATCTTCCATAGATTTCACGAGAAGGGTGCCACGCTGATAAGGGAACACAAGTACGGCAAAGAAGCGAGAACGTGTGAGCACATCTTAGGTGTAGACGCTAACTCTCTGTACTTGCGCTGCATGAGCGAAGCACACTGCACAGGTTATTACCTGGTGAGACGACCCGAGACCGAGTTCAAACAGGAAATTAGGCAAAGACACTCTAAGAGCGCTTTAGAGTGGTTACGCTACGTGGAGCACACCCACAGCGTGAAACTTCGCCACGCTTTCAACGGAGGGGAGATATCTCTAGGTTGCTGAAAAATTCGCGTAGACGGTTTTCACCCGCCATCTAATACCATTTTCCAATTTCACGGGTGTTGGTTCCACGCTCACAAGTGCATACCGCTGCGCAGATATCCGTGTGCTTCAGACAGGGACGAGAAACGTGACAGAACAGCTAGAGTAACCGCTTACTTAAAAGCTCTAGGTCACAAGTTGATCGTCGTATGGGAGTGTGAATGGAGAAATATGAACGCCAGGATCCGCAGGTTATGGCGTCCAAACAACACTGAAAGGTCGACAACTTGAAAGCGGTTCGAAATCCCATGACAGAGACTGACATCATATCCTCTGTGAAAGACGGGAAAATGTTCGGTTTGATTTAGGTGGATATTACTACTCCTCCTCACCTACATGAATACTTCGAAGAAATGACTCCTGTTTTCAAGAACGTGACCATTTCGAAATGTGACATAGGAACTCACATGACAGACTTTGCGAACAACGAAAACCTCATGAACGCTCCTCAGAGATCCTTGATAGGCAGTTACAACAGAAAAAAGATTCTCTTGGGAACACCTCTTCTTAAGTGGTATTTGGATCATGGTTTAATAGTCACCAAAGTGCAGATGTTCATAGAATACTTTCCTAGATGACCCTTCGCCGGTTTCACAGACGAAGTAACCGCGGCGCGAAGACGTGGTGATGTAAACGCGAGCCAGATCTCCAGCTTCAAACTGTCGATGAAGAACTCCAATCTGGGGGCTGTGGAAGGTGTTGGTGGTTCACATTTCACTACCGCTTTTCTCTTCTTGGATGCCTGGTCGCCACTCTTGGTAAAACT